>PVLA01001025.1:0-417138 GCA_004027455.1 Hydrochoerus hydrochaeris
AAAGGCCTCAATGAATGGGGAAAGTAGTAGAATGAAGGAGAAAAGTGGACAAAGGCAGAAAAATAGCATAGTAGAAATGAGGCAGAGAAGGTTGGCTATAATCTCTAACATAGATGGCCTTGATACACTAAAAAAAAAGACAGGCAGAGTAGATAAGGTGGTAGGGTCCATTGAGATGCTCTGTACAGGAACTATAATCAACCTGAGAGAAGGTTTATGGATTCCATTTTGTTAAATTTTCTTTTTTTTATCAGTACCAGGGATTGGACTCATGACCATGCACTTATGAGGCAGGTGCTTATGTTGCTGAGCTAAATCCCCTGGCACTGAGAGAGGGTTTATGGGCCAAAAATCAAATATGAGCAAACAATGCTCTATATGACAGTGAACCAAAGAGAAATAGGAGCAACTCAACCACCACCTGCAGATAGGTTGGAAAGACAAGATACTTATGTGCAGTAGAGAACTACTCAGCTATAATGAAGGAAAACCTTGAGGCTTTTGTAGGTAAAGGAATACAACTTGAGATCACGTCCAGGAGTGAGAAGGTTCAGAACCACTTAGGTAAAAAGCAGGTTGCTCCCCAATCTAAAAACTGAAGGAGTTGGTGGGACCCAAAATGTGCAGCACCCTGTGGGAGTGTAAGGGAAGGAATAGCCTAAAAAAAGAAGGCAGAGGATATTGTTAATAGTGTACCAGGATTTAAAACCCACATTAGATCAGGGGTAGGCTTCCCAGAATCTCCACCGTGGCCCGCCCACCCTCCTGGAACTTAGCAGAAGCCTGTATCAGGCATAGGCTGCCCAGAACCTCCCCTGTGGGCCTGCCCTGCCACTGGAAACTTATTTGATGCCTGAATCAGGGTTAAGCTGCCCAGAACCACCGTGGGCCTGCCCTGCCACCTGAAGCTCAACATAAGCCCACCTCAAGGTTAGGCTGGAAGCTCCCCTGTAGGCCTACCCTGCCACCAGGAACATCGAGGAGGCCCACCCAACACTGAAAACTGCCCTGGACTGCTACAGATGGGCCCAACCTCCCACCTGGAACATCAGAAGATCTCAGTGGTATCCAGTTAGTGTGAGAAAATTGGAACTTTGCTCCCAGGTGGTGAACTTTGGACTACACCAGACTGCTGTATCAATGTGGTGAGTATACCCCTAAAATAGAGGTGTACAGGGGATAAATAGGGCCAGTAGTAAAAACCCCCTCCAACTAACTGTAAGACTTTGGTGTGTCTGAAAAGAGTGTGTGTGATCCCCTCCTACACATAGAAAATACCAGGCAGAGTAAAAATGACAAAACAAAAAAGAAAAATTCAGTCTCAAACATATAGTTCAACAGAAGCAAGTATAGGATACATTGAAATAGAGGACCCCAAAATTAACACACTGGGAATCTCTGAAAAGATAGCAAGTGAAATAAAAAACAACTGCATCAGGCTATAGAGGAAATCAAATTAGAAGTAGTCTCCTATGTAAAGATACAAATAACAACTTTAGTAAAGGAGTTGTTGAATGCAGCTAAAGAAGAACTAAGGAAAAATGTAAATGAGCATGGGAAACTGATTGAAACATTGAATGAACAATATAGAGAACAAGCAGAATTCATGAAACAAACTCAAAGAGACATCCAACAAACAAAAAATTCTATTGAATGCATGCAAAACCAAGAAAAGGAAGCTGAGGATAGGATTTCGGACCTATCACAGGACAGGATCACAGTTAGTGATCAAGAAAGGATAGAACTTTAAAAAATAACAAAGCTGCATGAAATAACAATCCAGAAGCTTCATGATGATGCCAAGAGCAACAATATAAGAATAATGGGCCTTAGCGAAGATACAGGAGTGCAGGCAAATGACATACATAAAGTATTTACAGAAATAATAGCAGAAAATTTCCCAAACATGGGGAAAGAATCTGATATGCAGATAAGTGAGGCATATAGAACACCAAACAGTCACAATCAACATAAATCCACACCCAGACACATAATAAATAAGATCTCAGACATACAGCATAAAAACACAATATTAAAAGCTGTCAGAGAAAAGACACAACTCACCTATCAGGGAAAGCCCATTAGAATCACCCCAGACTTTTCAGCACAAACCAAGTCAAGATGAGCTTGGAGTGAGGTATTTCAACCCTGAAAGAAAACAATCTTCAACCCATACTGATGTACCCAGCAAAACTTTCATTCAAATTTAATGGAGAAACAAGATACTTCCATGACAAAGAACACCTGAAGAAACTCATGTCCACCAAATCAACCCTAGAAAGGGTACTGAAGGACATACTAGACAGAAGTAAAAATTACCACAATCCCCAAAACAACAACAGAAAGAAACGTACAGGTAGGATAAGCAATTAAATAAGAGGAAAAGCAAAAAGAAACAACTGAAACCTAACATGGTAAAGTCGAGCAAGTACCTATCAGTGCTATCCATAAATATAAGTGGACTCAATTCACATATAAAAAGAAATAGATTGACAGAATGGATCAAGAAACAGGACCCCACAATATGCTGTATACAAGAAACACATCTGACCCAAAAGGAAACTCATAGATTAAATGTCAAAGGATGGAAAACTGTATTCCATGCAACAGGAACCCAGAAAAAAGCATGGGTAGTTATTCTATTTGCAGACAATGTGAACTTCAAACCTAAAATGATTAAAAGAGATAGAGAAGGTCACTTCATACTTATTAGTGATAAAATTCAAGAGGAAGAACTAACAATTATAAATATATATGCACCAAATACAGGAGCACCCAACTATATAAGACAGATACTAATGGACATGAATAACCAAATACACTAGAATACAATTATAACAGGAGACCTTAACAGCTCATTGTCACAAAGAGATAGATCAACTAGACAAAAAGTCAGCAAAGAAATAACAAAACTGAATCATACCTGTGAGAAATTGGACTTAGTAGATGTTTACAGAGTGTTCCACCCAACCACATCAGAATACACATTCTCAGCTGCAGATGGGACATTCTCCAAAATAGACCATATATTATCCCATAAAACAGTCTTAAGTAAATGCAAAGGTATTGAAATCATACCATGCATAGTATCTGACCATAGTGCACTGAAATTGGAAATTAATGGCAAAAGAAATTGTAACACCTACATAAATACATAGGAATTAAATAACAGCCTTTTGAGCAACCAGTGGGCTACAGATGAAATTAAAGAAGAAATAAAACAATATCTACACTTCAATGAAAATGTGGAAAGAACATACTGTAATCCATGGGATGCAATGAAAGCAGTCTTAAGAGCTAAATATATAGCAATAAACTTTTATATCAATAAAACAGAGAGCATAAATAAACAACTTAATGCTCCATCTCAAGCATCTAGAAAAAGAAGTGCAAGCTATACCAAAAGCTTATAGAAGAGAAGTAATTGTAAAGATTAGAGCAGAAATCAATGCAATTGAAACTAAAAAAACAATACAAAGAATTAATGAATCAAAATGCTGGTTTTTTGAGAGAATCAACAAAATTGACAAACCCCTAGCTAACCTTATCAAGAGAAAGAAAGAAAAAACCCAAATTCATTCAATAAGAACTGAAAAGGGAGAAATTACTACAGATCCCATGGAAATTCAAAAGATCATGAATACCTACCTTGAAAATTTCTACTCACATAGAGTTTAAAACACAGAGGAAATGGACAGATTTCTAAAAACATATGAACTACCAAAGCTCAACCAAGAAGATATAGCAATTTTGAACAACCCAATATCAGCTATTGAAATTGGAAATGTAATTAAATACTTACCAACAAAGAAAAGTGCAGGTCCTAATGGATTCACAGCTGAATTCTACAAGAAATTTAGAGAAGATTTGATGCCAGTACTTCTTAAACACTTCAACGAAATTGAGAAAAAAGCAATCCTCCCTAAATCATTCCTGGAGGCAAGTATTACTCTGATACCAAAACCAGAGAAAGATGCAACCAAAAAAGTGAACTATAGGCCAGTCTCACTAATGAACATTGATGCAAAGATTCTCAACAAAATACTGGCAAATAGAATGCAGCAAATCATCAAGAAGATTATACATCATGATCAAGTGGGGTTCATTCCAGGAATGCAGGGATGGTTTAACATATGCAAATCAATGAATGTAATACACCACATCAACAGAGCCAAAAACAAAAACCACATGGTCATCTCAATAGATGCAGAAAAAGCTTTTGACAAAGTCCAACACATGTTCATGATAAAAACCCTTCAGAAACCCAGAATACACGGCATCTACCTCAACCTTATAAAGGCCATCTATGACAAACCAACAGCCAATATTATACTAAATGGACAAAAAACTGAAAGCTTTCACTTTAAAATCAGGAACAAGACAAGGATGTCCACTCTCACCACTCCTTTTCAACATAGTTCTGGAAACACTAGCCAGGGCAATCAGACAAGAGAGAGAAATAAAAGGAGTAAAGATAGGAAAGGAAGAAGTTAAATCATCACTATTTGCAGATGACATGATACTCTATATAGAAGACCCAAAAAACTCCATTAAAAGACTGCTAGAGGTAATAAACAAGTTCAGTAGTGTAGCTGGAGACAAAGTCAATGCCCAAAAATCAATAGCATTCCTGTACACAACAAAAAACTCAATAAGAGGGAAATTATGGAAATATTGCCCTTTACAATAACATCTAAAAAAATGAAATACTTAGGAATCAACCTAACTAAAAATGTAAAAGACCTATATGCTGAAATTATACTATGCTGAAAAAGGAGATTGAAGAGGATATTAGAAAATGGAAGGACATTCCTTGCTCCTGGTTAGGAAGAACCAACATTGTGAAAATGGCTATACTCCCAAAACTGTTATACAGATTTAACGCAATCCCAATCAAAATACCATTGACATACCTCACAAATCTAGAGAAAACACTCCTAAAATTCATTTGGAAACAGAAGAAACCTAGAATAGCAAAGGCAATTCTAGGCAACAAAAGCAAGGCAGGAGGCATCTCAATTCCTGACTTGTACAGTAATATAAAGCCACAGTGATAAAATCAGCTTGGTACAGGCAAAGAAATAAACCTGAGGATCAATGGAACCAATTAGAAGATGCAAGCACAACTACAAAGATACTCAGCCACCTGATATTTGACAAAGGGGCTAAATATGTCCACTGGAAGGATAGTCTCTTTAATAAATGGTGATGGAAAAATTTGCTCTCTACATGCCAAAGACTGAAACTAGATCCATGCATATCACCATGCACAAAACTAAAGTCTAAATGGCTCAAAGACCTCAGTATTAAAACAGAAACACTAAATCTACTGGAAGACAAAGTAGGTAGAAATCTTGGAGACATAGGGATAGGCAGAGAATTCATGACCCAAACGCAAACTGCACGGGAAACACGTCAAAGAATCAACAAATGGGATCTGACATTATTGAAAAGTTTCTGCACTTCAAAGGAAATCACCAACAGAGTGAAAAGAAAACCAACAGAGTGGGAAAAAATTTTAACCAGCAACCCCTCAGACAAAGAACTTATATCCAGAATATATAAAGAATTGAAAAACATCAATCCCCCCAAATTTAAAGACTCTCTCCAAAAATGGGCATCTGAAATGAACACACAGTTCTCAGAGAAAGATATACAAATGGCAAATAAATACATGAAGAAATGTTCACCATCTCTGGTCATTCAAGAAATGCAAATTAAAACAGCTTTGAGATTCCATCTTACTCCAGAAAAAATAGCTGCCATCAAGAAATCAACTGATAACAAATGTTGGTGAGGCTGTGGGGAAAAGGGAGCACTGCTCCACTGTTGGTGGGAATGTAGACTGGTGCAACCAGTATGGAAATCCACATGGAGAATTCTCAGAAGACTAGGACTGGAAGCCCCATTCAATCCAGCTACCCCCTCCTGGGTATTTTCCCCAAAGAACTGAAAAGTTCATATCACAGTGATATATGTGCACCCATGTTCATAGCTGCACAATTTGTTATAGCTAAATCCTGGAAAAATGAAGATGCCCATCAACTGCAGAGTGGATGAAAAAGATGTGGCACTTTTACACAATGGAATATTACTCAGCTATAAAAAAGGATGATCTTGAGGCCTCCATAAGCCAATGGAGACAAGTTGAGACAATCCTCATTGGGGAAATTAATAAGAATCATATTTATAAATATCACATTGTGTCTGCTGGGGAAAAATGTAAGAACTATAAGAGTAATAAAATCCAAAATGTGTAATTGCTATTGGAAAAAACAGATGAAAAGAAAGGGCTCTAAGGGATATAACTACATGTAAGTTTGAGTGTGTAAAATAGATGACCATGTTGCTGAATCTTTGTTGGATCTTTGAGCAGAACTGTTTGCAGTCTCACTGTTTGAATGTCTACTATGTATACATTAATTTTGTAACTTAACAACTACATCCATGATGACAATATGTAATTCATCAATTAGTGATTTCTTAGTGTTTTTTCTATTTTTTAGAATTCTGTATTGTTGCTACCCTTTTTCTTTTCTTTAAATAATTTTTTTAAAATGCATAATTGCTTTTGTAAAAAAGAGAGGAAATAGGAAATGCCATAAAAGATATAACTGCATGAATATTTAAGTGTATAAGATTGATAACCATACTTCACCATTCTTGTTCGATTGTTGAACAGATCGGCTAGCAGTCTCACTGTTTGAATGTCTACTTTGTATGCTCTAATTTTGTAATTTGAACAACTGTTTCTAAAATACAACATGTAATTTATCAACCAGTGATATTTTACTGTTTATCTTTTTATTGAAATTCTACAATACTTCTACATTTTTTTCTCTTTAAATAAAAAAATTAAAAAAAATTCAAGAACACTGTTCTACTCCAATAATAAACTCACATAGAAAGAAATTAGAGAAACAATATTACAATATTACAATATCATTAACACAAACACAAATTAAATACATATGAATTAATCTAACCAAGGAAGTGAAAAACCTCTTCCTTGATAACTACAGTAGTCTGTAAAAGATGCTCAAACAGGACATCAGTAAATGGGAAGACATCTCCTGTTCCTGGAGAGGCAGAATTGACTTTCTTAAAAACAGCCATACCTTACAAAATCTATATACTAATTTAACTCAGTCACAATCAAAATATCAATGGCAATCTTCACGGAACCAGAAAGGACAATGCTAATTTTCATATGAGACAGAAGAGACTTAGAATAATGAAAGTGATCCTGAGTAACAAGTGATAGATTCTGCCACCCTGGTGATGAGCTATCTGCCACATGACATCCACTGAACTTTGTACTGGACACATGGAAGCAACTTAACCTCTCCAAGAGTAACTTCTATGTTCTCCTTCTCATTCCACAGATAAACCTCCTGCTTCCTTTTAGCGTTTGTGCCAAGCCCTCTCCAATTACAAGACTTCACAAGCACCCAAGACTCCACCCCTGGTCCCCAATAAAACTTTTCATATTCTGCTTTGCACAGGCAGATGTCCCTTCAAATCAGCTGTTAATATGTCATTTTACACTTTCCAAACTACTCCCCACAGCCTGACCTGATAAAAGTAGCTTCACTTCTTTCTTGCTCCTGAAAGTACTTTTTAAAAATCTTTTATTACTCTTCCATGCCTGCATTAAAGGCCTCTCCAGTCTTTGTCATCTCTCATATTCTCTGCACTGCCTCAGATTGCATGACAAAAATACTCCAGGGCAAAGCAAGAAGCATTACAATTCAAGATTTGATGTTAAATTAAAAAGCCACAATTATTAAAGAAAAACAACATAATACTGGTACAAAACCAGGCACTTGGATCAGTAGAACAGAATAGAGGATTCAGAAACATCACCAGGCACAGTCAGCTTTGATCAAGCAGCCAAAAATATACTTTGCTCAGAAAAATATCATCTTTAGAAATGGAGAATGGAAAACTGAATATCAAAAAGCAGAAGATTCAATGTAACTTTTCACATCATGAAGCAAATTAAAAATCAAAATGGATCAAAACTCTAAATGTTACAAAAGAAACAATCTATTGGAATATTAAATATGTAAAACTCTTGAAGATATAAGTAAAGCAAAGACTTGGAACAGAATGGCAGTTATAAAAGAAGTAATACCAAGTGTTTAACAATAGTATCATATCAAATTATAAGCTTCTTCACAGCAAAGAAAAGTCAACAGATTGAAGAATACACAGAATGGGAAAAAATTTTGTGAGCTACCTCTCATTCAGAGAACTATTGAAAATACATAAAGACATAAAAATATTGGATCCACAAAAGGAAAACTCTGAATCAAAAATGTGAAACTGAAATAAATACATATTTCACAAAAGGCACACAAATAGCACATAAACATATGAAAATAATTTGAATATTCCTGGTCATTTTAGAAATGAAAATTAAAGTAAAACTTATTCTATTCTTCTCTAGAAAGAATAGATATCTCCAAAAATCAAGCACTAACAGGTGATGGTAGAGCTTGAGGGGAAAAGAAACCTACATTGCTGTTGGAAATGTAATCTCGTTGAACCACTATGGAACTAAAAAACTAAACTCAAAAACCTCAAACTAGAAATTTTATTTGAAAGTCTACTATATGTCCATTCATTTTCTTTCTAGGTATCTTACCAAAGCAATTGAAAAACATGATAATACTGTGATATGCAATACTCGTGTTTGTAGCAGCACACCTCATAATAGCTAAATGCTGAAAGCAATCTCTATGCCCACTAACAGTTTAAAGAAAATGTGGTATTTATGCATAATGTAATATCACACTACTACAAAAAAGGTAAATGCTGTCAAAATTAGGAAACTGGATGCATGTTGAGACAATAATGTTAAACAAAATACTTCTGAAGCAAAGTTTAAATATGGTGTATTTGTTTTTCATGGGAAACTAAACATATAACTGTTGAAAAAAGTTAACATAAAAGGAAATAGCAGAATAAATCTTTATCAAGTGGAAAGAAGATCAAGAGAAGAAGGAGAGGATAGGGAAGAATAATAAAATATAATAATAAGAATTATTTTATTATGTATAAGTACCAAATGTCAAAATGGTAAGAAATCATTATGTAGAGAAAACATATACCAATAAGAATGAAAAACTAGAATAGAAACAAATCTTTAAAATAATGGAGAAACACCAATTTTCCATTAAACAGAATCTTAGATAATTTATGACTACCAAAACAACACTGCAAAAAATATTTAGTGATACACTAGACAGAGTAAGTGAGGCCCAAAATACCAAAGATCTTAGTGGAATGAATACATGAAGCCAAGGTGAGGAACTGAGTAAAAGGGAAGAATAAAGAACTCAATGACATTAATAATAACATGACAACAGGAATCAATTAATATGCTTCAATAATTACTTACAATATAAATAGTCTCAACTCCCCTAACCAGTGTCACAGACTGGCATATTAATTCAAAAAACAAAGCCCAACTGTATGTGACATATAAGAGACAAATACAATCCATGAAAAAGCACATGTACTGAAAACCAAGGGATGGAAAATAACACTACATGCAACAGGAGCCTGAAAGCAAGTGGGCTATACAGAATATCTATAAATGAGCAATAAAAAGCCTACCATTTAAGCCAAACTCTTTTTTATTTTAGTTTTTCAGTATGTGAACTTTTTTTCTTCATAAACTGCTCAAGACATGAAGAACAAGCCCTTTATAAACAGGAGGTACTCCTAGGGAGACAAGCAGCAAGGCAGAGCTATGCTAGCTACCTACTCACTCCCCTGTAACTTGTGCTTAGGAGTAGAAACATCAAAAACCCTTGGCAGCAATCAATTCAAAACACCTTCAAAAAGGTGTTCTGAAGGTACACCTATCCAGAGCTGGGTCTGGGACTAAAGAGAGCCCAAAGAAACACCTAGCATATGAGTGACTCCTCTCTTAGAAAAATCCTTTCTCCAATTTTAAATTACCTTTCAAAAATGTGACTGAAGGTCTGAGCACCTGTGGATACATTTCTCAGTTCTGGAGAGTGAATTCGAATGTACACAAGTCTTGTGTGTGTGTGTGTGTGTGTCTTTCTTAAAAGAACTTTATTATTGTTCTTAGACCTACTTTAAAATACAAAAAATGATATTTTGCCAAAACTTCCCCCTCTTCCTCCTCCTCTTCTTCTGTCCCTTTCTGTTCCTCCTCATTTTCCTTCTTCTCTTCCTCCTCCTCCCAGAAAAAAACAGGCCATAGAGAAAGGTACACTCCTGATTTACACATATCAGAGGATTCACTGTTGAATTTTACAAGAATTTCAAAGTAGAATTAATGTCAATACTCTTAACAATTTTCCATGTATTTTAAGAAAAGGAAACATGCTAAATATTTTATGCTAATATTGCCCTCAAGCAAAAAACTGGACAAGGACTTATCATAGAAAGAATACTATAGAAAAATTTCCTGTGGGAACCAACATGGAAAATTCCTCAATATGATACTTGCAGACAGAATTTAATACATCATTAAAAGGACATAGATAATGACCCAGTTGATTTTATCACAGGAATGCAAGGATTGCTCAACATATATAAATTAGTAATTGTAATATATCACAGAAACAGATGTAATAGTAAACATATAATGATTATATAAGTATAGGTAGAAATAACCTTTATAAACTCCAACATTTATTCATTGAAATGAAAACCTTGGTGAAAATAAATATAGAAAAACTTTACTTAAAATTATAAAAGTCAGCTATGACACTCACATTGCCTAAATATGCTAAATGGTGAAAATTTTAAAGGATAATTTCTAAAATCAGAAATAAATTAATAATATGCAATCTTACCATTTCTTTCCAGTGCAGTATAAAAATTTTGCAAGATCAATTAGGCAAGGTAAATGAAAGCATTCAAGTAGCAAAGAAAAAGTCAAAATATCCTTCCTGAAAGATAAGGCATGTCTTCAAATAGAGCATCCAGAACAAACAAACAAAGAAACAAACCAAAAAAAAGAAAACTTCACCAAAAGACTCTTAGAACAAACAGCAAATTCTACAAAGTGACAGATACAAGATAAATATACAAAACAAATAGCATTCTGATAGACACACACACACAATTACCACAAAAAATCAGGAAAACAGTTCTATTCACAGTAATTTCACAAAAAATATATACCTTGGAATTAATGTAATTAAGGAGGAGAAGAATCTTTGCAATTAAAACTACTACCATGAAAAGAAGGACATTAGAAAATGCAAAGGCATCCCTTATTCTTGGATAGGCATAACTAATACTTTCAAAATATTCATATTACAAAAATACTATATAGCTTTAACAAATTTTCTGCTAAATTACCATCAGTTTGTTATAGAACCCAAACAAGTAATTCTAAACAATTATACACTCTTTATAAATATTTCTGTGAATAAGAAGAGACCCTGAAGAGCAAAGGCAGTCCTGGCTAACAAGCAGATGGGAAGAAGCATCCAAATGCCAGACTGCAAGCTACAGTATAAAGCTGCAGAAGTGAAACAGCATGGCACTGGTACAAAATACATATTACCAAATGGAACAGAAGAGAGGATATAGACAAACCCAAGGGCCAATACTATGTTCCAGACAGAATGAAGATTGCTTAAGCAATATTTCTGGAAAAACTGGTTATCCATATGTGGAAGGGTAAATTTTGATCCATATCTTTCATAATGCACTAAAACAAAATAAAATGAATCAAAACCCCATATATATATAGAAATACCAGTGCTGATCTGCTAAAAAAAATCTATTGAAACTTTTTTTTATTTAAAGAAAAAAATTGAAAGAGGGTAGAAATAATACAAAATCTCAAAAACAAAACAAAACAGAAAAACAAAATTAGTAACCAGTAAGAAATCAGTAGTTGATAATTACATATTTTCCTCTTTGAAGTAGTTGTTCAAGTTACAAAAGTAAAGCCTACAAAGTGGACATCCAAACACTGAAACTGTAATCAGTTTTGTTCATCCATACAACTAAAACTCTAGCAACATGGTTATTAATCCCACACACTCAAACATACATGCAGTTATATCCTTTAGAATACTTTCTTTTCCTCTCTTTTTTTCTTTACAATAACTATAATCCATTCTTGTAAATTACTTAGAATTTCTAAACAAGTATAAGTCTCTACACATATACCTATCCTTTCTGTATTAGAGGGAGAAACAAATCAAAACAAGTCAACAATACAAATTCCTAGAGAAACATGAAATGAAAAGGACATATAAAACCATAATACTAGGGGATCTATGGTAATTAATATGATGTCTCATTACTTTCAGTAAAATTGTCTATATTGTCAAACATAGTATAGTTTAAATTAGCATTGCATTATACTATTAATAAAATCTAAACTTTGGAGACATTATAGGACTTCAAAGGCAGTTAACAATCAAACCAGAATGGGTATCCTATCAAATCCTGTCATCTTCAGAGTAGTTGCCCCTGTTTTCAGACTTGACACTCTCAAGCATACCAGATTCAAATAAAATCAGTCAAGATAAAACAGCGATATAACCAATTTTCTCTGTCTTATCTCTGCTATGCTATTTTTCTGTCATTGTTGTTTACTTTTCTCCTTCATTCCACTGTCTTCCCTTTTCTTTGAGGCCTTTATGCCATTGTTCCTGGAACCCTGGTGATTTTCTTCTCTCTCTCTCTAGAATGTCCTTCAGTATTCTCAGTAGGGTTGGACTGGTGGTCACAAACTCCCCCAGTTCCTCTTTGTTGTGGAAATATCTTGTCTCTCCATTAATTTTGAGAGACAGTTTTGCAGGGTACATCATTCTGGGTTGGAGGTTATTTTCTTTCAGGGCTTGGAATATTTCCCTCCAAGCTCTTCTTGATTTGATGGTTTGCACTGAGAAGTCTGCTATGATTTTGATGAGTTTTCCTTTATAGGTAATCTGTTTCTTTTCTCTGACCACTTTTAATATTCTGTTCTTGTGATGGATTTCTGGGATCCTGACTATTATATTTCTGGGTGTAGATCTGTTTAGGTTGTAGCTGGCTGGAGTTCTATATGCCTGATTTATCTGAACTTCACTTCCATTACCTATGTTTGGGAAGTTTTCCTTAATTATTTCTGTGAATAGAATTTTTATTTCATTTGTATTTGTTGCTGCATCTTCATTTACATATTTTAATCTTAGGTTATAAACACTCTTGTCATCTTCTAGCCTTTGTATCATTGCTTCCTGGTTCCTTGTTATTTTTAAGAGATCCTTCCTTTCATGATCATATATTGCAAATGTACCTTCAAGTTTTGAAAATTTGTCTTTAGTTTCTGTTAAAATGTTTTGCCAGCTTTCAATGGAGTTTTTAATTTCTTGATATTCTCTTTGGATCTGTTTTATATATTCTAGGTTATGTTTATATTCTTCATAAAAGGCTTCTCTCCTTTCTCTGAGTTCCTCTATTCTTTCATTTGTGTCTACTTGAGGATTACCCAGGACTTCTATTATTAATCTTCTTATATCTTGCTTCACCTGAGTTAGAATTTCAGTTTTAAATTTGGCAATGAGGTCATGGAGGTATTTCTTCATTTCCAATGAGGCTGTCTCTGACATTACAGGTTTGCTGCTCTCAACCTCCTCTGCATTTACCTCTGCTGGACTCACTTTCCCTAGTTCCACAGTTAGAGATCTTTTGCTATTTCTCTGTCTTGTCATGTTTCCAGCCCCCTTCAGATAGGTGGGTGGTGGAGGTCTCTAGGCCTTTCATATTCCTTACGGTATTTTCTGCAGTGCACTGGCTTGGGAAGTGCCACCCCCAGTCCACTGCAGATCTGTGTAGTGCATGCTGAGAGCCAGCCCCTCCCCCTATGTCAGTCAACCAGTTTATGCTTCAGCAAGTTTGTGTGTTCCTGGGGATACTACTGGCTCACAGCAGCCTCGTCCCCAGCTGTTGAGTTTCAACCAGGGGCCTGGTCCAGCCCAAGCAGATCCCACCAATATGCTTTGGACTAGAATTCATCAACAGATGCCACCTTGGGTTTTGATTTAAGCCAGCCCTGCCCAACTGCAAAATGTCATCTAGCCAGTCCTCCCAACCTGGGGAATCCAGTTCCTGTCACTCACCAAAGTTCATACAGCTCGACTAGCTGTCTCCACTCCCTGCCTCAGCACCCCCCCCCAGCTGAGGGTCTGGAGCTCACCAACCCTCCCTCTCAGCAGAGCCGCCATCTCAGCCCGATCCTGAGTCACCTGACTCTAAGGAGTGCCAGTACAGCCACCAGGGCTTGCCCAGCTCCAGCCTCTGTCCATGCTTCTTCTTCTTTCTCTTTTTTTCCTTTTGCTCAATTTCTTCCTGGGTCATGAGAATTCCTCTCCTTTCGTCTGGCTTTCTTCATGTCATCAGATTCCAGCATCTGAGTTGTCTTTTTTCAGAGAGGCTCTCTTACCATGCCACCACTCAATTGGCCATCTTGCAACTTCCCTGTCAAAAGTGTTAATGATGTAGGCATAAGCTACAAATTCCAGAACAGGGCCATATCTGCACAAGAAATAATATCAACAATCAACAAATAATATTATTTTAAATTTAAAATCTCTGCACAGTAAAGGAAGCAAAACACAGAGTGAAAAGACAAGAAGAGAATGGGAAAAACTGTGCCAGCTACTCTCCAGGCAGAACAGCAGTATCTAGAATATATGGAGAACTAAAAATACTTGCCCATCAAATGTAAAAGAACAAATCCAAATAGGTAATTGAAATGAACAGATACTCTTCAAAAATACAAGTTTGTAACAAATGCATGAAAAAATGTTCAGCATTTTTGCCCATTAAAAAATGCAATCAAAACAATACTGAAAGTCCATCTTACTCCAGTAGGAATGTCCATTATACAGAACTCAGAAAGCAAATTTTGAGGAAGTTGTGGAGGATAAAATGATTATAATGGTTGATAAATTGTGTCAACAAGAAAATTTTAAATGTTCATAAGGGACTCAGCAGGAGCTAGGATCTTGCCTTTGCAAACATCCTCCTTCTGTGCAAAAGTAGGTCACTGAAATGGTGAGTGCTATACACTCCTTGATGGGATGGGTAACTTACAGACAACATAAGGGAGGAAAAAGCCTGGCTCTCCCTTTTTGATCTTGCTGCTTTTGCTGTCTTCTACCATCTTGAAGTGTTGCCCCCTGCCATGTCACCCTGCCTTGGAGTTAGCTGATTTGATACTGAAATTTCCAGAAACTGCTTCTAAAACAAATTTTTTCCCCATAATTTTGGTTGTCGATATTTTGTTTCAGCAACAATAGTAAAGTAACTGTCACAACCACCAAAAGTAAAAGACATAATTAAAAATAGGCAACTGAAATGAATAAATACCTCTCAAAAATACAAATTTCTAATAAATACATGAAAAAATGTTCAGCATCTTTGGCCATGAAAGAAATGCAATTCATGTCAACCCTGTGAGTCTAATTTACTGCAGTAAATGGCCATTATGCGGGATTCAAGGAATAAAAATAGCTGAGGAGGTTACAGAAGATGAAATGATGAATAAAGATAATATAGATATATCTATACAAAGGAGTATTAGTCATAAAGAAGGATAATTTTCAAATATTTGCAGGAAAATAGATGGATTTTGAGATAATAATGCAAAGTAAAATAATTCATTTTAAAAAAGCTAAATATCACATTTGTCTTTGATGTAAAGGGACCAAAAATGAACAATTTAGAAAGCAAAATAAAGGCCCATATTATGAAGTAGAGATGTAAACTATGGGCATGAAGGGGATCTGGGCACACAAGGAGAGGGGAGGGATGGAGAACAAGCAGAATAAAAATGATGAAACACCGAAGTTAAATATACTCTCTATGCATAAAAGAATAAATAATGCAAAAGTAACACAAAGCATGGCAGTAGTAGAGGGCTGTAGGAAGGAGACAATGGGAAGTTAGTGTACTTTGAGCTCTGTATTTCTTTATGAAGAAAAAATGTTTTAGAATGAGACAGAGGTGTTGTTTAAAGGTACTAAATGTGACCAAACTTTACAGTTGCAAATAACCAACTTTGCATTAAGTGAATTTTACATTCATTGAAAAATAAAAAGGCTACAAAGGGAACTCAGGTGGAAAAATGAATTAATGAAAAAGTCTATTTTGTAAAAAAGAGAAGCAAAAATCGATGGCCACACAAAATTAATTTTTTCAAGATGATTCATTCTTTGAGTCATGTTTATTGAAGTTTATTGTGAGTGATAATTGTCTGAATTCCATACATTGTTTGTTTTGGGTTAAGTTAAACTAACATATTTTACATAACAGTATAAAACAACTTCTAAGATCTTGTTTGTTGAGCTGTGGAGTAAAACCACATTAGGACACAATAGGGAGTTATGTGCTGCACCTTTATTACTCTAGGGCCTGTGCAAATCCTGGGAATACCCTGATGTAGGCCTCCTATCATCACATGCTTGTCTACAGTATCTTCTGGTTCTTAGTCTCCCTATTGGTCCTGAGGACATCAGCAGAGATGTCTGTGTCTACTTATCACTTTGATGTCCTCTCAATGTGTGTCTTGCACAATAATACACAGTTGTGTCCTCTGAGCTCACAGTACTCAGCTGTTGGGAGAGCTGGTTCTGGGATGTGTCAGGGGTGACAGTCACTTGGCCTTGAATAGATGTTACATACTCATTATACCACTTGGACCTATAGTCTGTCCTTCCCAGCCACTCAAGACCTCTCCCCAGGGGCTGCCTGATCCAAACCCAAGTAACATTGGTGTTTGAGACAATATTCCCTGGTATAGTTTCTGAAGGCTTCACGACTGTTATGCTTGACTCCTGCAGCTGCACTTGTGACAGGACTCCTGGGGACAGAAGGAAGAAAGAAAGTTAATATTAATGGCCTGTGAATTCTGATTTAAAATCAACATTTTTCTGGATGCTAACCCTGTGGGAAACCCTGTACTGACAGGATGATGAGCAAGGCAACAGTCATGTCCTGAGCAATGCTGACCATTTTATGGCTCTGGAATTCAGCAGGCTGAGCAGTCTTCAGTGGTAACTGACATTTAACAGAAATGATGCCCATTTGCCTGTGCACCTGACTTCCTGATATAAGGCCATATAAGGCTGTGTGATACAGACATCTCACTGAGGCACAGGAGCTTCTGGCTTAGAATCAACTTTCACCATAGCCACTTCCTTCAGTAAGTTGGAACCAAGGCAAGTGTAGAACCTATGTGGTCAGCAGCATTGCTCTAGCATAGGCTGAGCATGATGCTTCCAGGATTTCAGCACTGAGAAGATTTGGACAACAGTAGCCTGAATGTCTATATTAGTTGATTGGAACTCTTTATTTATTCAGCCTTTCATTCATTCAATAAACTCTGGAGACTAATGAAAAAGCAGCTCCCTCCAAGTTCTGAAGATCCATCCATGAGGAAGGCAACATAACTGGGCTGGTCCAATTGGTGAGTTATTGGAGGCAAGCTATACATGGGTAGGTTGTGCAGTGTCTTTCCAGCCTTATGACTCTCTGGCTGTCACCATGAGGGAGTGTGTGGAGATGGCCATGAGGCATCTGTCCTCACACTTGGACCAGTTCCTAGTTGGACTCACAGGAAGGAGCCACTGTGCCCCACAGTGGAGTTGCCACATGCACAGGCTGTATGTGGAAGTGATGACAGTGATAAGTTCAGCCCTGGAGGACATCTCAGAGCTCACAGCAGACCCAGAATGAAGGGCTCTGTGGAATTGTGGGAAAGGGAGCCATTGGTCATTTATGGTGACTTACAGGAGCTTCAAACACTGAAATTTCCACATCATATAAGATGGTGAGTAAGCACAACCATGTCCAGATATGGGAGGCTGCATGTCACATACAGACCTGAGTCTGTCCTCCTACAAAGGGTGAGCTCAGTTCCTCAACAGCACCTTTAGGGAATTTTCTGATTCAATGAAAATTAGTGTCTCTCAGGATACTGAAGGCAGGGAAGGTCAAGACCGAACAGCTACCTTTGGTCAGGGCCTTGTGCTGTGTTGTCATGAGTTGGCCAGTGAGCAAGTGCTGAAGACAGCAAGGGAGAGGGGTGGTAACAAGTTTATTTAATAGGTACCTGTGTCTTTCAAAGATTGAGAATCACTCACTGAAAAAAAAAAGCATTCATATTCCTTGACAATAATCTTCTGAATCTTGTTGTCAAATGTGTACAGACCACATTATTTCTTCTACAGTCTCCTCAGGAATGAAGGAAACCCTGTTTTATTCTACTGTGGCTTGAAGCACTAGTTGAAAGTGTTACATTAGAATAGTTTAATCACACAATGTAAACCATCCAGAAATTTGAGATGTAGAAATGTTCCACAAGCATCTTCCCAGACTAGAGTGAAGGTCTGTGACAGCTTGTGCCTTTGCATAGTCCAGGGCTTGCCCAGTACCCCCTTAAAATTGCAGTATATCCTAGAGCAGAAACTCAAACCTTTACTAAGGTCTATTTCAGAATATTTCAGTTACATAGGCAGATTTGCAAGGTGATATCTTCCACAAGAGCATAGCAAAAGAAGAAACACATGAGGATGACAACCAGTCTTAGAGGAGGCTATTTCCATGAGACTACGGCACATGTATGTGTCCCTCTCCTGCTTCTGATTCTTTGCTCTGTGTTTCTGAGCATCCACTGCTATATCCGCACCCTCCCTTCAATGGACACCACAGGTAGTTTTGTGTCTGGGTTGCATGTGGTCCCTCCCTGTGTCTCTCACACAGTAAGGCATGGCCATGACATTGGCTGCCAAGAAGCTCAGCTGTCAGGAGGATAGGTCCTGTGCAAGACCCTAGAGATGGAACACTGAGTTTGGACTGGTGCACTGAGTTGTGTGTTACTACTGCATCTGGCTTCCCCATGTATTCAATCCTTTCCTGAGTGTAAGACCCAGGCCCAGAAGTTACTGAAGGTGATAGAGTTTCCAAGTATACAGCATTGTGGAAGCAGATATGAGAGTCTTCAACAGGCCTTGCCCAAATCTGGCCCCCTCTCTGTGCCAGGGGAAGGAAAGCAGAGGACAAGGAGAAAAATAAGAAGTCATGAAACACCAGAGCCTATGGTCAAATTGCTTCCTCTAAGAGACACCCATGGGAGTGCAGCCACCAAGCAAGGGGTAGCATTCTGATATCTCATGCTTTCTTCAACAGCAGACACAATTGTCTCAGATTCTAAGACAAGTGCAAGAAATCATGCTGCCCTTTTCAAGCCTGAGAGTGGGTCTGGCTTGGTCATTGACAAAGACTTTGTATTTCCCCATGCTTGAGTCCTTAAGAGTCTGCCAACTGGACTGCTGTGACTCAGATAGAGCCTTTCTCTGCTCATATCTTACTGCTTCTTGGCCTTGAACGGTGGAGTGAGAGTGGGGATGAGAATGGGGAATGAGGACAGGACTACAAGAAATGGAATAAATACTCTATGGGGGAAGGAATGTCTCTCTAGAGTAAGGACCTATTTGTAATGTATTCCTCAGGGAGTTTATTGAGGATCTGAGAGTCTCAGTAATGTCACAGACATCCCCACCATGTTTGCTAGCATGAAACAGTCTTCTTGGCCTGAAAAGGAGCCAATTTATGTGCTGGAGGGAGCTGACAGTATTCAATTACATTTCTCCACCAGGCAGGAGGGTGATGGCCCTAAAGGCACTGCCTGTCTTCCTCAGGGACCTCTGGGAAGCCTCTCCTTGGTACTTTTGTAACATAAAAGACCGAGAGGTTCTCTTGGGGGTGTATCTGAATTCAACACTGGAGAAGATAAGACATTTTCAGACTCAAACAGAGACAGCTATCCTAAAGTAAATGCATTACCTTACTTCAATGTGCCCTAAAAAGAAATAATTATTTAAAAATTATTTTGTAAATCATTAATCAGTCCTGACATAGTTATGCAATCTCCAAACAAGTGTACAGCAAAGGTTTAAATCAATGAGCCAAGTGGTATGACATCAGGGTTGATATTAGCTGAGTTCATGATTCTGAGGAATCACTTCTTTGCAAAGCCTATAATTATTATTAGGTCCAACTAAAGAGGGGTGAACCTGAGGAAAGAATAGGCAATAAGCAGAACCTTGGGTATTGGATCCTGACCTAGATTCCCAATTTGCCGAATGAGTGTAAGGCAAAGGCTTAAATAAAATGAGTCAAGTGGTATGATTTTCAGGCTCCTGGAGTGTCAAACCCATTTGGCTGAGTTCAAGACTGAGGGCCAAGACAAAGACTTCTCTGGACTGCCCATATTTATTAGGTTCACAACAAAGGGTTGCAAAGCTGAGGAAAGTGTGGGAAATGAGCAACAATTTGGGAATTACTTCAAAGACTTCCACAACTAGTAAATTATGCCAATTTATTAGAGCCATCTTATCTCCAGGATGACATTTATGGTATGAGTGCAACTGCAGGAGTGAGATTCCGTTGGCTGCAGTCTCTATTTACTTAACTAGTGTTGGACCCAAAGTGTCTTCACTTGTGGCCTTATCTTTCCTTTTGAGATATCTCTGGCCACACAGGCCACTACATGCATCAGTCAGGACCAGTGATTCATAGAGGTTCACTTACTGTTAATCAGCTACTGTTGCCAGGCAAGGGTGAAAGTTCTAGGACACACTCACAGATAAACATAGAAAGCCAATTAATTAATTTTAAATCCTGTTCACAGCAGTTTCATAGTGGTTTCCATCATCTTCTCTTTTTTGTTTTTGTAATAAAAGCTAGGTAAGGGTAAGTAATGGTTGAACGTTGTCTAGGAGTTGGCCTCTCTTGGCTCCTCTTCAACAGACTATGAATAGAATAAGGAGAAACACACACTATTACTCCAAGTATACCATCATAAAAGCAGAATGTGCCTTCAGATAGTTGAATGGATTTAATTGACCTAAGGCATTAGAAAATTTGTCATATTTTGAATTTGTTCATCAAATCTTTGGGTTTATTTGGACATTGATAACACCTCCTTCTGGAGAGCATTGATATCTATAGTAACATTTTGGTGGATAGCTCCTTGTACATGCTTCTTTATATCTCCCATGGATGTATAGATTTGTTATAAATCAAGGCAGTTATTCAGAAATGAGTGGCACTGTAATGACACTTAATTTAGAACCAGTTGTGTCTAGTTCGTGATAATTCTCAGGTGGAGAATATGCCCAAGTAGTGGGTCTAAGTACTGGTGGATTAGGGACATAAGTCCATCACTGCACTCCTGATACTGGTGTCATATACACAGATATTGTCAGCAGAGCAATTAATGCATCCAAAGTATTTTCAGGGGTAGGTACAATATCCATGCTTTGAATATTTCTCTAGCCTCATGAATTACTGCTTGGATGTTGTTCCACTTTATTGCTTGCACTCTCTCCTGGTCTCTTGGGGGAGCTGGAATTGGATTCTCTGGCTGAATGGCAGATCTCTGGGGGCCCTGGTTTGCTAAGCCATCACATGAGGCTGCTTCCTGCATTGCTTGAGTTTCCTACCAAGGGCATATACTTTTTGTGGAACCTTCAAGTTTTAAGACACAAGTATAATGTCATGTCCACATTAGCTTTATTGATCTTTTAAAGTTTAAAGTAACCATGGAAAAGGCAAAATATTCTCTACCTGTGGGAAAAACAGGAATGTTAAAAAAACAATCTTTTAAATCAATTATGATGAGAGGCCAGTCTCTGGGAACTGCAATTGTATTTGGCAATCCTAGCTGTAGAACCCCCATAGGAAGTAAGCAAGCATTTACAGCTCTTAAATCTTGTAATAACATCCATTTACCTGACTTTTTTGGAATAACAAAGACAGAAGTATTCTAAGGGCTAATTGAGCTTTCTAAATGTCCTAGCTGCTAATATCTTCAAATAATTTGTGTAATTGAGTTAGCTTCTCCTTGATAAGGGGCCATTGATCTACCCAAACAGGCTCTTTAGTTTGCCCTTGTAAAGGCAGAGCTGTTTAGGGGAGAAGGATCAATGGCTCTTGTAAAAAAAAAAAAACTACTGATATCTGATTGCTTGCCAGTCATTTTTAGGTGTAACCTAAACAGGTTCTTTGATTCCCTGTAAGTCTTTTCCTGGTCCTTTATCTTCCTGATATCCCATTTTAATCATCATTATCCTAATTTTAGGATCTGAATCTCTTTGTTCAGTTTCCAAATTGGAAACTGTTTGTTTAGTTTTAAAGTTACAATCACTAGTCATCCTTAATTTCTACTTTAGTAACAAATCTCTTCCCTACAACTTAAATGGAATAGTTGCCACATAAGGTAGAAAGAAGCCATTTTGTTGGTCAGGGCACTCATATGGCAAAGGTGAGTCACTTTGTAACATATGCTTAGAGGTTTCCACTTTGATAAGGGATATAAGAGCCCTTTATATTGGCCAATGGTGGCCCATTGTCCTGATGGAATCACAGAGATATCTGCACCAGTGTCTATTAGACCTTCACAATATTTTCCATTAATCTTTATTAAACACATAGGCCTGTTTTAGTCACTTCCTGTATAAAATAAATTTCTCTCTTTGTAGCCCTGCTCTGGGGATCTTGCTCCCTCTTGAGTTATGTATACTTAACAAAAGAAGGGCCACATAGTCTCCCTATTCAAAAACCCAGAGATTGATAGCACATACAAGAACTTGTATCTTATCTTGAAAATCAACATCAATCACACTGGGCAAAATAGTTATTCCTTTTAAATTTAAATCAGCCTTTCCCAGTATAAGACCAACTGTTCCTTCAGATTGCAGACATCAAATTCCTGTGGGAATTGGGGTAGGCTGGTCACTTCCAATGAGAGTGACTCTGCAATCTGCATTATGATCTAATCCTGCATTTGGACTCCTTCCCCTGGTGAGTCAGCTAATACTTTTCCAGGGAGCCACCTTTGTTGCTGTTCTTGAATTTGCTGGAGAATATGTATTGGGTAAAGTTGAGTGGCATTTTGACTCACAGGCCATGCTTTTTTTACTTTTCTGCTAGCCCAAGGAAAGGTCCTCATTTCACTTTTTGGCAAAGATGTACCATCCTCATGTAACTTAGAATGAAAATACTTGGCCCAATGCCTCCCTTTTTGGTATTTCAGACAATGTACAGGCATGGAAACTGAGTCCTTCTCTCCAGAGACACTTTTCTCTTGACATGCTGCAGTTGCAGCTTCTGTCCTATTAGATCTGACAAGAACTCAGCAATTTTTCTAGTATGTCCCATTTTTCCACAGTGAAAGCATTTAACATAACGGCTTTTTGCATTTGCATGACCAGCCATAACCTGAGCCATCACAGTTGTCTTATGGGGCTCAGTTCCATTGTCTAGACATACTTGAATATATGTTGTTAAATCATTACTTGATTTTTACAGGATTTAAAGCCTGTTCACATTTTCTATTAGCATTTTCATATGTTAATTGTAAAGTTAAAATGTTTGCAGCTTCTGTGTTTGATACCTGTCTGCACATGGATTCTTGTAATTTTGCCACAAGTTGAGTAAAGTGTTCCTGGGTTCCTTGCAGAATATGTAAAAAGAACATCACTGAAGCCCCATCCGTTGGAAGAGTTGTCCATACTTTTTTTTTTACTAATTCTTCCAATTGTGCAAATACTTCAGGACATCAAATCTGTTCCTCAATTGGTGCATATATTCCTGTCCCAGAATGCATTTCTTCATTTCTCGATGGACGTGGATTAGAACCTGTCCTGTTTTTATAAACCTGCTCAAAAACAAGAGTTTTTAGCTTTATATCAAAAGGAATCACACTGAGACAGGCATGTTTGTACCAAATGTTTGATATCATGTCAATTGATATTTATCCAAAATGTTTGATAAGATTCCTACAGTAAAGGGACTTTTGACTTCATTGTTAACCATTTTTTTTCAAGATTTTTTAGCAGTTATATTTCAAAAGGCATATGAACAAAATACTTACTGTCATTAGCATCTTTTTCAATTCCTACTGGGAGGGTATTATTCTCTTGTCATGTGGCTGCCTCTTCCAGAAGTACCTGTATGTATTTGGATAGAGCTATACGAGATACTTTTGGTAAAGGTTCTTCCCCTGCTGAGGTAAACCCTCTAGGGATTTAGATTTAGTGGCAGGCACCTCAGCAGAAAGCTCTCTTCCCCCCATGTCCCAATCAGAGACTGTTGAATGTGAGCTATTTAAGGGGCTTAGAACTGAAGGAACCAGATTCCAAGTTGAGAACATCTCAGGGGCAATGATTTGTCTTGCCCTGTGTGCCTTTTTAATATTTTCTCCAATTCTTCCTTAAATATCAATTTCTATAGTGCCTGTTTGAGGAAACCATGGAGTATAATTTGGTTACCTCGTTTAAAATTTGTGTTAGCTCATTCTTTGTCACATGAGCTCCTCAGCATTTAAGCAGGCTTGGAGCAGTTGTAAATACCTTTGCTCCTTGGCTGAAACTTTCTCCCCCATAATTTACTCCAGGATATAATGGCTTTTCACAGTGGGAAGACTCACCCTTTTTCTTTCTTGTCTTTTCTCAAGGTGTCCCCAGTGAAGTTTTCACTTTGTGAAGGTCTCCTCCATATCCAAACTTTTCCACTCTGAGTGGACTTACTCTTTCAGGCTAACCTTCTTAGTCCAAGGATTTCATGTCCCTGTTCCAGGCACCAGTTATTGGCTCCTGACCTAGATCCCCAATCTCCCAAATGAGTGTAAGCCAAAAGCTTAAATAAAATCAGGTAACTGATACAATTTTGGGGCTCCAAAGACATCAAATTCTTTTTTTTTTAAATTTTTTTTGGTACTGGGGATCAAACTCACAACTTCATGCTTGTCAGGCAGGCATTTATGCCCAGCCCCATGCATCAAATTCTTTGGCTGATTTCAAGACTCTGAGGTCTAAGGCAAAGACTTCTCAGGAATTCTCATATTTATTACATCAAAAAGAAAGAGCAGGGAAACTGAGGAAAACACAGGAAATGAGCAGAACCATGGGAGTCACTTCAAAGTCTTCTCCAAGCAGTAAATTATGCCAATTTAGATTAATCATCTTATCTCCAGGATGACATTTATGGTAGGATTGTGACTGCAGGAGTGAAATTCTTTTAGCTGCAGTCTCTATTTACATAATTAGTGTTGGAGCCAAGGTGTCTTCAGCTGTAGCCTTATATTGCACTTTGAGGCAGCTCTGGCCAAATAGGCCATTATAGGCCTAACCCAGGATGAGTAATTCATAGAAGTCAACTTTCTATAAATCAGCTCCTGATGCCAGTCAAAGGGCTGAGGCCAAGGACAAATACACAGATAAACATAGAAAGCCAATTAGTTAAATTTAAATCCTGCTCAGAGCCACTTCACAGTGGTCTCCAACACCTTCCACTGTAGAATTTCCCAGGAAGCAGCTGGATCCAATTACAGAAACAGCTACTGTAACAGAACCATGTATGACTTTGCACATTAGAGGAAGAGTTTGATCAGGTGTCAGCAGGAATGGTACTGACATCTGAATGTTCAGATCACACAGGATGACCAAGGACAAGAGTCATGGGAAGTGTTTCCCATTACAATTCCAGGACCCTGTAAAAAACTAGAGATCTCAGGACCTTCACCCAGAGGACCTGCCAATAAGCAGAGAAGGGTCCAAATTAACCAGCCAGGGCTGCAGGGAGACCTCCACACTGACAAATCCTGTGACAGTAGTTTCTTCTGCCAGTGTCCAGTGTGTTTCTTTGTGTATCTGGGTGGCCAAAGAGGCTGAGCCAGGGTGACAGCCACAGGTTCCTGAAACCTGGTACTGTGTAGTTGTAGCTACTGAGCCAAACAACAGTGGTCTGAGATACAACCTTGGCCAAGAATTTCTGTTCCTGTGACTTGCATGGGACTCTGCTGGAGGGGAATGTCAACTAAGGAAAATTTTGAGCATTTCCTTCTGCTTTGGGGCCATGATGCTGTGGCTCTCACTTTAAGTTTTGGAAAGCCTCTTCATCATAGCATTCTTGGTGGTGATTCACACTCTGATTTGTTCAGATAAGTGAAAATAGAGTGACTTTTGTGCCCTATTTTAATATGGTATGGCTCTTTGGAAAATTCCTAAGGATTTGTACTTCAGTATCTCCATCTACCGAAAGGAGTAATGTGCTGGCCCTGAGAAAATAAAATTTCCTCATTCACACCAGGCCCTTAGCTGGAAGGTGGCCATAGATCAGTCATGTCTGAAGTCTTCACCAGATGACAGCTAGTGACAGGGCAGAAGGCTGAGGACACTGCATTTAAATTCAGGGTTTTGAATCATACAGATTTCAAAGGAGTTTCCTACTTGAAGGATAGACTCACTGATCTCTCTAATGGACTAGAGAGAGCCCAAAATGATGAGCCCAGGGAGGGGCAATAGAGACAAATGAATTTCTATCGAACTCCCCAGCAGAGTAAATAAAAGCTACATTAATATCCAGGTTGCAGGTATCAAGCAAAAATGCTAGCTTCTTTCATGATATACCCACAGGTAAAATCCTCCCAGTATGCAGATCCTCTCTCTGGGCTTTGTGACTCACTTCAAATATTGACATATTTCCACTTTGAGGACTTGAGAAAGAAGTCACCACACCAACTCTGCAGAATTATGGAATTTAAAAAAATGGCTGATGATAAAACCTTCAGGGACCAGTGAACTGGAGCAGTACTTGTGTGTGATAATAGTGAGGCAGCAAAAACCCCACATCTATTCCTAAGTGAAGAGCAGAAAGCCATTAGAGAGAAGGTGCAGAGAGGAAGAAATGCCTATGTGGCAACATGAATGAGGTCAAAAATTTGAATAAAACACTAGTGGATCTGGTTTGGAAATCCAGAGAGAAAAATGACACTGTGGTTAACAACATAAGGCATTACTAATTTTAAAGAACTCTGTTTCACAATTTGTTTATCCATTTTTTTATGTATTGAGTGACATTTATTTTCTGTATAAGACAGTTATGATTGAAATAGCTGTAAAAATACTCATGCTAATTTTTTTCTGATATGCAGTATTTTTTAAAATTTTCTTTAATTTTTTTAACTTCTTAATTTTGTTTTGATTTTGTTTGAACTGATATTTAAATATATCAAAATTACACATACTTAGGGATATCATGTGATGTTTCAATATATGTATGAACTTTACAGGGCATAAGAATATTTGAATTATCTACTTCCTAGAGAATGATCTTTTTTGTGATATCATTATTGTACCTCAAAAGTCTGCACCCCAAAATAAAATGAAAATTGTAAAAAGGCAAAAAGAATAAAAAGGCCAAGATGTCTTGGAGGAAAAAGAAAAAAGCACTTTATTATTTAGGCTGGTATTCAGTGACACAGAGTGAGAGTGGAATTTACACTGCTGTGCAACTAGGCTAAGAATTGGGGGTGTTTTATAAAGGGAAAAATTGCAAAGATGTGGGGGAGCCACACCTGTGCATTCCTGAGGAAACAGGACATCCTGTTGTTTGCATAGGGTTAAAGTACAGGGATTTGTGGCTAGTCAATTCCAGGAATACATTATGCAGGCTGCAGGCATTAGGGGAAGAACACAATTACTGGAGTCATGAGAAGTATAAAGTGCAATTTGGGACAATGGTTGCAGTTTAGGTCAAAGGGTGTGGCACATACAGAACAGAATGGCGGTGCTTGAGTTAGATTACAACAATCATTAAATTCCTCTCTTCAGGATTTGTGTAATTAATAGTATAGTACTGTTAGCTGCAGTCACCCTACTGCTCAGCAGCACCCCATAACACCTTCCTCCTATGGGACTGCCAACAGCACCCATTGATGTGAGTCTCCCACTCTTCCTCCTCCATCTTTATGTCTCATAGTTACCTAGAGCCTGTGGTTCACATGGCTGTGCTATATGATGGTGCCTGGCTTTGGAAACATTGTCACAATGTCTTCAATTTAGTTTTAACATCTTGAGTTTCCACCAAGAGGGTGTGGTAACTGTGCTGCTCACCATGTCACTAGCTGCAAGGACATGGTCCTGTGACCTACTTCCTCAAACTAGCCTCCACCTTCTAACAGGTCATTCATCTGAGACCTTATCAGTGGATGGACCCTTTCATATGTTGATGTCTTCATGAGACAATCACTGCTCTAGGCCTCACATTTTAATATTGTTGCCCTGGGAGTCAGGTCCACACATAAGCTAAAGGAGTCATTTAAAGTCCAAATAATTACTCTGGGGAGAGGATGGACAAATTTTAGAGGAGTGTCCAAAATGCAACCCAAAAACACTTCTTCATATCAAAATATAAGTACTGCCATTAAACATCAATTCTGAAGTTTTAGTTTAGAAAAAATATTCTTGCACTAGCATCACTTGTTTTAAAGAAAAATAGATACCACATGCACCATATGTTCATTAATGCTGCCTAGGATTTTTCACAGCTCAGCTTGTCCAGCTTTACATCTAATAGCTAAAAACCATTCCATGTTGTGGGGATTTGTATTATATTGTTCTCTAGATTTGGGGTACAGTTTATGTCCTACCTGTGATCAATCTGGCCCAGTCACCAGGAACTCCTCATGATGCACCTTTTAAGAAGATGTAATTTTATGTGTACATATTTGCAGTTTATATGGCTCACAAATGTGTTCTGATTATTATGTGCCTGCTTCAAAGAAGATTATAGCAATTACATTAAGTTTGGAGGTGTATTTGATTATTTTAAATTAAAGTATATGTGACTGATATATACAGAGTAAACTGAGAAAAGAGACTTATAAAATAAACTAACTGTGTATGGTCAGAATCATGAAAATCAGTTTAGGAAGGAAATTGTGAATATATGAAACTAGAGTATTTGTTCTTACATTTTCTCCCTTATTTAAATAATTAAATGATGGAGAATAGAGAGAGAGAGGGAGGCACAGGAAGAGAGGGTGGAGAGAGGGTTTACACTGTACTATGCTGTATTTTAGGAATTCTTAATTTCTATGGTTCAAAATGAAAGTGCAGGCCCAAGTCCTGCTATCATCTTTGGACAGAAAGTGTTCACTGAAGCCCATGGGCTCTGTCCTGAGTTCAGCCAGCTGTCTCTTCTCCCCTGCTCCCTGAGCAAAGGACTCCTAATGGGGATGATGCTGAGCTTGGGAATCAGGTATTCTTACTTTCAAAGGGGAGGAGGGCCTTGTTTTTTCAAATCTTATAAACAGGGTTTTCCTGGATTTAATTTCTTATCCTGAAGCATTTATTTCAGCATTTGACAACATCTCATCTTCAGAATAAAACTGGCAAATTCTATTTTAGGTGATGTTCATTTTTTTTTCTTTTGGAGACATGGTCTCTCACTCTGCAGTTTGCAATTGAATCTCCTGCTTCAGCCTCCCAAGTGCTAGGATTACAAGAATGAGCCACCACACCCAGTTAATTTGACATTTAAAAGATCCCATTTCACAAAATTTTTAAGTGTCCTTGAGATGGCAATGGGTAACCATTAAGTGAAATTCCTAAATAGAAGATGAAAAAGTAAGTACATGTACATGAATTTATGCAATTAATTTCAACCAAGCATGTACACTTGACCTCAGATAGTCAACAGTCACCTGAATGCTATATATTTCAGGGTCTCCTCAGGTCACAGGATGTTAAAACAGAAAGAAAATCCTAGAGGCCAAATAAAGTCTCTCTCATGCCAGCTTCCTTTTCTGCACCTTATCCTGGTGCCCTGTTTCTTTCCCCATGGAAAGATCATCCCCTTCTGTTTTCAAGTAGGGAGAGTTTTTGTATAGACTCACACTGATGTCTCCTCACTGTGAATCTGCTTCACTATTATACACAGACTTGTCCTTGAGTCTTAGGCTGTTCATTTGCATGTACAGCATGTTCTTACCATTATTTTGGGAGATGGTGAATAGGCCCTTCATGTAGTCTGCATAGCTTATGTAACTACTATCATGGCTGATGTGTGCATTCCACTCTAGCCCTTCTCCTGGAGCCTGGTGGAAAAAGTGCAAGCCATAGCTACTGAGCATGAATTCAGATGTTGCATAGGAAAGTTTCAGGAAACCCCCAGGCTGCACCGAGCCTAACCTGACTATGCCAGCTGCTTCTCAGCCTGGACAACTGAATACACAATAACATCCTGGTCAGGAAACTGTGACATGTGTGCACTGTTTATCACAGTCATGTCTACTGCACCTTCCCTTGTTCTCCATAATCTACCTTTCAGAAGTGCAAACAGGGAAACCCATCTCAGCCTCAAATCCATGGTGATCTCCTCTGCCCAGTCCTGATCACTGAGTGATCACAATACTAGATGATCTGCAGTAGTCACTATGATGGCTCCTGTTATTTTCAATAAAATTGTTTATATTGTCAGGCATAGTATAATTAAACTTTGCAGTACATAGCACTATTAATAAAAACCAAACATTGGAGACATTATAGGACTTCAAAGGCAGTTAATAATAAAACCAGAATTGATATCCTATTGAATCCTGCCATCCCCAGAGTAGTTGCCCCTACTCCCAGACTTGACACGCTGAAGCATACCTGACTCAAATAAAATCAGTTGAGACAAAACAGCAATATAGCCAATCTTCTCTGCCTCATATAAATCAGTCATGAAAATCAGAAGGAATTGAAATCTATGAAGATGGGAATTAAGCAAGGAAACTGTTATCTGGAAAACAACACAAAGATTTTACATTCAGAGTAACCATCATTGAGTACAGATCTAAAAATAAACTAAAATTTACTTGACTCAGGAGAAATACTGTATAGAAAAGAAAATCCATATCACATTTGTGAAAAGCACCAAACAATATTGAAGTGTGGAAGAACAAAACAATTAGACTTATTTAAATCAATACTCAGCTACTAAATTTCACAAATGCCTATGGATTTTATTAAATAGAGTTTCATACTATCGAGTTTATGAAAATACAAAGACAAGGTACTTCTTTCTAATGTCTAGAAAATGTTGTGTGCTATGATTCCTGGGAATACATGTGATTATTTTCAAGTGAAATTAAGGAGTCAGAAACTGTGACCAAGAGACTAAGTAAGAAAGTACTTTGGGTTTAATTCACATACCAGCCCTTGTGAACAACAGTAAGAAACAAAAGTAACAAACAATTACATTGAGAAAAAAATGAAAACCTCACAAAATATTTCTCTGTGCAATTTCTAAATAATTCCAAAAAAACTTAAAGGGAAGAAGCTAAAAGAACAATGTCCATGAAAAAGCACACACTGTAAACTTTGGAAAGTTTCTAAAGGAGAGTTGTCATCAATCATATAGTAAAACCTTCTGACCTGAAGGGATTTTATCACTTGGTTACTTTCATTCCTAGCCTAAGATCCAATGGTGAAACTTTCTGAATACACCTGGGGCACTTTCATTGTTATCATTAAATCTAAACAAAAAACTTTTGAGAATAGGGTTATCTTTAAATGATTAAAACAATAAATTTCAAATCAGGCACTTATTCATTTGTATCTGCTAAAAGCTTCAGACATTAAATGATGAGACAGTATCCATATTAGGTAGTGATAAGCAAACTACAGTTGCAAACATCAGTGAAAAAAATCCACAGCTAACAGTCATGAAATGCTAAATTCACCAAAAAGAGAACAGGTCAGCCTATCAGGATATGAGATGATATTATCAGGAGAACAGTTGACATTAAAAGGGACTGAAATAACAGGTGTCAGAGCTGATTAATTGCTAGAAATCTAGGTAATGGACAAATAGTCTCATAACCTGGAAATAGTGGTTATTATAGAATGCTATGCAAAAAGACATACCTCTGAGGCATTGTTTCAAGAAAATATACTGAACCCACATTAGCTTGACTATATTCTACATGTAAAATCAGCAGTTCTTTAAAAACAAATACCATTCCTTAATACATATCCTGCTATACAGAGCAACCAACTACATAAACAGAAACAGGATTCAAAGAGAAAAATCAGTCATTTAAAAGTACGTTTTTAAGAATTCACAACAATTCTATCAGTGACTGACAGCTCAGTAAAGCAGAGCAATCTTTAAAGTCACACATAAAATCGACAAGATAACAATTCAAATAAATATATCAGACAGATTCTATCATATGTTTTATCACAGAAATACATAGCACATTATCTTCACAACAAGCCAAGGAGTATTCACACATGTGGTCCAGTTTCAGAGCAGCAATACAGAATGTAAGGCAGTCAAGGGAGTGGAAGTCATGCTAAGCAGGTTCTTGCACAATACTTTAATGAAATTAGAAATGAAAAGCAGAAACAATTTAAGCATACTCTTAGAATGAGAAATCAAAGCACAGATTTTAAATGACATGTTTCAAGAAACAGCTTAAATAATTAAGGATTCCACAATCTATGACAATGAATGTACATTTTGAATCATTTCAGTTACTCAAAATTGATGGTTCAAAAAAATTCTAAACAGTGAATGCAAGTACTGGAAAATAACAAAGACTTCAATTTCAGAACATTAGAGAACACAGGGCAGAAGAAAGCTCAGAAGTGCAGCTGAGCACTGAGTGCATGGCATCATTCTGCATCATGGTCTTTGGGAAATCTGAGACAAGGGCCAGCCATGCCCATAACAGGTGCATCCCTGAGTTTCTGGGACCTGAGTTTCCAGAGAGAACTAGAGAAAACTGCTGCAAAATAAAAAAGTTAATCCCCCCACAGAAAACAGGATATTTCATGGCTGTATATTTGTGAAGATTCTAAAGAACAATACAGAAGAAGCCCTTAAAACAATTAGGGGCATTATTGAGTAATTAATGTAACTGAATACATTAACATCTAGAGGAAAAACATCCTACAATGATGTCAGTGGACACAAAAAACAAAATAAAATTAGCAGACAATAAGTTGGAATGCATACAAATGTATTCACTTTTGAATAACAGTATATATATTGAAAAAATTAAACTTCCAACAAAAATTTAATGGAATATTTAACATAACATAACAAAGACAATTTTTTTGGATTGAAATACAGGTATGTGCCATCTAAATTTGTATCATGTATAAACAAGTGGATTGAGATTATGAGCATTATATCACAAGCAATAAACATTAATATAATTTTAAAAATGTGAAAACCACCTAATAAACAGCTATAAAAGCACAAAGTGCATCATTTAGCATGTCCTTTTCAGCAGTGTCCAGTAACTATCAATGAATTATAATAATTACATGAACAATGGTGTTTCTCTCTCTGCACTCAGAGAAAAGAATTCTTTTGCAAGGCCAGGGATATAGTTCAGCAGCACAGTGTATGGCCTGGCAATGTGAAATTGTGTGTTTGATTCCCAGTTTAAAAAATTGCATGTAAAAGTGAATTTCCTACTTCAGAGAGATGACTTTGTGTGTTTAACGGGCAGTCGTTATGTGAGTTGTCCTTTACAGCATTATTTTGCCTTCTGTTATGTATATTCTGATCATAACATCCAACTTTTATCACTATAAGATATAGAAGCTAATGTATTCAACACTTTATTCATTTATCACATGACTCTACATATAAGACTGTAGTTTACAGATGTCTGGCAAGTGTCCTAACAATTATTTTCATCATAGCCAATGCTAAAATGTATGCTAAAATTTAATTGTGTTAAACTTTAAAAAAATTTGAGATTTTTAAACATCCTAAAATGACTTTAAAATTGTGAGTGTGTGCTCATTAGTTTTCCAATTCACCATCATGACAAGGAAGCTCAACATAGAGGATACTATTTGTCTTTTTGAGACCTCATATTGAAGCTCTCATTTAATTTAGCATAGTTAGATGTCCCTTGCACATTGTATGACTGGAATAAAATATGCAACAAAGTCACCTAATTTTATCTGACATCTCAATGGAATCCAGAATTATGAAAACTAATCCTAGCAGGAGGGCAGAATGATAGCTGCATGCAGCCCCACCCTCTGTCTCTTCGCTGTGAGAAAGAATTTCCATATTCCTTTCCTTCTCAAAGCTTAAAAGTTAATCTCTTGTGGCTTACTAATTTTTCCAAGCTAATATACTCAACTTGATACACCTGATGATTAGACTACTACTGTCACATTTTGTGAGTTTAAAGACACCTCGTTATCAGGAAACACATATCTGCATGTGGCTTCATGTGGCCAGGAAGTATAGACTATGAGTCTACATCTGGTGCTTGGTCCTGCCTCTCAGGCTCTGTCTCTGCTGAAGGATCTCCATTGGAAGTTTGAAGATTTGACTCTGAGAGCATGAGCAAACCTGAGGCCAACATTCTAAGGCAAGGGCAAACATCTGTGCTTGTGCACCGAAAAATAAGAGACTTGTTTTCCGGTTATAATACCACCCAGTTCACATTGGTTGTTGTCAAGCACATAAAAAGTGAGTCATTTGCCATGTGCTATAAACCAGTTATTCACTAAGAAGTGCAGAGCTTTAAAAATGGACTGTGAGATTCATACTCATCATGAGACACATCACAAGTAATTATCACAAAACACTAAACTTTACTTGACTAAGAATTACATTCACAGATATTCTTCATGTGTAGTAGTTATTTTCTGATTCTCTTAAATCTTCACAGGAGAAAAAGGAAATATTTTACCAAAAAAAAATCTCTAGGTACTAGAGTCACTTCTTCAGAATAGAAAGATTCACAAAATTATCTGTACATGGGACACAATCTTTCCAGTATTCTGCATCTTGTCATATTTAAGTGTACTACATATACTCATGGAATTAAAGCAAAAATTTATATAATGAAAAATCTAATATGCCCAAATCTTATTTTTAAATGGAAAAATTAATCACAAAATGTCCAATGTGAATTGTCCTTTTTTCCTGTGCATTGTCTTCTTCCCCATTCTACTTGTGTGCCCCAAAATGCTCTATCAAGTGATTTTCATGCTCTATTCACCTTTTTGAACTCTTTCTGTATCCTCACAGAACTATGCATGTAATCAGTACTCAAATAAGGCCAATATAACTTTGAAACTTCTCTCCCTTAAAAAAAGTGAAATTGCCAAAAGTTCAAATCCTTCTGAAGTTGAATCCCACCACTCAATTTAAATTATACACCTGAAGCTGTGTCACACAGATGACATTAAGAGACATATTACAGAAATACTTGTTATTTCTAATCCTAACATTAATGTCTAAACACTTAGCTAGATTTCTGCCAATTTAAAGTTTCCATTTTATCCACTTGTCTGGGGGATACATGTCAAGCTGTATGACCAAATTTGATTTCATCAGTACATTAATAATAAAAATAATCCATAAAAATAATCCAAGGAAACAAAGACATAAAATACCCTCAGTAGTGTTCAAATTTCCAAACAAGATTGCACAGCTCTCTTGATAGGGCTGCTCAGGAGAAACAGGTGAATACAGCTCTCCAAACTGGAAACAATTGGGTAAGGCTAATGTTCTACAGGGGACAATATGAAGACTGGAATTAATGACACAAACATGGTATTGATTTTCAATTTTACAATGACTTGATCAACCTAAGAGTAAATGATAAAAAATGCATTGAATATGCACAAAAACAAACCTGATATTGCAAACACTGTAGGAGACAAATCCAGTGACTCCCCTTGAATGCAAAATAATTACTGTGACTAAAAGTTACAATACTTAGATGACTGTACTCGATATTTAGGTTTACAATAGACACCATCGCTAAGCATTAAATTTTTTCAACCTGCTGAATACAAATGCCCTAATTGGTATCTCAGATATAACAGAAAGGCAAATTTAAATTACAACACTAAACATCACATGTACCATACTAAATTCAGCACACTGTGAATCACTGGTTGTTCATCCATGGTGTCTGCATCCCAAGACATGAGCATATAAACTTTGCATTGTGCCATGTATCACTAGTAGAAACTATGTTTAAACTGCAAACAATTTTTCTTTATTATCTAAGGGCTCCATGAACTTTAGAAAAGATAATTTGGGGTGGACATAAACCCTCAATGTGCATCTCTTATTAAAGAAGCTCTTGTTCAATTATCCGGAGGGGGGGCTTGGTTTTTAAACACTCCTAACTCTCTCAAGGAGCTGGCATTTTATTTGTGAACCACTCAGTGTTGTTTATTTTACCCCAACAATGAAACCTTGGTGAAATTCAGTGACATAAAAATGAAAACACTATGGCTAGGGATTTAGTTCAGTGGCATAAACACCTGCCTGGCAAGGCTGAGGTCATGAGTTCAATCCCTGGTACCACAAAAAAAATAAAATGAAAACACTTATCCACACATGGTAGTGCATTCCTGATACCATAGAACTACAGTGGATGATGCATGAGACTATGTCCTGTCTTGTTCTTCTGTATTTTACTACCTTCAAAATAAAATAAATAAATAAAATAAAAATAATAAGAAAAAAAATTTTTTAAATGTAAATAGCAACAACAAAACAGATAAGCAAGGTACTGAGCAACCTGAAACATGATATAACTAAACAGATAATGGACTTAAAAAGCAAAAGGAGGAAAAGCAGGTGCTCTAAAGGATATAACTGCATGTATATTTAAGGGTGTAGGAATGATAATTATGTTGCTAAGTTTTTGTTGGATCAGAGAACGGAGCTGTTTGCATCCTCACTGTTTGAATGTCCACTTTATATGCTTTGATTTTGTAACTTGAACAACTACATCCAGGAAGATGATATGTAATGTATCAACTAGTGATTTCTTACTGTTCATTTTTTTTGAAATTCTGTATTGTTTCTACACATTTTTTTCTGGTTTGCTTTATTTTTCCCCTCTCTTTAAATAAAATTTAAAAATAACTCAGAGAACATGAACTTGTACTGGGCATATAGTAGGTTGAAAATTTCATTCCCCTATAACAAACTCAACAGTCAAAGTGCTGGAAAAGCCTCAACACTTCTTGCCACCTTGGGCAAATTAGTAAGCCCTCATCTCCAAATGAAACAAGTTTTTTTAAAAATTAATTTTATTTTTCAAATTTGGGATGATATAAGTAAGGCCAAATTTCTGAGGTCAGTCACTGGACAATAAGAAAAATCATATGTGCCTTGACATCTTGTGTCCAACAGAAAAAGCTTCTTATGATTCTTCAGCTATGATCTCCAACATATTTTCAAACCTCTATTTCTAGTGTCCTAATTTCCTATCTTACCTCAGAGATGATTAGGGGAGCTGATCAGTAGACACATAAGAAGTATCCATGACAAATTTCCTTCTTTCAATAGGCCTATGACCCCCTTCCTACTCTCACACCTCGTAAGCAGAATATTCCTCAGTGCTGTCACACTAGCTCAAGCTCATCTCAGGAGTTCTTTAGTGTTCTGGCTGCTGATTGGGCCTCCCTCCACATGTCCCTATTCTCCCATATCCTTTCAATCACCTTGGTTCCTCTTATTGAAAAAGAACTTTTATTCTTATTCTTTAATATGTATGCAGATCCTGATTATTTGAATATACCCCTACTTCAGCAAAAATCCCATCTTAGTGTTTCAATTTTTTTCTTTTTGAGAAAGGTTCTCACAATGCAGTTAAGGATTTTGAGCTCACTTCATAGTCCAGGCTTGCCTTAAACCTGACAGGATCCCCCAGTATCAGTGTTCTGAGTGCTGGTATAAAGGGCATGTTCCAAAAGGCCCAACTCAGTGTTTCAAGATTCAGGTCAAAGATTAAGCATAACCAAAATGCTACAGCAAATTTTTCAGATTTGACACACATTTCCATTTCCAATTGCACTCTCATATTTTTCACATCTCTACATCCCTGTAGACACCATTATGCTGTGTTTCTCAGTGTGGTGTTAAAAGCAGCACCTATATATAGGAAGTTGTTCTCTGCAGGAAATTTCCCCTTACAAGCTAATGCATCACCATCCCACAAATGCTTCACAGCATTCTAAACTCTATGAAAAGCCTTGATTCAGTTGTTCAATTGAAAAAAGTGTTTATTTACATAGCTTACAAATAAGGCATTAGCTAAGGAAAGGGCCTGAGGTACATTTGCAAAATAGTGGCTTTGATAAGAATTAAAATGAGTATACCTAGTGCTTTGAACCAGCACTGAATTTTCTCCCCCCCCAATAAAATGCAGATTATGGTCTACTGTGGTGACTTAAAGCTGCTAATTACTAAACTGCTGAGATAACAGACATGTTTTTATTCTTTAATACTCATGGCAGATCCTGATTATGTGAATATACCCCCATTTCAGCAACAAAATCTGTATCAGTGTTTCAAGTATTTTTTTTTCTCTTTTTGAGACAGGTTCTCACAATGCAGTTCACAATGCCCTTGAGCTCAATTTATAGCCAAGACTTGCCTTAACTTGCAAGGATGATCCAGTCTCAGCCTCTTGAGTTCTGGGATTAAGGGTATGTGCCACCAGGCCCCACTCAGTGTTTCAAATTTCAGGTCAAAATGTAAGCACAACCCAAATGCTAAAGCAAGTTTTAGATGTGATGTTCATTTCATTTTCCAGTCTCACATTTATCACATCTCTACATCCCTGTAGTCACCAGTATGATGTATTTCTCAGTGCAGGATTAGCAGGCAGCACCTGTACAAAGTTGTTCTCTGCAGGAAATTTCCCCTCAGGGACTAATGCATCACCATCCCCCAAATACTTCACAGAATTTTAAACTCTATGAAAAGCTTCACTTCATTAGTTCAGTTGGAAAAAGTGTTTATTTACTTAATGTACAAATCAATCATTAGCTAAGGAAAGGGCCTGAGGTAAAGTTGCAAAATTAATGGTTTTGATAAGAATTAAACCAAGAATAGACAATGACCTAGGGCTTTGCACCAGCAGTGAATTTTCTGCCCCACAATAAAATACAGATTCTGATCTACTGTGGTAACTTTCAGCTGCTAATTACTAAACTGCTGATATAACAGACATGTAAATACAAACATCCAGTTTATCTCTAAACTCTGTTTCCTGTAGACCCCACAGGCTGAAGAAATGGGTAAGAGAATCTGGGCTCAAAGTAATTTTTTTCTGGGTGCTGTGACTCAGGACTGTAATTTCACATTGGAGGCTGGTGGAGGATGATGGTATGGAGTTCAAGGACAAACCAGATTACACAGATATGCACTGTATCCAAACAAAAGATAAAACAGAAAAGAAAAGAGAAAAGGAAAGAAAAAAGAAAGATAGATAGATAAAGATCTATTTTAAATCCACAGAGCCACATGTAGCTGACCCGTTGACTACCCATGTGGGAAGCATTCTGAAAGTCAAGGAGCTCTTCTCATTTCTTATTTTGGTTCCAGAACTAGATGCTCAGTGTGTTGAGATTGCGAGTTTTGTTTCTGCAGTAACATTACTGCGAGTAGAGGTCTCACAGAAGGAATTAAGATGGTAGTTTTTTTTATCACTCTGAGGACAGATCTCAGGTTTGCCCCCAAACCACACCACTCCTCAAACATGGATATGTCTAGTGCTGCTAAAAAGACTTCCTAGGCTTATAGTGGTTCTGCCCTTCCAAAACTCCCACAATTCCACCCCATTCCAAGCTCCAGTACCATCAAGTTACCATTGTGATGCTTGAGGGTGTCCAAGAATCCTTTGCAGCCCTCAGGAAGAAGTCATAGAAAGTAGAGGTGCACTCAGCTCCAGGCTTTCAGCTCTGAACTCACAGTGAGCACTTCTGAACCAGGACTGAGAAGAGCCCTCCTCCTGTGGCCCACTTGATTGGGTGAGCAGCCAACCTCACTTTTATCAATAATTGGCTCTTGGGCCCATCTCTCTCCTGTGAGGCCATGCTCACATGCCAGGGCTAATAATTCCATTTAAGGGTTTTACTACCTACTTTTTAGAGCTGTACTGGGTTTCCTTAAGGGCTCAGTACACTTTCCTGAAGCTGGGTCCTAAATGTTCACAGGTGAATGTCCTCTGGAAGAACCAATCCCTTGAGGACAGGAAAGATTATTTGGCCAGGTCAGACCAGAACAAACTGGAATGGGTATGGGCTTCTGTCAGGAATGAGGCCATAAGCTTTATTGCCCAGACTGTCACAGGGTCTCTCTCAGTCTGCTCATTTTCATTGAAATAATTAATGTGCTTCCACCAAGAGAACTCCATTACATTGTGAATGAAGAAGCTACACAAAAACAGTAACAGGTTTCTGGGAAAAAGTAAAGATGAAAAAACCAAACAGCCCAACTGCTTCAGAAAAGCTGCATACTGTATCTAGTGTCATAAATCATACCTAAATTTTGATGATAAACTTAGAAGAGGGTGAGGTTCACACTGATTTTTGAAACAGAGTTCCACACTTGGTCCCCTAGATCACTTCCTGGTATTAATTGTGGAATAAAAAAACACTTTAGACTGTAAATGAAAATATTTTTGGCATGTATGTATATATTCCACTTTAGGGTCATTATAGTAGTGCATTAGCCTGTTGCCTAACTGTTGACTTGACTTCATATCTAAGGTTGCTTTTAACCTACCCATAAATTTTAGATCTATAACACAGATAGCATGACAGAAACTCTAATGAAACTGATGTAGGGATTTGCAGGCAGACAATGGTACCTGAGTTTGGATCGAAGGGCCTGGCACAAGTTCTAGGGAAAGGGCTTTTTTGCCTGTTTAATCAATCAGCCAGGAACAAAGGCCCTCAGCGTTCTGGCCACTACCTTGTCACAGGTGGCTGTCTGACCCTCATTTCTTTTCCTTTTTCCAAATGAAGTGGTTTCATGTTCCCTTTCAGTCTTGCTATCTCCAAGCCCTTATTTTTATGAATGTTACATTCTCTCATTTACTATACGGTAGTGGTGGGATGCACACCCCTATGTGTGGCTAGGTCAGGAAGAGAGGCATTTCTCTTCTTTTTTGATGGATTCCACTTATTGAGCAGCCAAAAACATTTTTATTTTCTTTTTAAATTTCTAGTAAAATGAGAAAAATATCTCTGCTAAGTTCCTGCTTTTGTCCACAGCTACATTCCTTGTCCTTGTGTATCCCTTAGCTCAGTTTCTACCAAATTAACAGGTTCAGTAATTTTCACTGTAATGATTACTGGTTGGTTATTGATAATAGTCTTGCTCTCTACTTAATAACAGTGCCTCTCAAATAAGAGATTTTCTAAGTGGGCTGATGGAGATTTTAATTAGCAATCATGTACCTAACCAGATCTAATGTGATGGGTGTATTGGACATCAAATGCATAAATTTCTGTTTCTACACATCAAGTTTCTGACTTATTTGAGCCCCTAATTCACTCCTTAAAAAAGACTGGAAACCTGGCACTAGCAGGTTTGATATGAAATTCCTGCAGATTAATTGGCTCACTGTCTTTGTGATAACCTCCACAGTTTCAAAGGCACTTTACTGACATTAAAATTTAATAAATTCTGATATTTATGCATTTTAGATTCCTGAGTGTTTTTGTACTTTCAAGAAGAGATGGTAACTGAATTTTTGTGATCCTGCATTTGTGTTACTGAACTTTATATCACTGTGATAATATATCTGAATAATTCAGATATTGGAAATGGAATTTTTAGTGGAGGTGTATTTTAGCCCATACTTTCAGAATATCAGACCATGATAGGAATGTGAGACAGAGTCCAGGACCTCACCTCATATTGGTAAAGATGAAGAATAAGACACTAAGCAGCTATGTCAAAGGAGGAAGCTTCCAAAGGCACTAGGGGTGTGTGCCTGTCTCTGTGTGTCCTTCCTCTGTGTCTCTGTGTTTGTGTATATGTATGTGTCTCTCTCTATGTGTGTTTGTGAGCACACAGGGATTCTACAATCCCACCAGGAGTATACTCACCATTCTTTTCTGCACAGCTCGTGACATGTGTCACAGTGCAACTCAGCCCCTCAGTGCCCTAAAGCCCAATTTTCTGTCTTGAAGTGATTGTTTTATCTTGGTGCTCACTGATCTCACTCCCAGTGTCTCAAAAAATGGTGGTAAAAGCAGGGTCCTCAGAGACACAGAGTGCAGCTGCTGCAAAACAGGCTGCGAGACTGATCTCTGGTGTTGAATGAAATGTATTGAATTAAAGCCTTTATTAAGCACATCCTCCATCATCTGTATGCACAAATAATTTGGACCCTAGAAATTGCTCAGCAGTAACAAGTAGTAGAAAACACATGCTGATAACTTACAATGTTATGTAAAAAGCTAGAACAAAAATAGTTCTTACTGACTAAAGATGCTTTGTAACTGCTGCCTTCCATCCAAGTTGAGCACTCAGTGATGGGATACTTGACATGTCCTATATCCAGCTCAGGTGACACTATGTCCAGCTCCACACTGATCTATCTTCTCTCAGTCACCTAACCCCTCATATTTCCCAGATAATCACCAGGATTGGGGTGTTGGGATCAAAGGAGGCCCTTAGTCCTCTGGCAGAGTCTCCTGGAGAAGGAAATAGCACCTGCAGAGGGTTAAGTCTGGCTTTGCTGACATTCTCCCTGTGTCTATTTTCCCTGGAGAGGTATCTCTGATCTGGGACACAAGGCTGGCAAAAGTAAAAGGTACTTTAACAGGGGCCTACTGCTTTTTGAGCTTTGAGCCCTCCTGTTCCAAATCCGGTATTCTTAGGGCCTTCCTTCATGGTACTGGAATACCTTCAATGTGTGAATTCAGAAAAAAAGAATGTAGCATTGTAAATGCCTTTAAATTATTTTTTTTAAACTTGGTACCAGGGATCGAACTCATGACCATGTGCTTGCAAGGCTTATGCCACTGAGCTAAATCCCCAGCTCCAACGCCTTTAAATTCAAATCTAGATTTCCTACAGTCTGCATTGGGGTCCTGGAGAATTACTATCCATCTGTGGAGAAAATAACTTCTCTATCCCAGACATCTGCTGGTGTTGCCAAAGGAATACCAGGACATTTGTGGATAAAGGAGTCCTATAATCCTGGAGATTGTCCCTTCCAGGGTTCCTTGTAGGAGAAAGATAAGTAAAGGATTGCAGTGTTTACAGACTTCTAATATTAGATCATTCAGGGATCCAGGTCTTTGAGGAACATTTCCCTTTTTTGAAAACTGTTCTTGACTGAGGTGCAGGGCAGGTTCCATGTTAAGTTCCCTTCTGCTATCCCCACTACAGGAAGGGACCTGTCTGGATCTTATGCATGTCCTAGAGTTTCTCCTGCACACTGCAAGAGGTGACTCAGTGTCAGCATCTTGGCCCACTGACCCTGATTGTGTGGTTTCAGGGTCACAAATTGGAAGCAGCAGTTGACTGATGAGAGAGTTCATCTCCATGAGGGAAACCCATGTTATACAAGACACATTATCACCAGGAAGAACACAATGGTGGTATGGTGGGCTCAAGGTACTGGTCTTTTCTATTCATGAGCTCAGAAAACTTGATAGTCATGGACACAAACATCCTTGATCTTGTCAGGTTGTCACCTGTTGTTTGAAAGAACATGTCTGTCCATTGTGTCCTTCTGGGTTTGTGATTCTAGCTGCACCTCATGGCACACTTTGATATCCCAAATACTCAGCTAAGGAAAATCTTGCAGTGATCACCAAGGGGAGATGGAGGAATGGGCTTGAGGCCTAGGGGGCTGTAAGAATGGTGTGGGAGGTGGTGGAGGCAGAGGCAGCTCAAGGCTGCCCTGTCCTTTCCTCTGTCTCTGCAGCTTCACTGAGTTCTCTCAGATGAACCTGGGTCCTGAAGCTCTCTCAGCTCTAATCATCTCTCACCACACTGTGTGATTGACACTGTGGGATTCAGTATTTGCTAAATTTTCCTATCATGTGACAACCACAAGAAAATTCTAGAGATTTGGATCATTATCACCTGACAACTGTTCCTTTCAAGGGGATGGCCCATTTGCTTTCATTTGTTTCACATACAAACTATTTTAATTCCTCAAGATGAAATTTGAAGGCTGAGTATTGGTTCTGTACTTTAAATACATTATCTACATATAGGATTCATTTTTGGAAATGACCTTCCTGAGCACCTTCTATCTGGACCAAGGTCTGTGTCCATTTCTCAATGAAAAATCCTCTCTTCCCCCTGTCAGGGCCCTGTGTGATAATTATGACTATTCCCCTTGAGATTCTGAGAATTTCTGGAGGTAACATGTGGTCTCTGTGGTACCTAGGAGCATGATGTGTTCTTCTTGTGTTCTTGTCCTGTGCTCCCGTCATCCAGCATCTCCTTAACAGTGCTCCCTACACTGTGGATCTGAGGCACCTGCTACACTAGGTAGCAGGGCTCCATTGGGGTTCTGGATATCCTGTATCTCCTGGTTAATGGGTGATCATTCAGTCTGCAATTTTATTTCTTTCATTGGTTAATGGAAAGAGTGTAATGCTTATTTCATACAGATTTTTGTCAATTGGAAAATGTGGGTAATAATTTTCTATTCATTTCCTGGTTGGAGCAAGAGCTAGGTTCAACTTCAGTAGCAAAGTTTGAACCCTTATTTGAACCAGGGTGATAAGATCAATAATTCAAAATAACATTTGCACATCCATGACTGAACACACAATAACAGAGAACAAAACAGAAATAAATTCAGGAAAAGTTTTAGACATTTCAGGGATCTGTAGATAGCTGGTATTAAGAAGATCCATCAGAAGGGGACTGGATAAATCTCCAATGATGACATATTCTGGAAGATGTCCTTGTTTTGGTCTGGAAACAACAGGTACACCTGGGACATTACATCAGGGACAGGAAACCCAAGTCCTTAACCACAGGACACATAAGTGATAATTCTGGTCCAGCTCAAATGCAAGGCAGGGAGAGGAAGTGAAGATTCACCTGAGTTCCCAGGATAAGTGTGACCATGAAGTCCTTGGTAACCTCTGAGGGATGGTGACCTGTGTGTGAGAATCTTATCTCAGCTGTGCCTTCAGGAGAAAGGCAACTGTGGGAGGTGCATGTGCAAAGCTTTTGTTCTATTCATTATGAACCTGGTTGAAAGAAGACCATAATTTTATGGCTGTTACTAGTTATACAGGTATGTTTGAATATTTTAGGAAAACTTAGATATATATGACTAATAAATACAGAATTAATTGAGGCAAACTGAGATAAAGAAAATACATGAAGGAAAATCTATGAGAATTTGTTTACAAAATAATGAATATTATGATGCTGAAGGATTTAACATTGAATATGAGAGAGAGACAAACCCAAAGTGAAAGAGAGAAAGAGAGAGACAGACAGACAGAGAGGGACAGAGAGAGACAGAGAGACATACTATATTTCTGAATCCCTAATTTCTAAAGTCTAAAATGAAAGTGCAGACCAAAGTCCTGCTAAATGCACTGTCAGAGAGTGAGAACACTGAAGCCCATAGATACTGCCCTGAGTACAACCACGCTGCCCTCTCCCTTCCTTCCTGAAGTCTCTGTGTGCTGCTGGGGCTGAACCCAGGGACCAGGTCTTCTGAGGGGGCTGAGGTGAAAAGAAGTCTCTGACTGTTCAGAATATAAAAATAGGATCAATTTACTAACATGAAGTATTTACTTTTGAATGAGACAAGTCCTTGTCATCCAGAAAAAAATAGTACATTCACTTTAGATAGTGATTAATTGTCACATGAATAAATCACATGGATGAATAAATCATATAGAATAAAAATGTATGGATCAGTCTAGAGCAAAGCTTCTAGGTTGCTGAGGAGAAATTTGTTTTCTTCACAATGAAAGAGATCCCATAGGAAAAAAGAGTAGCAAAATATGAGCAGTGATTCCTGTCAATACTTACATGACAGATTGGGGGGATGTAGAGATAGAGAAGGAAATGACTTGAATAGGGAGTGTCATGCCAGATTCTTTAAGGACATGCCTAAAAACACTGCATTTGTACATGAATCTGGTTTTTTAGTTTGGTGGACATGATAACCCCCTGCTAGTTAAAAGCACCCAAGAGTTATGTCTGGGTTCACACTGAGGTCCTCTCATTGTGTCTTGCACAGTAAATAATGACCATGTCCTTGGAGGTCATGGAGTTGAGTTGCAGGATAAAGAGGTCTTATTTGTGTCAGCAGTGAGGGAGATGCAGCCTTAGAAAGCCAAGTTGTAGTTTGTGCTCACTAACAATTTCCCTATCCATTGTAGAGATTTCCCAGGAGACTGGTGGATCCAAATGCAGTAGTAACTGGAGACAGAGCTGCTTGTGACAGTGCAAGTGAGGGGCAGAGTCTCCACAGCTTCAACAGGCTTTGATCCCCAAAGTGTCAGATTAGATAACACACTTGAAGACAAGGGAAGTCATGCCGAATCTTCCAGTCCTACACCCAGGCCATTTAAATATCTAGAGAACCCAGGACCCTCACACAGGGGAGTAGCCATCAGGCACAGAAAGCTCCATGTATTTTTATGTTTCCTACAGGATGAAGACCTCCCCAATAGCCTAGCTGGTGACAAGAATTTATTCTGCTAACCCCTAGCCTAATTTGAATCTTTGTTTTGAAGGGGAACATATAGGAGGCTGAACCAGGGTGACTGTCAATGGTGTCCAAGATCTGGCATTACAATGTATGGGAGCTGCTCAGCCAGGCACTGATCATGTATCCCTGCCTAAGCTGTACTGTGCTCTGTGGCTTTGCATGGGGGTTTGATTCTGTTGAGTGGCATGGAAAGGGAATGTTGAGGCTTTCCCTTCTGTATTCTATTGTTGCAGAAAATCCAAAGTCAAACCAGGTAGAAGGCTCTTTGCACTGAGGAATCTAGCAGGTAACTTTAGTGATCTCAATGCCAGTGGACTGGGGTATTTTAGTGTCTAATTCACCAGTGATGAGCCAGTATGAGTTCAGTTTAAATAGTTTGCAAGCAGGAATACAATGCAGATGGCAGGTTAGTACATGGTTGTCTGCCTGAATCGAATTAAGTCACATTTTATAATGCAATTTAACTCTAAATAGATTTACTTAAAAGCAAACATTTAATGTAATGTAGGAACATCCTAGGGACAAGGAGAGGGGACTTGAGTGGAGCAAGCAAATTTAAAAACATATTTGATTGTATCACTTTGTTCCAACCAAAGTCCTTGAAACAAGTTGGAAATAAGATATATGTTCTTTTAACTAAGGGAATCACAAGGTAGGAATAGTTAGACTAATCAGTGCACTATCAGTGAAAAAGCAGCTATGCAGTCAAGGTTGACTGAATTAACATGGTGCTTACATGACAAGCAGCAAGAGGATAGGCAGAGGCCACTATCTGATTTTTCACTTGCTATCATGTCTATAAGTTTCCTACACTAACTGTGCCTTTACTATTTTATAATCATGCCTTACACTGTGAGACCATCAGGCTGTGAACACAATTGCAATGTCCAGAGAACACTTCATGCAGAATTCCAAAGGATGTTGTTTATCATCTGGCTTTACACTGGCAAAGTTATTTGTGTTTCAAAGATCTACTTCTACAAAGCTATCCAGGAGTAACTTCTGGAGACAACACCTTTATTTTCATTCTACATCCATTTTTCCTTCTTTGCTCTTTTATACATTCCTCCTCCTTCTCATATTATCTCTTTCTGAGTGACTATTTCAGAGTGTACAATGGACCTATTTTAAAAGTAAACAAAAAAATCATTGTCTACCCTGTGCTGTGCACATTCCTGTATCCATTCACACACTGAATAAGACCTAGTTTTGCAGCATGAATCAGTTATGAGTAATGCCAATGTTTTTGAAGTCACCTTATGTTTCATTTTTCTCTATTTCTTTTTCACTGTTACTTTAAGGTACTAATATGCAATATATTAATTAAAGTTAATTTCCTAATATTTTTTGAAATTTTATATCCTCTCTATCAGTTTTTTCCATTTTGCATTTTTAGAATTCATAAAAAAAGATCTTGAGGAGGATTAATGTTTGGTCTGCCCAGAAGTTGTAGAATTCAACTACATAAAATTCCCATAAAATAATTCAAACTTGGGAGAAACTTTATGTAAGATATATTAAAAAGTCTCTGCTGATAATCCACATTTTATAGACATAGAAGATTCCATACAGGGAGAAACCTTATGTATGTAAGCATTGTGGGAAATCTACCATCAAAACCCATAGCTTTCAAATGCATCAAGGGATTCACAATGGGAAGAAACCCTATGTAGATAAGCAATTGGTGAAAGCATTTGGCTCATACAGCCACTGCCAACCACGTGAAAGAATCCAAAATGGGGAGAATCTGTATGCATGTAAGCAATGCAGCAAATGTTTGCACCACCAGTCATTGAAATGAAATGAAAGAATTCACAAAGGCAAGTAACCCAATACATTCCAAAAATGAGAAAACCATTTAGTGAACAAAAAATGCCATCAAATAAGGCAATCAGGCACACAAGGGACTACATCCTATGTATGTAGTCAATGTGAGAAACATTTCTTGCAAATTTTTCATTTTGTAAGTACTAAATTTCCCACACACTGCAGAGTAACTATGTAAAAAATAATTAATGAGGAAAAGTTTCCATTGACAGAGATGCTAACTTCAAAAATGATATCACATTTTGGCCAAAGCCTATGTATGCAAGGTAAAAAAGCACTCAGTATATGTGGGTATGATCAAATATGTGAAAGCCAGCACTATGAAGAGAAATTGCACATATGTAAATGACTATTTTTTCAAAATGCTTTGCAAATTCCTCATGTTGTAGAGTCCTCTAGAATACATTAAAAATTGATATCAATATATATTCATAGATTTTCCAGAGATCACACTTAAAGATTGAGATATCCCTAAGCATATTCATTTTGTGTTTCTGTATCACACAAAACTAGCTGATCTATTTTGTTTGTAGTTTATGTATTAAAAAATCACACTTTTAAAAAATAATTCAAGGATTCTGAAGAATTTGCCCACATTTTTGATCTACTGATATGTTTTCAGAGATGACACCTATTTTTCTCACAAACATTCTTTTCCACTTAGATCTGACTCCATTGTTTTTTCTAGAATGATCTACAAAACACATTCAGAAGTGACCTACACCAGGTTTTATGATATGCATCTATGTATGTATGCTTATGATAAGATACTTGCAAAAGCAAATTTAAAATATGTATAATTGCATTAGTGCCTGTTTCTAGTACATGATGTAAGTGTTCATCTTTGGAAGGCAGCAGTGTGTATAATAGGTCTGAGTTCTTTATTGTTGCCTTAACATCCTCTATTTATGTTTTTCCTTTATTTCTTGCTCTTCTCCATTTTTGAAAGATGCATGCTTCTACTGCCTATTACATGTCATGTAATTTTATACAAATGTAAGCAACATCCCTCTTATATTGTCACTAGTTCATATACAGCAGAATCCTGAATATGCAAGTGAATCATGATTTCAATGAAGTTACCAGTGTTCAAAGGAAAATGAATTTAATATGATTCCCAGAATAGGAATAGTGAGTGATGGAAATGATGTCATATGACACCAGAAAGAAAGATTCACCAATGTTTAATAAACAAGGTGATATTCACAAGTGTGTGAATTAAATGAATGAGAATTGTAACATTAGATTTATCATTTTTGTCTTTGAAATGGTCTTGCTATGAAGTTCAGGGTGGTCTTGGGCTCACTTTGTAGTCCAGGCTGACCTTGAACTCACTTTGTTGTCCATTCTGACCTTGAACTTATAGTAATCCTCCTACCTTAGCCTTTTGACTCCTGGGGTTGCAGGCATGCACCACCATACCCAGGATGTAGCATTAGATTTACCTAACAAAAAATTCCATGAAGGGATGATAATACACCACTTTTGCTCCTCTCTGTCCAGTCTTTGTGGCTTGGCCCTGCTAAATTCTGGTAGTCTCCCTTTAGGCACATATTCCACAGTGGTGTTTCAGCAGCATCTTATGTTATTAAAATAAAATTCAGAAATAAATGTTCACAAAGTCTAAAACATGTTAAACTCTCATAAGCATAAATAAATCTAATGCCACTTGAATCCATCATGGATCTCAGTTTCCTTCATCAGAGAGCTATCACGTGATGGGACAACCCAACAAGAAAGTGAAGTGCAAGGCAGGATGAGATATAAAGAGAAAGACAACACATTCACAGGATGCTGATTACACCATGGCTATTAAGCTAATTTCTGTATTTAGTACTATTGTAGTTGTTTATTCATATATTAATATACATTTTCAATATATTTCAAAATCATAAATATATATAAACTCTTATATGTGTAAGTTTCCCTGGGTGTAATATATTACTCTCCAATATTATAAATATATACTTAGGAAGTTGGTATTTCTGCACACTCAATACTGAGGTAGAATATTGCTGATGCATTAATACAATGTAATTCCTACTTACATTCCCTTATTTTAATGTATTATCACATACATAGGTGAGGTGGTGATGTTATATGATTTAAGCAATCTAGGAACCTGAGCCAAGAGACTTTTGACTTTGTAACTTAAACCCAGGCTTGGAAACTTGGAAATATGTTGAAAACCTGTTTACAAATAAAAAATAGTGCTGGGGAGGTAGCTCAATATAAATTTCCTGGATTCAAATCTCAGCCCTGAAAGGTAAAATAGGCCTTGTTTCCTGATAAGGCAGTAAAACCATTGGCCTCCTCTCACACTCTTGAGTGGACCTGGCCTGATCTCACCATCCCTCTCAGTTTAGGAGTCATTTCCAGAGTACATATTCTCAAATCACTGGAATAAATTTTCCATAGCAAAACAAAGAATTCCACAGTGCCAAGCACACAGTGTGATGAGAGAGGATTAGAGCTGAGGGAGCTGCAGAACCCAGGTTCATCTGAGAGAACTCAGTGAAGCTACAGACAGCTGCTGAGACACAGGAGAGGACAGGGCAGCCTTGAGAAAACCTCTGACTCCATCACCTCCCACACCATGCTCAGATACCCCAAGGCCTTAATCCCATTTCTCCATCTCCCCTTGGTGATCACTGCAAGATTTTTCCCTGGTGGGTATTTGGGACATCCAAATGTGCCATGAGGTGCAGCTAGAGTCACAGAAGAACAGAAGGACACACCTGACAGACATGTTCCTACAACCAACAGGTGACATACCTGACAGACTCAAGGATGTTTGTGTCTATGTCTATTCTTTTTTCTTAGGTCAGGAATAGAAATGACCAGTACTTTGAGCCCAACAGACCAGCATTATGTTCTTCTCAGTGAGGATGTTTCCTGTAGAATGTGTGTCTCCCTCATGGAGATGAACTCTTGCACCAGGCAATTGCTGCCTCCAATTTGTGACCCTGAAACCACACCACCAGGTTTAGTGGGCCCAAGATGCTGATACTGAGTCACCTCTTGCAGTGTGTAGGAGACACTCTATGACATGCATAAGATCCAGACAGGTCCCTTCCTGTAGTGGGGATAGCAGAAGGGAACTTAACAGGAAACATGCCCTACACCTCAATCAAGAACAGTTTCCAAAAAAGGGACAGATTACTCCAGGACCTAGATCCTTGCATGATCTAAAATAAGAAGCTTCTAAAAACTGCAATCCTTTACTTATCTTTCTCCTACAGGGGACCCTGGAAAGAAAAATCTGCAGGAATATATGACTCCTTCATCCACAAATGTCCTGGTATTCCTTTGGCAACATTAGCAGATGTCTGGGATAGAGAGGTTATTTTCTGCACAGATGGATACTAATTTCCCAGGACCCCAATGCAGACTGTAGGAAATCCAGATTGGAATTTAAAGGCATTTACAACTCTAAATCTTTTTTTTTTGAATTCCCACTTTGCAGGGACTGCAGCACCATGAAGGAAGGCCATGAGAATATCAGGCTTGAAACAGGAAGGCTTATAGCCCAAGAAAGAGTAGGTCTCTGTTAAGGTATCTTTCACTTCTGTCAGCCTTGTGTCCCAGATCAGACACCTCTCCAGGGAAAATGAACACAGAGAGAATGCCAGCAAATGCAGGCTTAACCCCCAACAAGGCCACTTCCTTCTCAAGGAGACTCTGCCAGAGGTCTAAGGGCCTCCTCTGGATCCCAACATCCCAATCCTGGTGACTACCTGGGGAATATGAGGGGTTAAGTGACAGAGAGAAGATAGATTAGGTTGGAACTGGATGTAGTGTCATCTGACCTGGATGTAGGATATGTTCAGTATACCATATTTGAGTGCTCAACTTGGATGGAAGGCAGCAGTTACAGAGCATCTCCAGTCAATAAGAATAATTTTGTTGTAGCTTTTTACACACCATAAGTTATCAGCATGAGTTGCCTCCTACTTGTTATTCCTTAACAATTTCTAGGGTCCAAATGTTTTGTGCACACAGGTGCTGGAGTTTGTGTTTACTACTGGCTTTAATTTGATACATTTAATTTAACTCCAGAGATCAGTCTCAGAATGTGTTTGCATCAGCTGTCCTCTGTGACCTTGAGGACACTTCTGTGAACCACTATGTGAGAGACACAGGGAGTGAGATCAGTGTGCACCAAGATAGAATAACCATGTGGAGACAGAAAATTGGGCTTTAGAGCACTGAGGGACTGAGTTGCACTGTGACACATATCATGAGCTTTGCAGAAAAAAATGGGGGGAGACTCCTGGTGGCACTGTAGAATACCTGTGTGCTCATAGACACACAGGCAGAGACACACACAGAAATAAACACAGAGACAGGACAAAGGACACACACACACACACACACACACACACACTTAGTGCCCTTTGAATCCTCCTCCTTTGATGTAGCTGCTTAGTGTCTTATTCTACATCTTTACCAATATGAGGTGAGCACCTGTGCTCTGTCTTATGTTCCCACCATGGTCTCATCCTCAGAAAGTATGGGCTAAAATAGACCCCCACTTTCAATATCTGAATTTTTCAGATACATTATCACAGTGATAGAAAGTTCAGTAAAATAAATGCATAATCACAAAATTCAGTTACCATCTTGTCTTGCAAGTACAAAAATATGCATGAATCAAAAATGCATAAATAACAGAATTTACTAAATTTTAAGGGAAGTAAAGTGCCTTTGAAACTGTGGAGGTTATCACAGAAACAGGGAGCCAATTAAACTGAAGGAATTTCATATGGAACCTGCTAGTGTCAGGTTTCCAATCTTTTCTAAGGAGTGAATTAGGGCTCAGATAAGTCAGAACCTTGAAGTTTAGATACAGAAATTTGTGCCCTTGATGTTGGATACACCTGTCACATTAAATCTGGTTAGATACATGATTGGTAATTAAAAATTCCATCAGCACACTTACAAGAAAATCTCTTATTCAAGAGACACTATTATTCAGTAGAAAGCAAGACTATTACCAATAGCCACAGTAATCATTAAAAAGAAAATTATTGAACCTGTTAATTTGGTAGAAACTGAACTCAGGGACTCACCAGGACAAAGAATGTAGCTGTGGGCAAAAGTAGGAACTTAGCAGAGATATTTTTCTTATTTTGCTAGGAAATAAAAAGGAAAAGAGAAAAGTTTTTGATTTATTAATAAATGGAATCCATAAAAAAGAAGACAAATGATTTTCTACCTGACCTAGTCACAGCTGGGGGTGTGCCACCTACCACTGCCCTATAGTAAATCAGCCAATGTAACATTCACAAAAACAAGGGCTTAGAGATAGCAAGATTGAAACAGAAAATGAAAACACTTCATTGGGAAGAAGGAAAAGAAATGAGGGTCAGACAGGTACCCGCCAGAAGGCAGTGGCCAGATAACTGAGGGCCTTTGTTCCTGGCTGCATTGATTAAACAGGCAAAAAAGCCCTTTCCCTTGAACTTGTGCCAAGACCTGAGATCCCAACTCAGGTAACATTGTCTGCCTGTAAATTCTGACAACAGCTTCATTAGATTTTCTTTCATGCTGTCTTGTTTTAGATCTAAAATTTATTGGTTGTTTAAAGCAACCTTAGATATAAAATCAAGTCAACAATTAGGCAAAAGGCTAATGCACTAATATATTGACTATAGAGTGGAATATATACATACACACCAAAAATGTTTTCATTTACAGTCTAAAGTGTTTTTGTATCCCACACTCAATACCAAGAAGGGATCTTATGGATCAAGAGCAGGACTCTGTTTCAGCAATCATTGTGAACCTCACACTTTTCTAGGTTTATCATCAAAATTTAGGCATGATTTATGACAATGGATACAGTATGAAGATTTTCTGAAGCAGTTGGACTGTTTGATTTTCCTTCATCTTTACTTTTCCCAGAGATCTGTTACTGTTTTGTGCAGTTTCTTCATTCATGCTGTCATTGAGTTCTCCTGATGGACACATACTAATTATTTCAATGAAAATGAGAGACCCTGTGAAAACCTGGGCAATAAAGCTTATGTCCTCATTCTTGACAGAAGCCCCTACCCATTCCAGCTTGTTCTGGTCTGACCTGGCCAAATAATCTATTCTCTCCTCAAGGAATTGGTTCTTCCAGAGAACATTTACATGGGAACATTTAGGACCCAGCTTCAGGAACATACACTGAGCACTTAAGAAATTCCAAGACAGCTTTGAAAAACCAGTACTGAAGCCCTTAAGTGGAAGTATTAATTCTGGCAGGCAAGGGGAACATCACAGGAGAGAGGTGGGCCCAGGAGTCAATCATTGATTAAGGTGAGGCTGGCTGCACACCCAATCAGGTGGGTCAAGGGAGGAGGCTTCTTCCCAGTTCTTGTACAGAAGTGCTCACTGTGAGTTCAGTGCTGAGAGCCAGGAGCTGAACTCACCTCTAGTTTCTGTGATTTCTTTTCACTGAGGGCTGCAAAGCATCCTTGGACATCCTCAAGCACCACAATGGTAACTTAATGGTACTGGAGCTGGGAATGGGATGGAATTGTGGGAGTACTTCCATAATGCTTCCCATGTTGGTAGTCAGCTACATGCAGCTCTGTGGATTTAAAATATATCTCCACGTATCTGTCTATCATCTATCTATCTATCTATCTATCTATCTATCTATCTATCTATCTCTCCTTTTCTCTTTTCTGTTCTATCTTTTATTGTTTGGATATAGTGCATATCTGTGTAGTCTGGTCTGGCCTTGAACTCCAGACTATCCTCCTCCACCAGCTTCCAGTGTGAGGAGATTACAGTACTGAGTCAACACACCCAGTGAAAACAAATACTTTGAGCCCATGTTTTCACTCATTTCTTCAGCCTGTGGAGTCTACAGGAAACAGGGTTTAGAGATAAACTGGCTGATTGTATTTACATTTCTATTATCTCTGGAGTTTAGTAATTAGCATCTGTAGGTTACCACCACAGTAGACCAGAATCTGCCTTTTATTGTGGGGAGAAAGTTCACTGCTGGTTCAAAGCCCCAGGTCATTGTCTATTCTCAATTTAATTCTTATCAAAACCACTAATTTTGCAACATTACCTCAGGCCAATTCCTTAACTATTCCCTTATTCATAACCTAGTTAAATAAACAATTAGTTTTACAAATGAAGTACTGAAGCAAGGATTTTCATAGAATTTAGATTGCAGTGAATTATTTGGGGGATGGTGATGCATTGGCTTGTAAGAGTAAAGTTCCTGCTGTGAACAACTTCCTGTAGGTGCTGCTTGTTGATCCAACACTGAGAAACACAGCAAACTTGTGTCTACAGGGATGTAGACATGTGATAAATATGAGAGTGGAAAAGGAAATTAATGTCAAATCTAAAATTTGCTGTTGCATTTGGGTTGTGCTTAGATTTTGACCTGAAATTTGAAACACTGAGGGGGGCCTGATGGCACATACCCTTAATCCCAGCACTCAGGAGGCTGATTCTGGAGGATCCTTTCAAGTTTAAGGCAAGCCTGGGCTATGAAGTGAGCTCAAGTGTATCCTGAACTGCATTGTGAGACCCTATCTCAAAAAGAGGAAAAAACTTTGCAACACTGAGATAGACTTTTAGGGATATATTGACATAGTGTGCATGAGTTTTAAAGAATAAGAACAAAAGTTATTTTTGAATAAGAAGATTCAAGGTGATTGAAAGGAAATGGGAGAGCAGGGGACTGTGGAGGGAGGCCCAACCAGCAGCCAGAACAGTAAAGGGCTTCTAAGGTGAGCTTGAACTAGTGTGACAGCACTGAAGGATTGTCTGCCTGTGCTAGATTTGAGAGTAGGAAAAGGGTCACAGGCCTACAGAAAGAAGGGAAACTTTGTCATGGATAAATACTTCTTCTTTGTCTACTGATCAGCTCCCCTAATCATCTCTGAGGTAAGATAGGAAATTAGAACACTAGAATTGGAGGTTTGATAATACATTAGACATCATAGCTAAAGTAGCATGGGAAGGAGTTTCTGTTGGACACCAAAGATTTCAAGGCATATATGATGTTACTTATTGTCCAGTGACTGACCTCAGAAATTTGGCCTTACCTAATCCTCCCAAATTTGAAACAAAAATTTAATTTTTAAAAAAATTTTGTTGGATTTGGAGAAGAGGTCTTACTACTTTGTCCAAGGTTGCAAGAAGTTTTGAGACTTTTCCAGCAATTTGACTGTTGAGTTTTTTATAGGGGAATGAAATTTTCAACCTACTATATGTCCAGTACAAGTTCATGTTCTCTGAATTTTAAGAATGTATTTTATGATCAATGGAGGTTAAATGCAGAAGTAGTTATTGAGAGAAAGAAAGTTTCTAAGAGAGTGAAATAGAGGGGGTCACAAGTGGTTTTCTAAAGATTCTGTATTTTCTAGGAATTTTTATATAGTAAAACCATGAAGTGAGGCAAGTGTAAAGAGGGAAAAAAAGGAGAACTCACAAGACAGGGAAGCATGAGGTGGGAAAGAGTTATGGTTAACCTATAAGTTTAATTCTTCAGGTAAAATTGACTAAATCAGGAACAAATTGCTAAGTGAGCCCATAGCAAGCAAGCATTCTTTATGTATCAGTCACTCTTCCTTTTGGAGGTTGGAAAGGTGACTCCTGGCTTCTCAAGGAGATCAATACCTAATCTCTAAGGATTATACTTGAGGATGTAGCTGCATTTCTCTTGACTCCTATCTTGAGATCTGGCCCACAGCAAGAGGTGTGTGTCTCCTCCAAAGTCACCAGACATTGGGTCCTCTGTGCCAGCTCCTTCCAGGGCTTATCTCTGTCTGACTATGTGTACTATTTCTAACTAGCTCAGCTGCCTGTAACATACTGACAGACATGTGCTACCTTGCTAGTTACAGTGCTGTGCCTCTTCGTTTTTGGAGGACACTGGGTCTCCTTCTGTAGTTCACAGTGTTCTAACCTCTCAGAGTCCCATGCATCAGCCACTGTAGTTCTACTGATTCAGGAATGCACTACCATGTGTAAATAACTGTTTTCATTTTTATGTCACTCAGTTTCATCAAAGTTTCAGGGTTGGGGTAAAATAAGCAACACTTAGTCATGGTGGCTCACAAATATAATACCAGCTCCTTGGGAAATTTAGGAATGTTAAAAAAACCAAGGCCACCCTGGAAAACTGAGCAAGAGCTTTTTCAAGATGAGATGCACATGGGGGTGGTTTATGACCACCCCAAAGTATCTTTTCTAAAGTCCATGTGACCCTTAGATAACGAAGAGAAAATGTTTGCAGTTTAAACTTACATTGAATTTTTATGTTGACACATAGTTTCTACTAGTGATAAATGGCACAATGCAAAGTTTATATGCTCATGTCTTGGAATGCAAAATGATTCTCTGGTCTCAAGAAAATGAAACCATGGATGATCAACCAGTGATTCATAATGTGCTGCATTCAGTAAGGTACATGTGATGTTTAGTGTTGCATTGTAAATTTGTCTTTCTGATATATCTGAAATACCAATTAGGGCATTTGTATTCAGCAGGCTGAAAAAATTTAATGCTTAGCAATGGTGTTTGTTGTAAACTCAAATATTCAGTGCTATTATCTAAGTATTGTAAGCTTCAAAGTCACAGTAATTGTTTTGCATTCAAGGGGAGTCACTGCAGTTGTCTCCCATAGTGTTTGCAATATCAGCTTTGTTTTTGTGCCTATTAAATGCATTTTGTTGTCAGTTACTTTTAGATTGAGCAAGTAATTTTAATTTTTAAACTCAATACCACATTTGTGTCATTCCTTCCAGTCTTCATATTGTCCCCTGTAGAACATGAGCCTTACCCAGTTGTTTCCAGTTTGGAGAGCTGTATTCACCTGTTTCTCCTGAGCAGCTCTATCAGGAGAGCAGTGTAATCCTGTTTGGAAATGGGAAGACTACTTTGGGTATTTTGTTCCTTGTTTTCCTGGAATTTTTTATCATTGTTTGTACTGATTTGGTCCAGTCTGGTCATACTGCTTGATATGTATCCCCCAGACACGAGGCCAAAATGGAAATTTTAAATTGGCAGAAACTGAGCTGAGTGGTTAGACACTAGGGTTAGGATTACACATAACAAATCTTTCTGTAGTTTATTTTTTAATGTCATCTGTGTAACACAACTTCAGGTTTATAATTTCAATTGAGTGGTGGGATTCAGCCTCAGAAGGATTTGAACTTTTGTCAATTTCACCTTTTTAAAGGGAGAGGAGTTTCTAAAGTACCTAGGACTTGCTGGAGTACTCACTACCTGCATAGTTGTGGGAGCATATGGAAAGAGTTCAAAAAGTGAGTAGAGTATGAAAATCACTAGATAGAGCACCTGGGACACAGTGAAGGAGATAATGCATAGAAAAAATGGACAATTCATGTGGGATATTTTGTGATGAATTTTTCCATTTAAAAATATTTGGCAATATTTGATTTTTCATTATATAAATTATTGCTTTAATTCCATGAGTATTATGTAATACTCTTAAATATGACAAGCTTTAGAATACTGGAAGGATTGTGTTCCATGTACAGATAATTTTGTGAATCTTTTCTTTCTGAGGAAGTGACTTGGGTTGCTATAGAGTTTTTTTTAAGTAACATATTTCCCTTTTCTCCTGAGAAGATTTAAGAGAATCAGAAAATAATTATTACATATGAAGAATATCTGTGAATGTAATTCTTAGCCAAATAAAGATAAGTAGTGTTTTGTGATAATTATTTGTGGTGTGTCTCATGATGAGTATGAATCTCACAGTCCATTTTAAAAGCTCTGAACTTCTTAGTGGATAACTGGTTTATAGCACATGGCAAATGACTCACTTTGTATGTGCTTGACAACAACCAATATGAATATTATTCCAATGGGTGGAATAATAAGGGGAAAGCAAGTCTCTTATTTTTCTGGGCATGAGCACAAGTGTTTGCCATTGCCTTAGGAAATTGGCCTCAAGTTTTCTCATGATCTCAGAAACAAATCTCCAACCTTCCAATGGAGATTCTTCAGCAGAGACAGAGCCTGAGAGGCAGGGGCCATGGACCAGATATAATTTCACAGGCCATGTTTCCTCACCACATGAAGCTGCATGCAGATATGTGTTTCCTGATAACCAGGTGTCTTCAAACTCACAAAATGTGACAGTAGAGGTCTAATCATCAGGTGTATCAAGTTGAGTACATTACCTTGGAAAAATTAGTAAGCCACAAGACATTAAATTTTAACCCTTGAGAAGAAAAGGAATATGGAAACTTTACCATGTTAAGTCCTTTCTTTCTCACAGGGAAGGGATTGAGGGTGGGGCTCCATGCAGCTCTCATGTTTCCCCACTGCTAGGTTTAGTTTTCATAAGTTTGGATTCTGCTGTGATGTAGGGTAAAGTCAGGTGACATTGTTGGATGTTTTATCAAAGTCACAGTGAGTGTCAGGCATTTATATATGCTAATTAAATGAAAGTTTAAATATGAGGCCTCAAACAAACAAATTGTATCCTCCAAATTGTGCTTCATTGTCATGATGGTGAATTCCAAAATTAATGAGCACAACCTCACAATTCTAAAGTCTTTTTAAGATGTTTAAATATCTCAAATGAATTTTTAAAAAAGTTTAACATAATTAAATTTTAACATACATTTTATCATTGGCTATGATGAAAATATTTGCTAGGACACTTGCCAGACATCTGTAAACTACTGTCTTATATCTAGAGTCATGTGATAAATGTGTAAACCATTGAATACATTAGATTCTATGACTTATAATGATAAAAGTTCGATGTTATGAAAGGAATTTTATAGCAGAAGGTGAAATGATGCTGTAAAGGAAAACTTGCAAAGGGGCTGCCTGTTAAAAACACAAACTGACCTCTCTGAATTAGGAAATTCACTTTTACATGCAATGTTTTTAAACTGGGGGTCAAACTCACAATCTCATATTGCCAGGCAGGCACTGTCCTGCTGATCTATATCCCTGGCCATGTAAATTTTTTTTCTCTGAGTGCAGAGAGGGAAGCACCATTGGTCATATAATTATTATACTTAATTGATAGTTACTGAACATTTTTGAAAAGGACATGCTAAAGGACTCACTTTGTGCTTTTATAGCTGTTTCATATGTGGTTTTCACATTTTTGAAATTATGTCAATATGAATTGCATGTGGTATAATGCTCATAATTTCAATTCACTTGTTTATGCTTGATACATATTTAGATGGTACATATCTGTATTTCAATCCAGAGATATTGTCTGTGGTACATTATCTTAAATATTCTATTAAATTTTTGTTGGAACTTTAATTTTTTCACCATATATACCATTATTTGAAAGTTAATACATTTGTATGCATTCCAACTTATTGCCTGCTAATTTTATTTTGTTTCTTGTATCTTTTTTGTTTCCATTGACATCATTGTATGATGATTTCCTAGATTTTAATGTATTTAATTACATCAATTACTCAATAATGCCGCTAATACTTTTAAGAGTTTCTTCTCTATTATTCTTTAGAATCTGCATAGATATAGAGCCATGAAATATACTGTTTTCTCTGGGGTGCTTGACTTTTTTACATTGCAGAAGCTTTCTTTAGTTCTCTCTGGGAACTCAGCTCCCAGAAGCTCAGGGATGCACCTGTTATGGGCAATGCTGGCCCTAGTCTCAGACTTCCCAAAGACCATGATGCAGAGTGATGCTATGCACTTAGCTGACAGCTGTGCTGATGAGCTTCACTCTGTCCTGTTTTCTCTAATGTTCTGAAATTGAAGTATTTGTTCTTTTCCATTACCTACATTCACTGTTTAGAATGTGCTTTTAGCCACTGATTTTGAATAACTGAAATAAAACAAAATGTACATTCATTGTCATGGATTGTGAAATCCTTAATTATTTAAGCTGTTTTTTTGAAACATGTCATTTAAAATTTGTGATTTGATTTCTCATTCAAGCGTATTCTTAAATTGTTTCTGCTTTTCATTTCTAATTTCATTCCAGGACTAAGAGCCTGTTAGCATGCACTTCCACTCTACTGACTACCTCACATTCTGTATTGCTGATCTGAACCTGGGCCACATGTGTGAATACTTCTTGACTTATAGTGAGGACAGTGTGTATGTATTTCTGTGATAAAACACTCAATAGAATCTGTCTGATATATATCTTTGAATTATTATCTTGTTGATTTTATGTGTAATTTTAAAGATTGCTCTGCCTTTTTGAGTTGTCAGTCACTGATAGAATTGTTGTGAATTCTTAAATATATACTTGTAAATGAATGATTTTTCTCTTTGAATCCTTTTTGTTTATACAGTTGGTTGCTCTATGTAGTGTGATATGTATTAAGGAATAATATTTGTTTTTAAAGAACTGCTTATTTTACATGTGAAATGTAGTCAAGCTAATGTAGCTTCAGTAGATTTTGATGAATCAATGCCACCCATGTATGTCTTTATTCATAGCTTTCTCTTTAATCAATCATCATAAGTGTCCACCTAATAACTGCTGCTCTCCAGGTTTTGAGAGTACTTTCCCATTACCTGGAAGTCTATCTATTAATCAGCTCTGACACCTGTTCTCTCAGTCCCTTTTAATATGACTTGTTCTCCTGATAATATCACCTGCTGACCTGATAGGCTGACCTTTTCTCCTTTTGGTAAATTTAACATTTCATGACTGTTAGCTGTGGATTTATTATACTGATATTTGCAACTGTAGTTTGCTTATCACTATCTACTATAGAAACTGTTTCATCATTTCATGTCTGAAGAAAGATAAGCAGATATAAATGAATATTACCTGAATTGCAATTTGTTTTTTAATCATTTAAAGAAAATAATATTCTCAAAAATTCTTGTTTACATTTAATCATAACAATGAAATTATCCCAGGTGCATTCAGTAAGTTTCTCAATTGGGTCTTTGGCAAGGAATGAAAGTAACAAGGTGATAAAATCCCTTCAGGTCAGAAGGTATTATTGCATTATTGATGACGACTCTCCTTTGGAAAGTTTCCAAAATTTACAGTGAGTGCTTTTTCATGGAGACTATTCTTTTAGCTTCTTCACTTTAGGTTTTCAGGAGCTAATTAAAAATTGCACACAGAAATATTTTGTGAGGTTTTGTGGTATTTATCAATTTACTCATTTCTCACTGTTGTTCACAAGGGCTGGTATGTGAATCAAGGCCAAAGTATTTTCTCATTTGGTCTCTTGGTTGCAGTTTCTGACTCTTTAATTTTACTTGAAAATAAGCACATATATTCCCAGGGATAGTAGCACAAAATATTTTCTAGACATTAGAAAGAAGTCCCTGTCTCTGGATTTTCATAAACAACATAGAAAAGGTTTTTGTGAAATTTAGTAGCTGAGTATTGATTTAATAGGTCTAATTATTTTGTTCTTCTACACTTCAATATTGTTTTGTGCTATTCACAATTGTGATTTGGATTTTCATTTTTATACCGTATTTCTCCTGAGTGAAATAATTTTTTTATTTTTAGATTTGTGCTCATTGATCTTTACTCTGAATGTAAAATCTTTGTATTGTGTTCCAGATACAAGTTTTCTTGTTTAATTTGCATCTTCATAGATTTCAATTTCTTCTGATTTTCATGGCAGACTGATTTATTTCTGAGGAAACTTTTTCATTAACTGTGTTTTTTAAATATAGATTGCACAGATTTTCATGTTTCTCCTTCCCATTTCCATAGTTCAACAGTGCACATAGATGAGGAGATTGTAAAGTCCAGATTTCTAAGGACATTTCTCTCTGTCTTTGAATGTAAATGAAACACATTGCGCTTTCTTCCCGAGAGGCATTACATCAGCTGAATTGTGAAAAAAATATTCTACTTCCATGTGAATACTTTGAAGGTTGTCTTCCTTTCCTGAGATGCATTTGTCCACTGATATGAATGTTGAAATTCAAATGTTTTCCATGTTTATTAAGTGAAATGTTTCCTTGCTCACAAGTATTGAATTTGCAGGCTTTTTTTTCTAACTTTCATCTATAATTGTTGAACAGATCAAAGGTGTGTTTAGTTTGTTTCTTTTTGGTATTGGAAATTGAATTCAGGACCTTGCACGTATCAGTCAGGTGCTTGTACCATGGAGATATCACAATGATATATATTCACATTCATTTGTAAATGACTGTGAATTAATTTTAATTTTCATTTGCTGAGGGAGTTGGATGAATCACTTCACTTTGTAATGTGAACTCTTCTTATTGCATAGTTCAGGCTGGACACTGGCAATCATGAAATTCCTGGTAATCCTCTTACATCAGCCTCTCAAGTGCTGGGAGAATAGGCATATACTACACCACTGGACTCAATACTTCCCTCTGTATTTAGTAACCAGTTTCTTTGCTATACCTCAAATTTTATTGCATTTAAAACATTTAATATATATTCTTTCCCAAATTATCTTCTTTAACATTCCAGTAGAATTTCTAGTATATCAGTACAAGGAGATATTTTGGTATCTCTGAGCTGTTGGTATATAGCTACACTTTCCCTAATTAACCTTGCTATAGAATGGTCAAGTAAACCTTTATTTTCATTACATTTTAGTAATTCATAAACCTCCTTTCATATTCAAGTAAATATTTATTTATGAATCCAGTTTCAAGAGTATAAATGCTGTCTAGAAAGAAAGATGAACTCAGTATTTTGAACAACCTGGTGTTTTGTGAATAGTGATTTGCAGGCTCACTCTTTGTGTACTGTTTTAAAGTCAGTGGAAAACTACAGGATAGGCAACCCTGCAGGTCAGGCCATGCTACAGTTGTGTGATCACTTTGATAATGTGTAATAGTCTAGCATCAATGTTACTGAGTGACTGTATTTGAATGTACTTGAGTTTTGATCACCATGACTTGCAGTTAATGCTTGAAAGAAAGACCTTCAATTAAACATTTTATGAGGGGACCTGAGATATATTTATTGTGTTTCTAACCCTCAGGACACTTGTCATTATTTAGGAGACAGTGACCTTTGAGGATATAGCTGTGAACTTCAACCCAGAAGAGTGGGATTTGCTGACTCCATTTCAAAAGAATCTCTACAGAGCTGTGATATGGGAAAATATATGAATATTAATATGACAGGTAAGGATGATATGTTTTGTTGATTTATACAAACAGCATTAATGATTGCTGTGATGTAATTTAATACATTTTTAAGTTTTATTTAAAGAGGAAAAAAGCAAAACAGAAAAAGGGATAGAAACAATACAGAATTTCAGAAAAAAAGTAAGAAATCACTAGTTGATAAATTACATATTGTCACCTTAGACATAGTTATTCAAGTTACAAAATTAAAGCTTACAAAGTGGACATTCAAACAGTGAGACTGCAAAGAAGTTCAATGATCCAATAACAACTTAGCATCAAGTTTATCAATCCTACACATTTAAACATAAATGCAGTTATATCCTTTAGAGTACTTTCTTTTCTTCCTTTTACTTTTTAAGTCCATTATCTGTTTAGTTATATCCTGTTTCAGGTTGCTCAGTACCTTACTGACCTGTTTTATTGTTGTTATTTTTAATTACCTTATAGTATTCTGTTGCATGGATGCTTTGCTTATCCATGTTCCATGGATCAGCTTTCATGTAATAGGGGGGTTTTTGGAGCCATTTTGTTACTTTGTTATCTACTTTTTTTTGAAGGTAGCAAAATACAGCAGAACAAGACAGAACAAACCCATGCAAGGCAGTGCAGTGAAATTGGCACAGAACCTCACAGAAGGTCACCAATTCACCAGCAATAGGCATAATAGTAATCCTGTTCTATTCACATTAGCTGTTCTTTCAATCAGGTAGAGCAAAATTGAAGGAAATATTGAATTTATAAAAACAGAATATTGAATAGAGCAGTACCATTAATCAAAACAGCAAAACAGTGATAAAAATATTTGCCTTCAAAGAGATGGTACAAGGAAATCACTCTAACATGCCACATTGCATACATTCATCTTGCCAAGAGATACTCAGACCTCCAGCTTCCACTTTTTAACAGGGTGGGGGGCTGGATCCATGTCTGATTCTTAGCCCGTGCACCAGCAGACCTCCAGCTGCTTACCAGGACAGTGAGTAAGCTGCCTGTTCTCCCAGTGCCCCAAGTTCCAACATGATGCAGAGCTCAGGAATCACTGACAGTTCTTGCCCTGGTGTGCTTTTGAGGCCCCCAGCTTCTTGCCAGGGTGGCAAGTAGCTGCCTGTTCTCCCAAAGCCCCAAGTTCAAACATGATGCAGAGCTCAGGAATTGCTGATCCAATTTAATATATTTGATAATTATAACTTTTGCTTGTATATCTCATTCCTGAATATATTATACCATGAGTATAACTGGAATCAGTGATGATTTATTGTAATGTTTTAATGAATTTTTTTAGTTCTATCTGTAATTTTTTTAGTTCTCCATAGGGAGACTATGGCATAATCAGCAAATTAAAGAAGAGGAGGAAAATTGCTCAGGAAATCTAAGGTGATTGACACACATAAGAGAAAGGGAACATTTCTTAAGTGTCACTGTGTGAGCGTAATTTTTGCAACAAAAGAATTAGAAGAAATGAGATCATGTTATACTTTATTTTACCTCAGAAAAATATCAAGATACACTTCTTTTATTTTGTATTATCTGAATGTAGGAATAAGATGTAGTGCTGATACTATGTAACAAGTAACACTATCTAATACATCCATTTAAAAATTGACTTCAAGATCAACATCATGGAAATGTATGAGAGTAAATTTAAATATTTTTTTCTGATATGTAGGAAATGAACAAATTTGGAATTTTGATAAAATCTCAGCTTTCAAATGTCCTTTTATAGGCTGGGGATTTAGCTTAGTGGCTTAAGTGTCTGCCTGGCAAGTGTGAGGTCATGAGTTCAACCCCTGACACTAAAATATCCATTTATGTATATATGTGAATACTGACACTGGCATGATCTCAAATTTGTTTCACATAGAATCACTATTCAAAATAGAAATTAATGCTACTATTAAAATAAGTGCTTTGAAATATCCTATAGGATGTTGAGCTGTTCATGATTAAAATTCCTCATGCTTTATTGATGGATACACAAAATAGAAACATAGTAATCAATATTCAGAAGTCTGAAAATTAAAATAATATGTTTCATATTGTTTCATGTGTACATCCATCAGTATATACTTGTGCATTTTTTTACTGTTCAGCCATGATTTTATACTGTAGTTCATGTTGTCTTTGAACTTTCTGTATATCCCATACTGTCCAGAAAGTCAGAGGGATACACCTGCCTCTACATGCTGACTGTTGAGTGGGTGATACTGTGTCATTATGTGCAATGATTCTCTCTATATTGTATATTGTAATAATGTATATTGTCAAATACATTAAAGTCATCAAAAGTTAGTGATCCACACAGTGTGTTGTTCAATGAAGCACATCAAAGGGCATTTACAATATCTAATACAAGAATCAACTTACAGTAGCTAAGCTCTGGAAAGAGCCCAGATGTCCATCACTGATACAAGAATCAACTTACAGTAGCTAAGCTCTGGAAAGAGCCCAGATGTCCATCACTGGATGCCTGTATAAAGAAAATCTGGGGTCATCTCATCATGGTGGTGCATTCTTGCAATCCCAACACTCAGGGAGGCTGAATCAGCAAGATGACAACTGAAGTTCAGCTTGACCACATTCATGATCAATAAGAATCTCTCTCAAAAAATCAAATAATACATCAGCAAATGTAACTCAATCAAAGACTTGTGTTTAACTCTACAATGAAAAAAATATGCTACACAAGGAACCATGATATCATTTCCCAAGAAATAAAAAGTGTTGGACCTTAAGTGACATAAATCAGACACAGAAATGGAAATATCAAAGGTTTTCTCTTATATGGGAAATTGAAATCATACTTGAGAAGTAAAAGTATAAAGAGACAATGCAAGACCAGAATATCTTACTTTCTGTAGATGATACTGATGATCAGCCTAAATAGACAAGAGGGAGAATGAAGACATGAAAAGCTAAAAAAAGATCAATATTTGATAGTCATTTGTACCAAACAACTAAAATGATATTATGTATTAGAATCATATACCAATTTAAAATTACCAAACAAAAACCATCCTTTTTAGAATAAATGGTGCTTTGAAAGAAGTCCAGCAGGGCAATGAGTCAGTTAACCATCAGAAATACTTAGCAGGCATCAAACCACAATTATCATCATAAATATCAATTGTTAATATGGAGCCCATTCTATTGTGATTGATATCTTTGTATTTCTTTACAGATATGATGAAGACAATTTTTTGAGAATTGAAAAGCAGCAATATAAATATAATGAAGATGTAGAGACCTGCAGTGATTTTCAGTCCTTTCAGAAGCATGAAATAAGGAACACTGGAGACAAACCCTTTCAATGTGGAAAATGGGGGGAGGACAGCTCCAATCTTAGTGAACAAACTCACCCTGGGCAGAAAACCTTTGTAGGTAAGAAAAGTGTGAAAGCGTACATAACACCTAACAGTGTCCAAATACATGAGACAAAAAGAAGCTCAGGGAACACATATGTACAAAAACACTATGAGAATAGTACCATTTCTTCATACCATATTGAAAAAGATATTATAAAATATGGTGGAACAAAACAACATATAACTGAGAAATGTGCAGAAGCATCTTGCAGTAATTCCTTTAAAAACCATAAAAAAATTCAAACTGGAAAACAATCATATGAATGTAAGCAATGTGGGAAAGCATTCAGTACAGGCAGAAGCTGTCAAAGACATAAAAGGATTCACACTGGGGAGAAACCCTATGTATGTAACAAATGTGGGAAAGCATTTACAAGAACCTCACATTGTAAAATACATGATAGAACTCACACTGGGGAGAAACCATTTGTATGTAAGCAATGTGGGAAATCTTTCTATCTAAATGGTAACCTAATTAAACATGAAAGAATTCATACTGAGGAGAAACCCTATGTATGCAACAAATGTGGGAAAACATTCAGTACAGCCTCTGGTTGTAAATCACATGATAGAACTCACACTGGGGAGAAACCCTACATATGCAAACAATGTGGAAAATCTTTCACTCAAAATTTACCCTTAATACACATTAAAGAATTCATACTGGAGAGAAAACCTATGTATGCACAAATGTGGGAAAGCACTCAGTACAGCCCCTGGTTGTAAATCACATGATAGAACTCACACTGGAGAGAAACCCTACATATGCAAACAATGTGGAAAATCTTTCACTAAAAATTTTACCCTTATTACACATGAAAGAATTTATACTTGGGAGAAACCATATGTATGTAAGCAATGTGGGAAATCCTTTATTCAAAAAGATACCCTTATTATATATGAAAGAATTCATACTGGAGAGAAACTGTATGTATGTAACCAATATGAAAAATCTTTCAGCCAAAATTGTACCCTTATTATTCATCAAAGAACTCACACTGGATAGAACCTCTACAGATACAACCAATATAGTAAGCATTCAGTATACAGAAGTGCTGAAAATAAATCCTATATTTTTATGTAAGCAATTTGGAATGTCTTTCAGTTATAGTAGTAGCTTTTGTGTATATAAAAGAATTGACTCTGTAGAAAAACTCTTATCTATATGAGAAATGAGTAAATGTATTTGTTGATAAATTCTCACTTTATAAACATAAAAGATCCCACACTGGGGAAAAAAACCTATGAATGTAAGGAATGTAGTAAAACTTTCCACAACCAGAGAGATTGTCACTACATGAAAGAACTCCCTCTGTGTAGTAATTCTTTACATTTGAACAATGGTGGATAGCATTAATTGCACAAAAATGCCATCAAATAGAGGAATTATGCACACAAGGAAGAAACCCTATGTGTGTAGGCCGTGTGGAAAAGATTTGCTGCAGCATTTCGCTTTTGCAAATGAAGGATTTCTCTCACACTGGGGAGTAACTGCATGTAAGAAATATTTGGTAAAAGTTCAATGGACAGAGGTGCTAACATTCTGAGTGATGTCTTATTGTGGCCCAAGCCTATGCATGCAATGTAGAAAGGCATTCAATAATCATGGTTACTGTGAAACGTGTGAAAATAAACATAATTAAGTGAAATCATACATATGTATTTTGAAAATACTTTGAAAATTAAACATCTAGAGGAGACCTGTAAAAATAATGTAAAATTATTGCTATCAATATATGTTCATGCAGGGTATTTAGCTCAGTGGCATAAGCACCTGCCTTGCAAGCATGAGGTCATAAGTTCAATCCCTGGTACCCATAAAATATATTTTGAAAACACCCTCAAACACAGAGTTATCCTAAAATGTTTTTCTTTTCTTATAAATTACACATACATATCTGATCTATTTTTCCATGGTCTTAATAAATATAGTTTTTGCAGAAATTTTAAGTATGCTCAATCTTTTTTCCATGTTTTTGCTACACCAATGTCTTGTCTTGATGTATGATACCCACTTATCTGATGACTATTTTCCCACCCTAATCTGTAACCCTTGAATCAGTTTACAAAAAAGGATCTATACATTCATAATAAAAAGCCTGCTTGTATTCATGGCCTGTACCTATTCTTATTGTGATATATACAATCACAAAAGCTAAAGCAGACTCAGATAATGTCAGAAACAACAATGAACTTCAATTAGGCAGAAATCTTATGTAGGGAAGAAATTTGGGAAAATGTTCAGTACACAAATAGGTTCTAAAATAAATGATAGAACTCACACTAGGGAAAAACCCTATGTAGGTAAATAATGTGGAAACTTGTTTAGTCAATATTGTAATGTTGTCCATAAAATAATTCACACTTGGGAAACACTTTATTTAAGATATATTAAGAAGGCTTTGTTGATAATCCACATTTTATTGACATAGAAGATCCCACACAGAGAAACCATATGTATGTAAATAATTTGGAAATCTACAAGCCAAACCCATAGCTTGCAAATGCATCAAAGAATTCACAATGAAAAGGAACACTGTAGTTAAGAAATTTGGGAAAACATTCAGTTCATATAGTCACTTACTAACACAGGAAAGAACCCACAATAGGCAGAATCTGTCTGCATGTAAGCAATGCAGCAAACATTTCCACCACCAGTGATTATAATGACATGAAATAATTCACACAGGAAAGTAACCCTATGCATTCCAACATTGGAGAAAAGCATTCAGCACAAAATATTGCCATCAAATAAGGAAATTATGCACACAAGGGAGAAATCCAGTGTATGCAGTCAATGTGAGAAGGATTTCTAGCAAATTTTTCATTTTATAAATGCTAAATTTCCCACACGTTGTGAAGTAACTGTGAAAAACATGTATTGAGAAAAAGTTTCAACTGACAGAGATGCTAACCTCCACAATGATGTCACATTGTGGACAAAGCCTATGCATGCAATGTGAGAATGCACTCAGTATACGTGGGTATGATCAAATACGTGAAAGCACTATGAAGAGAAATTTTATATATTTAAGTGACTATTTTGAAAATACTTTGCAAATTATTCATGTAGTTGAGACCTGTAGAAATATCATAAAAACTTGATGTTAATATATATTCATACATTTTCCAGCAATCACACTAGAAGATGTAGATACCCCAAAACATATACATTTTGCATTTCAGTATCACACATAACTAGCTTACCTATTTGTCTGTAGTCTTACTATTAAAAAAATCACAGTTTTCAAAGATAATTCAAGGATTCTGAAGAATTTTACCCACATTTTTAATCCATTGATATTGTATTCATAGATGACACATATTTTTCTCACATTCTTTTCCACTTCAATCTGTCTTAATCATGTTTTATACAAGGATCTACACAAGCACATTCAGAAGTGTCATCCAGCAGGGTTTATGACACTCATCTAAGTATGCTTATGATTAGATAGTCACAAAAGCAAAAGCCAATTTAAATTATGTATAATTACATTAGTGCCTGTTTCTAGTACAAAATATAAGTGTTCATCTTTGGAAGGCTTCAATTTGTACAATAGGTTTGAGTTCTTTGTTGTTGCCTTAACATCCTCTTTTTGTTTTTCCTCTATTTCCTCATCCTCTATTTTTGAAAGATGTATGCTCATACTGCCTATTACATGTCATGTATTTTTATACAAATGTAAATACCATCCTTCTTATATTAAGTCAGTCATATATAAATAATAGAATCCTGAATATGCAAGTGAATCAGGATTTCACACAAGTTCCTAGAGCTCAAAGAAAATTTATGGGATAGCATTCCCAGAATAGGAATAATGAGTGATGGAAATTATGTCATAGCATGACACCAGAAATGCAGAATCACCCGTGTGCAGTAAATAAGTTGATAATGACCAGTGCATGAAGTAAATTCATGAGAATTGTAGTTCTAGATTTTTTTTGTGTCTATGATGGTCTTGGTTTGAAGTTCAGGCTGGTCTTGGGCTCACTTTATAGTCCAGGTTGAACTGGGCTCACTGTGTAGTCCAAGCTGATATTGAACACAGTAATCCTCCTGTCTTAGCCTTCTGTGTCCTGGGATTACAGGTATATACCATCATGCCCAGGTTGGAGCCTTAGATTTATCTAGCAAAAAATTTCATGCAGGGATGAGAATTCACCACTTTTGTCCCTTGCTGTCCAGTCTTTGAGTCACTGCTAAACACTCATTGTCTCCCTTTAGGCACATATTCCACAGTAGTGTTTTAGCAGCAAGTTAAGATGTTAAAATAAAATTCAGAAATGACAGTTGTCAATGACTAAATCATATCCCATTCTCAGTAGCATAAATAAATCTAATGGCACTTGGATCCATCATGGATCATAGCTTCCTTCCTCAGAGAAATATCATGTGATGTCACAACCTGACAAGAAGGTTTAGTGCAAAGCAGGATGAGATATGAAGAGAATGAGAACACATTCACAGGATGCTGATTACACTGTGGTCATTATGCCAATTTCTGTATTTAGTACTACTTAATTGTTTATTCATGTATATTTTTCAATATATTCCAGAATCATATATATATATATATATATATATATATATATATATAATATTACATGTGCAAGTTTCTATGTGTATAATATATTACTCTCTAATATTGGAAATATACATTGAGGCAATTGGCATTTCTGAACACTGAATCCTGAGGTAGAATATTGCTGGCAAATTACTAAAATGTAGTTCCTATTTTTATTCCCTTATTTTAATGTTTTAACATTTTAAAAATAAAATGGTACAGACATATGCAATGTGGTTTTTCCATATGATTTAAGCAATCTGGGAACCTGACACTAGAGGATTTCAACTTTGCAATTTAAACCCAGGGTTGGCAACTTGGAAACATAGTGAAAACCTATCTGAAAATAAAAAAATAATGCTGAGGAGATTGCTCAGTATAAATGTCCTGGATTCCAATCTCAGTCCTGAAATGTTAGAATAGGCCTTGTTTTCTCATTGGGCAGTAAAACCACTGTCCTCATCATACAGTCTGAGTAGATCTGACCTGTTCTCAGCATCCCCCCTCTGAGTTTAGGAGTCATTTCCAGAGTACACAGTCTCAAATTACCAGAGTACAGTTTCAATCCTTCTTACTGGATGTAGGAGTAAACTTGACAAAAGAACACTTAGTCAGTTCCTGCTCTGTAAAGGCAAGAGCAACCTCATTTTAAGTGAAGTAATGTTCTTGTGGAACATCGAAGTAGTCCATCTGTAATCCAGAAATGGCACTTGTCAATTTGCACATCAGTCTAGATTTTGGATCACTTTCCCTGTCGCTTCAGTCTCAAATATTTGGTCTTTCATCAACAGCTACTGGGTGATGCAGGACGGCCGTGTGCATTGTGAACTGTAAAGAGACACAGGGAGAGCAGGACAATTCATCATGTGGAGTCTGTCTTTATATTTTTGCTGCCATGGTTTGGACACAGGGTTACCTGCTGATGAAAGGCCCTAGAATTTCAGCCTGGCTGCTGGATAACTTCCTCAGACATCAGAAATCAAATACACACACACACACACACACACACACACACACACACACACACACAAAGCAACCTAGAGGATAGATATGTGTTTGGCCAGCTGTTCTGAGGTTGTTACAGATGGACTAGATGTTATCTGATGAAGTTGAAATCTCCCCATGAAATCAGTGAAATCTGTGACTGACCTCTGTACTGGCTTCAACCTCATTCCTTCAGGTCTGCGCCATGTGGCTTGACTGGGCAATGGTGACCCCAGTGCTCTTCCCTGTTCTTACTTCAAATTCAACATTGCACAAAGTGGCAACATTCAGTAAAATCTCCTGCTGCTCTGTGTCTTGACATTCTTTATGATTAATTCATTAGTGCATTGTGGAATCTATAGGCTCATCAGCAGTTTCTACATAGAAAAGTATTTTTTCCTCCATCCACAGTCTCTCTTTTGTCTTAAGGTCAGTACTGATTCCCCTGAATTTGCTGAATGTTTTGGAAGCAAAGTGTCAAGTTCATGACCTGAATACAGAACCAAGCATTTGTAGGGTAGGAATTAAATTTCCAGATCATTTCCACATGGAAATAAATAATACACATGACTGGGATTCCAGAGAATATGATGGCTGTTTCCATCTCTGACCTAATCTGTGTCATGGAGTGCTTTTCAACTTTGTTTTGGAAACTAGAATGCTGACTGAGGTAGAACATGATTCAGTGGAAATAATACAGAAATATGGGGATACAGTGAATGTTTACTATATCAACACCTCAATCATAGCAAAAATTAGCACAACAGAAAGACATAGGAGATAATGGAGCATGGTAATGTCAACTTGGGGATCAAGAAAAGTCTTTCTGAGGTCTGCCTGTACTAGGGTGCAAACCAAGCCTGTGCCTTGACCTGATGCTGGATGAGAGCAGGTCAAAGACCATAGACCTGAAGATCCAAAGGAAATTTAGGGTTAATCTGTTGATATCCATCCTCAAATCATTATATTAACAATGATGAATTCAAATAGTTGAATTTTGTCAAGAAAGAATCTGGCTGTAGTAAATCTGGATGTGTGTGTGTGTGTGTGTGTGTGTTTATGTTCATCTAATTCTAATGGGGAAAGATTTGTTTTCCCTTGCCCTGTTTCTCCAAATCAAAAAGAACTGAGATTTTTAATCTTTGCTAGATAGATAGCTGAATGACAATATTAAGATGATTAATACATCTTTCCACATACATGGAATATCAAAATGATTTTGTAAATTCATGTAAATTACAGAGAATAGAGGATTATATTTTGGTATACTGCAGCCTGCCTATAATATACATCAGTTTTTATGGAACCTACATTATTATCATTATTAATTTTTACAACTGAGATATACTTAATATTCACATTCATCACAGGTAAATTGTACCTGTACATGATATACCTTGATTCCTCTTTTTGTCATTCCCTTTTTCTCTCTACAATGCCTCTTTCCTTTCTTATTTTCAATGATTTTTTTGTTTTTTTCCATTTTTTCTCATTTCCCCCTTCTTTCCTTTCACACTCCCCTTCCCTAGTTATCCTTTGTTTTTGAACAACTGTTTACAAATTCATTATTTCTGTTTTTGCATTTACTTTCCAATTACACTTTAAAATCTGAACACCAATGAGATTATGTGATATTTATACAAATTTATACCATTTATGTCACTGACAGAGATTGTGACAGTCCATCATTTTTGCTATTAATGTGTGAAGTATATCCTTAAAGGCTTGGAATTACACCACTGTATTAAAAAATCATGTCTTTTTTATATCTTTGTCAGTTGATGGGGATTTGGGATGTTCCCAAGGTTTAGACATTACAAAATATTGTCTTATAAACATGAGGACACATTCATCTCTCAGGTATTTTAGGATGATACCAAGTTGGAGAACAGTTGTAACACATGGGCCCTGTAGTACTACATTTTTTTAGGAATTTCTGCATTGATTTTGGAGGGGTGTGTTTGTTTAGACTTCTGTCAACAGTGAGAAGTTTCTTTCTTTCCTACATTCCTCTTAGCAATTTTTATTGGATGTTTTATTGATAATTTCCCTTTTTCTGTAGTGAGATGGAATCTCATAGTTGTTTTAAATTGCATCTCTCAAAAGACCAATACAGTGAACTTCTCTCCATATATTTATTTGCCATTTTTACTTCATCATCTGAGAAAAGTGTATTCCCCTGAGATGCCCATTTTTTGATTCAGTCTTTAAATTTGGATGTTCTGATTTTCTCCAATTTTATATATGCTACAGATATAAGTCCTTTGTCACAGAATAAAGAGCAGAAATTATTTTTCCACTCAGTAGGTTTTATTTTTACTCTGTTAGCAATTTATTTTGTTGAACAAAATAATAAGATGAGATCTTTTTAATAAGATGAGAACCCAGCTATTGATTTTTTGTGATATTTCTGTGTGATCTTGGTTTTGCTCATAAAGACTTTGCCCACACTAAGTCGTCAACAATTCTGCCTATCTGCCCTCCAAAATGATTCTGTTTCTCTTTTAACAATTAGATTTTTAAAAATATTAAGATCTTGGACCTATTTCTACTTTCACTTAGTGCATGGTGAGATACATGTGTCTATTTCATTGTTTAGAATGTGGAAATCCATTTTTTTCAAGTAACATTTATTACACAGATTACCTTTCTTCCAGGGAATGTGTTTATCTTCTTTGTAAAACATAAGGAGCTTATAAGTTACTTGCTTCATTTCTACATCTTCTAATCTCCTTCACTGATCTTTTTTCCCCCTGGTCCCCATTGTTTTTCTCATAGTAGCTCTGTATTATAGTTGCAAGTCAGAGATTGTGATGCACCCTGCCTCATATTTGGTACCTGTGACTTTTTTTGGCATTCTAGATATTTTCTGGTCTAAATGTATGAATGTTAGGAATCTGTTCTCTGCTTTTGGAAGGCATGATAATCGTACTATGATTGGAATTGCACAATATCCATATAAAATTTTAGGAAATAAGGCCATTTTAATTAAATTGTTTCTTTTTACCCATGAGTAAGAAGTATCTTTTCATTTTCTGATAACCTCTTAGAGTTCCTTTTTCAGAGTGTGTAGTTTTCAGTGTAGAGCTCTTTTGCCTCATTTTGTTAGAGTGATTCTTAAGTATTTCATTTTTCATGCTTTGTGAAAGGGATTTTTCACTTATTCCTCTCTCAGTGAGTTTGTTATTTTTCAACAGTAATGCTACTGAATTTTTAGTGTTTACTTTGCATCACACTACATGACTGAATTGATTTCTTATGTTTAGAATTCCCTTATGGGAGTGTTTGAGGTGTTATAGATATAGCCCCATGTCCAGTATAGTATCATGTCATCAGCAAAAAATGATAATTTAACTATTTCTTTTTAGTTTTTTTATTGTGTTAATTTTTTCTCTTTCACATTTTCTTATCTTCCTTATTGCTTTAATTTTTTTCTTGTTCAATTACTCTGGCTACTGTTTCCTGAAGTACATTGAAAAGAATTGGTGATAATGGATACCTTTTGTCTTATTTCAGATTTATGAGTGATAGTTTTCAGTTTTGGGCCAATTAGACTGTTTTTTGCTGTTGGAGGACAGAGCTAGATTAATCAGATTAAGATAAAAACCATCTTTTCCAATTTTGTAAGAAAATTATCATAAATTTGTGTTGTTATTTGTGAAATGGTTTTTGTGCATCTATTGAGATGAATGTGTGATCTTTTTCTAAATTTCTGTTGATATATTTTGCATATAATTTAGGGTGATTATATCGATCCTGCCATTACCCCTTATTTACACTCTTCCCTGATGTTCACTTTCATCTCCAATTGTAATGCTACTGAACTTGGTCTTAGAAGAACTTCATGTGCCATACATATGGAATGTATGGAGTTTCACTGAGTCCTTTCACATAAGTAGAATTTTGAGAACATGTAAATAGGAGCTATGGAAAATGTACATTAGGCTAAAATTCAGTAGATATTGAAGATTTGAGTGTGGAGCATCAAGAGTGTGAGCTGTATTGAAGTTTGGAACTGGGAAGCATGTATTTTCGTTAGTGGGAATCTGAAATTTGACCATCTATGGTCTCATAATTTGGGTAGGAGAGTATACTGGCCAATATATAGTATGATAATGAAGGGTTCAACAATGAATACCTATTCCATAGGTAAGCAGTGATCCATTTACAGGTGAAAAGTCCACTTGCTGCTAAGAAATGGAAGGCTAAAGTATCTTCTATGCAAATGGAAACTTTCCCTGCTTATTCTGCTCCTGAAATAGAGGAAAAAATTAAAATGGATTAATGTTTTGAAAGTATAGTTTTCATTTTCAAAAATACGATTTTTTTCTTGTGTCCTTTTTAAATTTCTTATTTTTTTCCATTATATCTCTTCTATCAAATTTGACTCCTTATTACATTCTGTAGTGAATTTACGTGGTCCATCTTCTGTAACTGCTTTAGGGTGAGGAAGGGAATGTATTCATCCTAAAAAGGGATCAAAAATCTCACCAAGATGGAACTACAGAAAGAAAAGTAGGTCGCATTTATTGAGCAATATTGTTTGCTAATCTGGAAATTATCCAAGAATATTGGAAGTTAGTAACACTTAAACTATGTTTCATAAGCACATTTAATTATTAGAGTAAGAAATTAAAATTACATTATTAATAGTTGTTTGAAAAATGGTAATGGTCAAGAATGTTAATGTTTGGCTTAAGCTTTTATTAATTTTTATTTTTAATTAATGAAGATTATTATATTCTAGGTAAAAAATGATCACATTTATTATAGGTACTTTGTTCTTTATATGATGTATCTTGATTCTTTTTTTCCTTTTCCACTAATCTCTCATCAATTACACTTCCCCTCTTTATTTACAATGTCTTTATTTCTATTTTCCCCTTTTTCCTTTTTCATTCCTGCTATTACTCATCTTCCTTTTTCACTTTCTATTTGAAAATTTTCTTCCTGTTTCACAATATCCTTATAATTTTTGAACCCAATATATTTTCAATTTCTCATGCTAGAGAGACAATGTAGTATTTATATATGTATTTCACTTAAATGCATGGTATCGAGCTGCTTCCAATGATGAAAAAATATGTTGTTTATCCTTCTTAATGTCTGAATAGTACTCCACTGCATAAAACACCACATGTGCCTTACATCTGATTTATCTGTGGACATTTAAGCTGTCTCCAAGACTTACGTGTTGCACATTGAGTCACTATAAACATATATGTGAATATACCATTGTGACATTTAGTTATCTCAGTAAAATACAAAGTAGGATATTCAGTGGGTCAAAGGGGAACACTAGTTTTAATTTTCTTTTCTTTTCTTTTTTGGTATCAGGCTTTGAACTCACAACCTTGCCCTTGCAATACAGGCCCTTGTCAAGCTTAGGCAAATCTGCATTCCATAATTTTGCTTTTCTGAGCAATATCCACAGTGATTGTGATACTGATTGCACTACTCTATCCTCCCACCAACTGTGTAGAATGCTTACTTTTTCTACAGGGCTCCCCAGCACTTTTTCTTGGTTGATTTCTTGATAACATGTATTTCTCAGGAGTGACATGGTATCTTAGCATTCTTTCATTCATGTCTCTCCAATGAACAGAAGTGTTAAATATTTTTTTCATATATAAATTTGGTATTTCAAATTTTTCATCTGACATATGTCTAATTCATTTAGATACACATTTATGGATTGAGTGTTTAAATATAGGAAGTCTGATATTTATTTTACTTCTTTATGTATTCTAGATATTAGTTCCTTCTCTGATAAAATGCTGGCAAATGTGAGTTCCCATACTATGTGTTGTCTCTTCATCCTATGAGTATCTTCTATTGCAGCTTAAAAACTTTTTAGTGAAATGTCACAGTTGTTGATTCTTTGTGATGTTTTCTGTGCAAAAGAGATTTTGATCATAAACCAGGCCTGTAACAGTGTCATCAAGACTTATTTTTTTATCTGCCTTCACATTTAGTGTTTTGGTTTTACTATTTATATCTTTTATCTACTTTAATTATAATTTAGTGCATGATGAAAATCATGGGTATAGTTTTAACATTTGGTAAGTGGAAGCCAGATTTTTCCAACACCATTTACAATGTCATTACTCTTCTAGTGAATGTGTTTGGTTCCATTTTCAAAGATTGAAATGGCTGAGTATGTTTGTAGGTATTTCTGCATATTACAATTTGTTCCACTGATTCTTGTGTCATTTTCTTCTTCTTTGCCAAGAGCAAGGTATTATTTTTAAATAATAATAGCTTTGTACTCCAATTTCAAGACACAGATTGAGATGTCCCTTGCCTTGCATTTGTTCCCAGAAATGTTTCTGTTATTCTAGGTCTTTTCTGGTTCTAAATAAATTTTAGAATAGTTTTCCCTAATTCTTTGAGAGATGCTATTGTAATTTTACTGTGGATTGCATTAAATCTCTATATTAACTCTGGAAGTATGGCCATTTTTACAATGCTTATTCTTCCACAAGAATAAAGGATATACACACATTTTTGATATAATCTTCAATCAATCTTTTATAAAAATTACTTTTCAACAAGAGGTGTTTTACTTTATTGGATTTATTCCCATGTAGGGCCAGGGATTTAGCTTAGTGGCATAAATGCCTGCCATGCAAGTGCATGGTTGTGAGTTTGATCCCTGGTACAAAAATATCTTGGAGACATAGGGGTAGGCAGAGAACTTGTGAAAAACATTTATTCCCATGTATAAATGTTTTTATGGATGGAGCAATGGGCAAAATTTTTTCCAATGCCTTTTGTAAAAATTTAGGAAGGGAGAGGTGCTCTTATTTTTTAATAAATATAATATTATTGCTGAATAACTGAAAACTTAAAATGATTGAAGAGCTTGATTTTTGTGATTTTTAAACCTTCAAGCATGAATGCATGAAAATTTCTTCTATTTTGATGTCCCATTCAGCTGTTAGGCAAACAAATGTCTTGAATAACTATGGCTTGGGCTCAAGTGGGAACTGCTTATAAACCTTGCTGTATGTCTTCTGGTCTTCTCAACTAAACAATGTGTTATTCATCCCAGATGTAATAGCAGCTTCTATTTCTGCCTATCTCTCAGTGCAAGTCAATGTTTGATTTAAGAGTTATATTAAGTCTTTGAGATGTATCTCATACATCTGAGTAAATCATTTATAGACTTTAATGTAATTATTAGTGTCATCTGAAAACATTCCTAGATTAAGTTTAGTCTGCTTTAGATCACTGAGAAAGAGAGAGACTCATGAACTTAGGGAGTTTCATATGACATAATCATAGTTTGAGCAAAATAATAATTACTTCTTTTGTGAAGACAGTTTGAATATAAGGCAATTCTGACCTTTGGTCAAATTTTCTACAATATGATCCTAGTTAGGGTACAGCAACATAATTAATAATTCTCTGTGTATTCCATTTTGACTCTAGAATACTTGTTGTTCCTGGGCAGGTTCAGTAAATAGAAAATGCCCCTTTTTATTTTTGGTACCAGAGATTCAACTCATGAGCTTGTGCTTTCCAGGCAAGATCTTGTGTCAACGGGCTAACACACTGGCCCTCAAAATCCACTTAATCACCATTGAATGGTAAAATGTTTTGCACTGCTTAAGAATATATTCCAAAGGATTAAGATATGTTGATCTTGAATTCATCATTTTTAAAAAGAATAAAATATCTGGAATTTGTATTAATTTCTATTTGATTTTTATATCCTCAAAATCATGCCTTAAGGAGATTCCACTCCAGGGCATGTGGACATCACCCAAAAATATCTCAGAAGATAAAATCTGACAAGTCCATCTATGCTCAAAAGAGTGTGCAGGTTTTTTCTTCTCCAGAAACTTTTGTACTTGCTCCCATAAGTGTTTTTGTAAGGATATGTTATAATTGATCTCAGACATAACAACCTATTTAACAAAGAAAGCATTGTTTTGCATTAAATTAATTTTTGCATTTCTTTGAAAGATTGTCAAATACCAAAAAATGAGTTGGAAATAGTTGGAACAAAACCCGAATACAAAGGAGGTCATTTCTATTCTCCTGTTTTTTGCTTTTTGTTATCTATTCCTTCTCTAGCTATGTTGAGCAACTGATTTACTAAGGTTGTTATTTGTGTATTTACTTAAGACCATTATTCTAATTTGAGTTCCTCTATAGCCTCATGTGTTTGTTTCTTTACTTCATTTGCTATCTTTTCAGAGATTTCTGGTGTATTACTTTTAGTCTTTACTTCATTGTTGTCTGTACTTGCTCTTGGTGGACTAGATATTTGAGATTGCATTTTTTCTTTTTGTTTAGTCATTTTCACCTTTTGGGTAAATATCTGGTCTTTCTATCCCAACAGTCCATGGTGTGAGTTTTAAGGTTCTACTGTGTGGTTGATGTTTGTCAGATTACTGGGTATCACAATGAAGAGGATATCCCATCATCTGAATTCCTCTTACAGGGCCTGTTGAGGGAGTCCTATATTCTTTCTGGGTTAACTAGCCTAGAAGTATTGATGTAGGGCAACTCTTATTTCCTGTTGTTGTTATGTCTTCAGGTTGTTGCAGGTAACCAGATCTCCCTGGCTATATTGTTTATGTCAGCTGATGCCATACTGTGTCACTGGGGGTCTCATAAGCTCTTTCAATGCTCTTTAAGTTGGGGGGCCTTATTGGTGCACTCCTCAACCTGTCTGATGTTTTCTGTTTGTAGGGGGATTACCAACTCTCTTACCAGGTTTTCCAAGGTCTTAGAGTTAGAGGGAATTTAATTTCCACCCACTGCAGACCCCTATTTTAGGAGCAAACTAACCACACTGAGTGGATCCTGCTATGTACTTCTGTTTGGGTGAGGGGTTCTAGAGTCTCTTATCCAGCCAGCATGGCAATCCACTGTAGTCCAAGATTCCTATGTTCCCAGTGGAATGGCAGGCACAGTGGTGGCAGTCCCAGGCAGCTTATGCCTGAGGCAGGCTTCCACAATGTTCCTGGTGGAAGGGTGGGACCAACTGGGCAGTCCCAGGCAGCCTATGTTTGAAGTCAGCTTCTGCAATGTTCCTGATGGAAGGGTAGGCCTGGTGCTTGTGGTCACAGGTTGCTCATGGATTTTAATGAAGCTGTAGGTTAAGTTCATTTGCAGGAGAGATCATTACTAGTCAAGTGGATTTAGTTTACAGAATTTTATCAGAAATTATCATATGACTCAAAGGAGAAAAAGCTGAAATGAGATCAAAGGAAAAATCACATTGTGTTTGGCAACTTATATTTCCTGATCATACTTACAAATCTAACTAAAGTGTTTGATCAATATATATCAGTTAAAATTATGTCAGTTTTAGAATGTCTCCTGAAAGCAGTGCTTAGCTTAACTGCCTATTAAAAATAAAATTATAAAACATTATTCCTTTTTAGCATTTATTTCTCTACATTAAATCTAAGGTCAGACATTATATTCAATTTAACCTTCTTTTCAAACTTTTATTGAAGATACTGCATAAAATAAAGCATATTCATTAATAGCTGCCTATGTATTCACAGGCTGATTTGTGGAACTTCGAATACACAGTTCAAGGACTTCTGTCTTTGCATTTAGAAGCTTGTATTTCACTTGGACTTCTTAAAGGTAACCTGATAGGTTCTGGGAATATCTCAGTTGTCCTTCAGGTGTGCATCATTAATCATAAAATTCTAGGTTTCTTTATGTTGATTCTTAGAAATTGGAAAGAAGTAGAAAAATGAGAAGTTCTTTGGTTTAGGTTATTAATATAATGAAAATCCCAAACACCACAGAAATTACATAAGTCAGTAACACTTGGACTATCAGCTGTCACTGACCAAAGTTATCCCTTAAAATTGAAAGATTTTAGTCAGGATGACTAGAAGGGAGAACAGCTATGAATGGTCCATTGTAAATGTAGGAGATTGATAGGTCTAGTAAGAAGAATGATAATTATTTTCTTCAAGCAGTCAGAATAACGTACTGATGGTCTAACCTTTAAATAGTTACTCAGGACAGTTGGTAATATTTCTAGATGTACCTCAATAGCTATATCAGATGCTTGATATTGAGTTTTACATTTAATCTTCATAGAAATACTGTGAGCAATTATTCTTATCTTTATAAATAATGAAGTCAGAAGGCTAATTAAATTGCAGTAGGTCATGCATTAAGTGACTGAATTCAAATTTGAGCATGATTTCATCTGATTCCATAGCCCATGAATTTTAAACAAGATTTTCTGTCAAAGAGAAATGCATCCCTGAAACAAAAATACTTCTTGGAGGCCCTGTCAGTTATGAAGCCCTACTGCCACTATATTGCCACAATAACTAAAGCCTCTTTGGCACAAAACACACACTTATTTTTACACACCAGTCTGTGCATCAGTTGCATAGCACTGCTGGTCTTAACTCAGCTAGGGTGATGTAACCTAGTTTCATTGGTATGTCTGTGGTAAATTAGTGGGTTTGCCAAGGACTTGCTAGCTGCACAGTTAGAGCTAACTATGACAATTTGTCTGTCTTCCACATGGTCACTCATTCTTCTATAAGGTAGGTGGACAATCATGATGGAGACAGAGATCTAAAGCCAGATAATAGGGATGGGGATTTAGCTCAGCTGCATAAGCACCTGTCTGGCAAGAACAAGGCTGTGAATTAGATCCCCAGTACCACAAAAAACAAAAAAAAAGAAAAGAAAAAGATTGTGTGTAAATCAAGACAATAGAATGAGACAAGATCTTTTCTTCTAATGTAGGTCTTAGGCTGGCAAACTGATATACCTTATTATCAAAGGCAAGTCAAAAGCCACTTCATATTCACAGGGCAAAAAAACCAGAAGCCACACTGAGACAGTAATAACTGCAGACTCATATTGCAAAACACATGGACAAAGAAGGATGAAAAATTGAACCATGATTATGACTGATTTAAGCCAATAATGCATGAGCAAGAACAGCAGCATGAAACAGGAGCAATCTCTCACATGTGTATTTATTCATTTAATAAATTGTAATTGATCACCAATATGGCCAGACTTGATTCCTTGAACAACTTGTTACAGTGTTGGCAAATGGTCTATATTATGATTAGAGACTAAGTGTATAAGTTTTTTATAGGAGTCTGGTCCCATATGTGTACTCAGCCTACCATGTGCCCAAATTGTAGACTCCCAGAAGGAAACTAAGCATTCAATATAAACCACAATATACAGACAATTTATATACAGAGAAATATTTTCAAATAACTGTTGCTTGAAGCCTTCAGGTCCAAGTGCCCAGATGCCAGCCAAATGCCACCCATGCAAGTAAATCATCTTAAGGATAACTGTCTCAAGCAGTTCTTTCAGAACAAGGCACTTAAGACATCTTAGTGGAAGTGTTAAGCAGAGAAAAATCCTGCACTGAAGAGACAAACTTGGGAATCATCAGCATAAAAATGGTATTTAAGTAATGAGTCCTGCAAAGGTCCTCCAGAGAGTACAATAACAGAGGTCAGGGAGCTGAATTTTGGAAAATACCAACACCTAGAAGACAAGTCAAAAAGAACAAGTAAACAAGGGGAGGAAAGAAAACAAAAAAGGAATGGAAAACTGAGGAAGGAACAGGAAGAGGTAAACATAAGAAAGGGTCCAAGTCACCATGGAAGAATGAAGAAAGTGCTAGATACAACATTATTTAAGTAAACTGGGGGGTAATTATGACTGAATTACACTGTATCTGTTATCATATAGATAATCCACACTTAGGATTCTGGAAATTGCTCACCTTTACCCTGGCTTTTTATTTTTCTACAAAGCCTTGGAAAGCCACAGGTAGTCATTGAAAGTGAACAGAGCCAAACAACCCTGGTTCAACTATCTCTGTCCTCAGCATCCATCCCTTTCTGACTACATGGCAAGCACAGTTGCAGAGAAACTAGCTTTGGGAGGATGCAAGACCAAACGGGGAGAAGAGCCAGGTACATATGAAAGAAGAACAGACCAGCTAAATGGAGAAGGAAGAAGAACAAAGATACAAACTATTGAATGAACTATGCATGAAAAATACTTATTTGATTTCCTGGGTTTTAAATGCTACTGTACTTATCATAATCCATCACAATCACCACAATAATCTCAGCAAATCCACAAAAACAGAAAAGAATCACAATATGATTTACACTCTAAAGATTATCAAGAACCAAATAGTGCCTTCTTATTTACCTATGAAATCTTAACATACCATTCTACTCCCTAAGTACCAGTCACTTACTCTAATAATTCCAAAGCTATTTCTATTATATCTTTTTACAGAACAGAATTTCAATTTTTGTTTCTTGATTCTTGCTGTTACATGTTCTCAGATGTATTTGTATATGTGACAGATTATAATTTGTTCTTTGGGAAAATAATGAGATTAAATATTGCACCATAGATACTTCACTTTTTCCATTCCAACTTTGTACATAATACATGCTCAATTAATGGTAGGTATTAGAATACATGAAAGAATATACTAAAACAATAGAAATATTGATTGATTTTTTGATTTTCTTTTTGTCCTGCTATGTTTACTTTTTCTTTTTCCTCTACTTTGTTGTATTCCTGCTGATATTATTATAACTGAATTTTAGGATTTATCCATCACTGAATTAGGCAGTCAGATCAAGCAAAGATTACTGTAAGGACTGACATTTATAGTGGTCATGTTACCAAAAGTGATGCAAATTTTAACAAAATCTCAATCTTCACAGAACCAGAAAAAAATTCTATAATCTTTATGGAACTAGAAGAGATCCAGAATAGCCAAAGCAATCCTGAAAACCTAAGAGAAGGTATCACAATTCCCAACTTCAAGTTATATTACCAAGCTTCAGTGATAAATACAGCATGGTACTGGCAGAAAAAGACAAATCACAGAACAGAATTGAGGCTGCATAAATGAGCCTAGATACCTTCATCTATGTGATCTTCATTGAATAGGCCAAAAAATATGTTGGGAAGACTGTCTCTTTAAAAAAATGATGCCATGAAAACTTGTTATCCATGTGTAGAAAAATTAATATAGATCTATATCTCTTACCCTGTGATAAATTCAATTCAAACTAGAATACCTAGATATAAGAACACAAAAACAAGATTTGATGGAAGAAAATATAGCTAAAACTCTTAGAAGACATAAACATAGGGACTTCCTAAACAGAATTCCAATAGCACAAGAAATAAGCCAATAAACAAATAGGATCATGTCAAATTAAAAACATTATACACAGCAAAGACAAACAACAGTGTGAAGATACAATGTTTGAATGAGAACACATTTTTACTAGCTTCTCCTCAGACAAAAGACTAACATCTAGACTATTCTAGATTTGCAAAAAAATTAGTCCTCCCTCAAAAATAAAAGACTCAATGGAGAAATGGAGATAAACAGACACTTCTTAAAAGAAATACAAATGGTCAATAGCTACAGAAAAAATTGCAGTTTCTTTGCTCCTTAGAAAAAGGAAATCAAACATCACTGCAATTCCATCTTACTCCAAGAAATGGCTATCATCAAGAACTCAAGCAAAAAAATGCTTGAGAAGTTGTAGGAGAAAATGAACACTTCTTCATTATTGTTGAGAATGTAAACTAGTCAACTGCTATGGAAAACAGTATGCAGATTTCTCAAAAACTAAAATAGAAATTCCACTTGACCCAGCTCTATATATTCTGAGTGTTTTTCTGAAAGAGTTGAAGACAAAGACATTCCAGTGACACGTGCAGATCTACATTTATAGCAACACAACTCATAATAGCTAAATTACAGGAGAAACCTACATACTCAGTGACAGATGAATGGTAAATAGAATGAGTTACATAATGCAATGGATTTCTGCTAAGTCATAAAAAATGACAAGTTTGAGTAATTTGTAGGGAAATGGATGCACCTTGAGTTCATAAAATAACTGATAAGTGAAAAAAATTAGACACAGAAGGATAATACCACATGTTTATTATACTATAAGAAACTCAACATGCAAATAATTAAGAAGAAAATTAAATAATGATGATAGGAGATAGGCTAGGAGACAGACTTTGTGGAGATGGGAAGATATGGTGACTGGAAACTGGAGTGAGGGAGAGGGAGGGGAAATAAAGGAATCAAATAGTATATATTAAATAAATTCTCCCCACCATGAATAAATTTACCATGTATTTAAAACATACTAAAAAGTATTTTAAGTAGAAATAAATACTGATATACTTGAATACAGTGACTTCAAAATTGTGAAATGCAGCACATTTTGGATCATAACAAATTTTCATGATTTGTTAATACAATAAAATGGAATATTTAGGCTAAAGCAGTCAAACAAACAAATGAAAGATTAAAAAATATAGTGCTAAATTATATATTACTAGTAAAAACAAATAATGTTTCCTGAAATTTTCTTTGAGACAGAAAGAAAATTCATCCTTAGTTATATTTTAGTCCATTTGAAAAATACCACTCTGGAGAAACTACAACAAATTATTTCATTTTGTAAAGAAGAATTCTGTCTTTAAAGCTAAAGTTGCAAATATACAACAGAAGAACAATGTGTATTAAGTGTCCTATTGTATTTTATACATAGGTTCCAAAAACTGAAGGAGGCTCCACTCTATGAAATTTCATGGGAAACACCACAATGCTGGGCTTGAATTTGTGAAAGGGCTTTCACAATGTACCATTGGTTCATTTACTTCTCTGGATCAGTGATAGTGAACATTTCCAATCTATAATCTATAACAATTGGCTTAGCATTTTTATACAAATATCTGTGGACCCTGATGGCTAGAAATCAAATCAATGGAGATTTTACCTGGTGAAGGAAGTTCCCTCCATGCCCTGTGGCCGTAATTCTAAATGGATTATAAATTTGTAACTCAAAACAAGTCAGTTGAATGTGTCAGCAAAGGTGCTTTTTGTATCTCTCCAGGTTAAATCAATTTAGCATTTTTACTAGGGTAAGAAACATTACTCACACCTGGAGAGCTGCAGTTGTCATATCCAGAGCCCATGCCATAGGTCAATGGTGTTGCACAATATCTGAAGCATTTGTTCCTGTGTCTTAAAGCCCTTTAAAAGCTTTCTCTTTACTTATCAATTAAATCTCAGGGTTGTCCTGCTTAATCTGTTGAACACAGTAAGTATCAGAAGATCCAAAATCCTTAGGTACCCTTTCTTTATTTATAATTTTTCCAAGTTTTGTCAATGGAACAATAACCAATTGAGCAATACAAGAATCTGGGGAGATTTGAGTATATTGAATCATAACCTTGATTTTCCCCTTGCAGCTGAAACAAGCAACATTGTTTTTTCATCTCCCTTGTCTGAACCAAACTCTAGGTTCAGTGGAGATCTTCAATTCCCTTCTCTGCTTTGGGGCCTATGAGAAATAATGAGAGGAGCAGAAAGCAGTAGTTTCTCCCTGTTAAATCACATTTTAAAGTCTGTAGAAATCCAGCTAGATTTGTTGGTTTGTTTTTTTCCCCTAATCAAGCTCTATGCTGTTTTCCATTTCCTCCCAAGGATATAAATTTATAATTTCATTTCTTGGAAACAAACCAAGAAATTTAGCAAAGTGCATAGTATCAGTATATTGAAAAGTAAAATTGACTTTAGAAAGCACAAAAGACCTAAATAAACAGATACATTAATTGCAAATTTCACACAAGTACTCCAGAAGTAAACAACTCTGAAAAACAATGGACTTTGAGAATTTACACTACCAGAAATCCAGAATTACTACAAAGCCAAAGGGAGATAGTGATATGCTGGAATAAGACTATTATTATTTCATGAAAGCCAAATATTGAATTTTTAGAAGTTTGAAAAGTTAGTTGTTGTTGTATTGGTTATTTGAAATTGTCTTTTGTGAGAGTACTTTATGAACGAAAATCAGCAATCCACAAATCAAGACCACATTATCCCCTAACCACTAGGAGCCTGCAGGGGCAAGAAAGGCCATGTCATCTCAGGGAAGCTATTCAAGCCATGGCACCCCTACTCTTTGGCAGTGCCTCTGCAGTCCACGGTTCAAGTTTTTCCTATAACAAGAATGTCTTCTACATCAGCTTTGTGCTGGGTGTGGTGATGCATACCTGAAATTCCAGCACTTAGGAGGCTGAGGCAGGAGGATCTTGTCAGTTTGAAACCAGCCTGGGCTACAAAGTGAGCTTAAGGCCAGCCTGAACTGCACAGTGACATCCTGCCTCAAAAAGACAAAAAAGGAAAAAAAAAAGAAAAGAAAAAAGAAAGAAAGAAAAAAACATCAGTTTTGCCTTTACATTGGGTGGTCCCAAGATACCATCCTCTACACTTTGGACAGATAGTTGAAGGTTTTGTTGAAGGACAGATATTGGCTGTGTTGACACCTCAGGTGCAGCAGCACAACTTTTAGTAAAATGCCCCCTCCCCTCACAACAAAAACAAATAGATTTGTTTGTTCTCTTTCTTTTTGGCTGTGAACTGAAGACCTAAGTGATTATACTTTGTCTGCGACTATGGGGGATGTGAAGTTTAGTAACCCCATAGATACAATGAAAACCCTCCATGTATTCCCTTGCCCATGTGATGTCTTTTAGTATCAATTGCAGGGGAGATGGAGAAAACCACTCTACTGTCTGGAAGGCAGAAGATTTAACCTATGACCAAGCAAAATTTCTTGGAGCCTAAAAGGGGCTCAATTAAAAATATCGGGTGTTGTAGACTACAATTTGCAGCAAAGCTCTTCTCTGCCAGGAGGCATTATCCCCTATCTCTCCTTCCTTAATTGAGCAATGTTATAAAACTTATTAAATTTTATCAGAGTTTCTGATACTCCATCTCTTCCTTTCCTGGGACTTAATACATTGCTCTGAGCCAATTTCCTTGTAGACATTCCAACAAGCCCACAATCACCAAGATAGTTCCTAATCAAAATCCACAAAAGAAAAGTAAGTACTGGAGTGAAGAATACAACACAAAGTTCCTTACACATTTGTGATCCTTTCTAATATGTTTGTCCCAAAATTAGACAGCTGATATAATCAATAAACTATTTTTTCTTTTTCTGGTGGAAGGGTTTTCTCACAGGCCTGTTTATAACTGGCTCTAAAGAATAAGGGACTTTCAATGTCCCTTTTTTTACACCTAATGAGGCCAAAATCAATACACTCCAGTGATGACTATTGACCTATACCATTGCACTATTCCTCCTATTGTGAATATGTGAGGTAACCCCTCACCCTCAATCTCTTACCTTGCCCGTGTTCTGGCACCATATGCCGTGACCCATGCAGCAAGTGAGGTGCTTGGGTTGAAGGACTGTGAGAGGATAAGAAAAATAAAGAGAAAAAACTGGGATCAGGTGGAGGCCTTATCCTCCTGATGGGAAGAATGGTGCTGCTCAACCAATGCAGCATAATTTGTTTATATCCTGGGAAAGATATTGTTAATTTCAGCCCCCTGCCTAGTAGCCCATAGCTTGGATTGCCTAGGGGCTTGGTGTTTTCTTCACTTGGTAGATCCAGGCCCTTTTTGTATTCTGGTAGGGTCATGCCTGGGTCACACCCTAGGTCAAATTCCAGCTTCAATGGCTCCCACCTGTTTCTATTTAACTATCCAACTTGTACTTTGATCATCAGCATAAGTTTCCTAATAAAAGAGCCTAACACCTGGGCAGGTGTGACTGTTTCTGACCAGGTGATGAGAACAAGCACTATTTTGTTGAAGTAAAGAAGCAGGTTGTAAGACCTAAGAATTAATCAAAGCCACCCTCAGTTCGTGAAGAAGTGTCAATGTTTTTGGCACTGAACTGTCCAAATCTAATCATTGTGCAAAAAGCAGGCTGTGGGAGAGTCTGCCCCAGTACCCACAGGTCCATCCAAGTCTGATGCCAACACTACCTAGCTCAGCAGAAAGAAGGAGCACATGCAGAGTGGGGCCTGGAATATGACAGTCCCTGAGACATGGCCAGCAAGACTGCAGGCACATACTTGGGTGCAAGGCCTTGGGGGAAGCCAGGGCAGTGAACACACAGTGTGCCCACAAGCAGAAGTGCCTCTGCAGGGATACATGCTACAGACTCCTGTCATCTATGGGTCAGAATTGAAGGTCACAATAACAGGAAATTTTCCCTGTGAATCAGCCCAATTATTCAGCTACAGTGAGAGGTTGAAGCATGCTGAATGCAGACATCTGAGCTCAGCTCCCAATGCAGGGAAGTGTGAAGCAGCCAGCCTCCATTTTGCCACTAGCTACTGGGACTAGAAGAGCAAGCACTGGGAGACCACTGTCCTGGGCCAAAGACAGACATGAGCAGAGGTGGCTGCATTCAGAGGTCACTGTCCTGGGCCTGATGGGGGTGTGAGTAGAGGTGGATGTTCCAGCATGCTGCTGTGCTGGGCCCAAGGCAAGTGTGAGCAGAGGTGGCTGTGCCAGGAGGGCATTATTCTGGGTGCAAGGTGGGTGTGAGCAGCAGTGGCTGTGCCCAGAGGCCACTGTCCTGGGCCTGAGGTGCATGTGAGAAGAGGTGGCTGCACTTGGAGGTTGCTGTCCTGGGCCTGAGGGGGTCATGAGCAAAGATGGCTCTGCCCAGAGACTGTCGTCCTGGGTACAAGGCATTCATGAGCATAGGTGGCTGCACTGCAAGGCTGCTGCCCTGGGCCTGAGGAGGGTGTGAGCAGAGGTGGCTGTGCTAGGAGGTCACAGGCATCTGAGATCACTTTGGAGTCTGTGGAGCTTGCCCCATTCTCTCCCTGCCCTGAGTTATTTTCATTATCCTCCAATGAAGCCATAGACTCCCACTGGACCCAAAGAACAACAGTGCAAGTGGGTCTAGTGGATTTGTTCCATGCAGGGACCCCAATCCAAGGCTCACCTAGATCTTCTCCATTCTAATTGCAGCCACTGGTAAATGGACTTGCTGTGCTCCTCAGCCTCAGTACATTTCCTCCAGGCCTGAAAGCACAGCTGTGAAGGCCCCTCTGTGCCTTCAGGAAATTTTGTCATCTGAAGAAGGGGTGCAGAAGAATGGGCACTGACTTGGAGGTCAGTCTGGGAAAGGTCATCTCTGGTTCCTCCAGTTCCCAGCAGGTCCCTGCATGTACCTGAGTCCCTCCAAGCCTCAGTCTCCTGAACCATGGAGTGGGAATGGTAGCTGCTCTCTATCACACTTCAAAGTCCCAGCAGCAGTGGGTGACACCTTCACCTGCAGCAAGAGATCCTAAGCCAAATCTGATGCCTGGCACCTTTGGTGTGGCTGGAGGACTCAGGAAGGCCCAGAAGGGAGAGAGGATTCTCACTCTGCCAAGTCCTCAGCCCCAAGAGAAAGAGCTTCTAGGAGTTTCCTGGGTCTGAAGTTTTTTTCAAATGATGAAGTAGCAGGCTGTGGGGAGACATTGCAGTAAGGTGGTGTGCTCTGGGCAGGGTGTAGGGTGTGCAGGATGCAGAAGCCAGAGCCTCCTGGTGATATGCTAGGCTTCCCCATTGACTAGAAAGAGTTCAAGACTTCAGAGTCATCACCTGGGAGTTTCCCATCTGCAGTCTGGCTTTCTGTTCCAGGGTTGGTACTGAGATAATTATTTTATGACAGAGATGGCCAAGGACAATAAAAAGAGACTGATTCTCATCCCCACTATCATGGGAATAATTACCCCTAAACTTACAGACAAGAACCGAATTGGAGCTGGGATTTAGCTCAGTGGTTCAGGTGCTTGCCTGGTAAGTGTGATGTCTTGAGTTCCATCCCCAGTACAAAAAAAATTGGAGAAGTGGATTCTGCCCCACACAAAAAGGTAAAACAGTGGCATGCTCAACCCCTCATCCAAGCAGCCATTCTATCTGGGACCCAATAAAGTCCCAGCTGTGTCACACAGAGTGTCAGAAAGAGAAGTGCACATCCATTGCTTTGTGATGAGGAGACAGAGCATGACCCACACACCTGAAACCTGCTCCATGCTGCATCACTGTCCCCTGATCAAGTCTTCCCAGTTGAACAGGCAGCTGCTGCTGGTCCTTGTTCAATGTCCCACACACTTGCAAGCACACACGAACTTACAAGGCATGTGTGTTCCTGACCATGGTTAAATCATGTTTTATGTGCGTGTCTTCTATTTGTTCACCTGCTTGTTCTTGAACCAGATAGAACTGCTGATATTTAGCACATATAGACAAGAATGACAATTTCATGTGTTTCATTCTAATATTTATTTCAGTATTTACAAGGATGCCTTTATGTGACTATACTACAATTTAATGTTGCTCTTAAAATTTGTATTTAAATAGTGCTGCTCTGAAATCTCCCCTCTTTGTCTTGCAAGTACAAGTGCAAGAGACTCTTTAGGGAGACAGACAGAAAACTGAATTGCTACAATAAGCTGTGTGTGAACATCTGAAATTCATAGAAATCACCAGTTTACTGGAGCAGCTGCACCAACTTACACTCCTCTTGGCAGCGTACTGAGCTCCCTGAGCCACTCTATCCTCACCCAAGTGTGCCGCTGGATTTTCAGAACCAGTAATGTGATCAGTATGAAGGGGCAGTTTGAGGTGGTTTTTATCTGCTACAGCGTCCACTGAAGAGACTGCTTTCATGTATCTATTGGTCATTTGCATTTTCTCTCCTTTTAATTGTTGGTTCATATTTTTGACTGTTTAGCTGGATTGATTTTTATGGATTTATAGATTATGTATATATCTGTTTTGTGTGGCTAGATATGGATATGAATAAAGATACAGAGAGGTAGTGTTGGAAATGGAGATGAGGTTGAGACAGAGATAGATAAATAGAGAGATGATAGAGATAGAAATAGGAATATTATTCCAATTTTTTTTGTTACTTGGGATCAAACTCACAACTTCATACTTGCCAGACAGTCACTTATGCTACTAGGCTAAACACCTGGCCACTTAGAGATAGAAATAGAGATGATGGAGACAGAAAAGGAGATGACACAGATCTCCTTTGACATTATATGATGTAGTAGATACCTTATCAAATTTGTGGTTTTCAGTTTTCTCAGTGACAGTGACTCTACTGAAATAAATTCACAAATGAAGATCTGTGGGCCAAGCTGTGGGCAGAAAGCTGCTCTCTCCTGGCCTTGAAGGATTCCATGGTGGCATCCAGACCATGGAACAGAGTGCACTACAGTGGATCAGATATGGAACCCTGCACACAATGGTCATGTGCTCCTGGATGGGCCTGAGTCCTGGCCCACAGACAGTGACCAGGTAGTGCTCCATGTGACACTCTTTCCTTTACTGGTTTTCCACCTCATCTGGCTAGAGCCTTGTTTCCTCAGCCCATGTCTATGTGAGGGACTGAGAGACATGCTGCTACAGACACAGATGAAGGGTGTGGCCAGGACAGCAGCCATGGGGGACCTCTCACTACAGGGTGTGGGTGCCTTCCTGCCATGGGAATAGCCCTGTAGTGTCTGCTGTGAGTGTGGGCAGGGCACAGGCACTGGGGGTGTGTTCTGAAGAAAGAAATCACAGCACAGGTTTTTAAGACAAGAAAAGTAACCTGATAGGGAGGAGCTGCAGGCAGGAGAGGGCTGGTGAGGGGCTTCCTGTGACTTCCTGAAACTTTGTGTGCCTTGGAAGCTGGCTGTGGGCTAGTGGACAGGTGCCTTAGTGACCAGAGTGAGGTCTTCTGAGGAAGGGGTTCAGGATAGACAGTGTGGTCTCACAAGATAAGAGGTGTGTGTGGGGGGACAGGAGAGCAATGTAACCAGGGCCTGGCACAGAGCCTTGATGGTCCACTGGGGATTCAGAGAAGCCCAGTCTGAATGCAGTGCTTGAGCACAGCTCTTTTGGAAAACAGACCAAACCCAGAGAGAAGCAGCACTGAGGAGATTTAGGTGGCAGTTTATTATACTGGTGGGCTTGACTGGGACTTCTCCCAAAGAGTCATTCCAGGGCTTCTTTAGGGAGATAAAGCAGGGAGGTCAAAGGCAGATTTGGTGCATTGCAATTAGAAGGATGAATGAGATCTTGGGTTGCTAATGGAGTTTAAACATTTCAGGTTACATTGCAAGGCCATCAAGCTTAACAGAGCATGGGTTATACAGAGGAAGAAACATCCTGATGCATTTTAAATTCCCTTGCAAAGCCATCACTTACACAAAGGTGATAAAGACAAGGGATACACAAAGGAAGAAATGTTTTGTTGTCATGCCTGTGCAGACATATCTGCCTGGTTTTGAGGGCATGCTTGGTGGGCTTTATTTAAAAATTTAATTTCTTTTTCACAGCCATACACAGGAACTGGGCAACTGTTCCAGGGATTCAGGCTGTCAGAGCTGAGGGGAGGGCAAGGGTGTCAGCATTGGCTGCTGAGGCTCAAGTGAATTTACTGAAGAGCCAAGCCTCCTAAGCTGCAGGGAGAGTTGACAGTCCCAGGGGCACTACAAGGTATACAGCTTAGTGGAATAAGTACCTGCTTGCAAGTGCAAGGTCATGAGTTCCTTTCCAGGTACTAAAAAGAGTGAAAGATCATTGTTATGGTTGATTTACTGTGTCAAGTTGAGAAGTTTAGAAGTTTAACTGAGATACTTCATAGGGAGACAGGACCATTAATTTGTAAATATCCTTATTTTTTTGTGAGTGCTATACTTGCTCTGAACCAGGGGGTGGGGATATAGCCTGTGTACAATATAGGGAGGAGAAGAGGTTTGTTTTCCCCTTTTGGCTCTGGCTGCTACCTTGAAGAGTTATCCCAGTATCATGTTCCCCTGCCTTGCAGCCAGCTGATTAGGGACTGAAAACTACAAAAACTTTATTCTAAATAAACCTTTCCTTCCGTAATTTTGGGTACTGGATATTTTGTCCCAGCAATAAAGGAAAAGTAACCAAGACAATCATGTAAAATGTGGGTGGATTGGAACAGGCTGCCAGAACAACCTGCACCCTGAAGTAAGGAACCCCATCAGGCTGCTGAAAAAAAAATCAATGTTAAATCCATTTCTTGCTGTGAGCACCATAAACTGTATTAGTGCTCAGAGCTGAAGCAGTCATTCAGAAGACGAAGATACATATCTATTCACTTTAGACAGTATTCTCAAAAAAAATTCCAAGCATTTGCAAATGATGAAAATGGAGATCTCACAGATCTTGAGGATAAATCCACACTCTAACTGCATAAGAATTCCAGACAGAAGACAACCTGACCAGCATACCTAGCATGCCAAGTGATCCTATGTGAAATAAACCTGCCTGGCAACTGGGACAGATATCCAAGCTGGTTCGCCACATAGCCTGATCATTGCCAAAGCTGCTGCCACCCAGGAGCCATCACCACTGTCCCACATTGCTGCATTTGGATCTTAAATGTCCCCCAAGATCTCATGCTTTGAAGGTTTAATCCTGGTCATTGACACTGGGTGAAGCAATGACACCTCAGGAGGTGGAGCCTATTTGAGGATGAGGTCATTGGGGATGTATTTTTGTGGTGCATACCCATAATCCCAGCACCCTGGAGGCTAGGCAGGAGGGTGGATATGAGTTCAAAACCAGTGTGGGCTACAAAAGTCAGTTCAAAACCAGCTTGTTCTATAGAGTGGGAGGTTGCCTCAAAAAACTATTTTTTTTGCAAATGGATTTCTCCAAGTTTAAATCATCGCTCCATTAATTTATGATGTTTGAACTATTTGATAAAGTGTATCTCACCCTTAGTTCCCCCTCATTAATGAAATGGGAAAGACAGCTATGACTCTGACTTTGCTATTATCACCCTGAAATATGTTTCAGCATATTCTTGTCTCTTCTTCAAACAGCTTTGCACTCTGGTTGTTTCAAACTTCTTTAACATTATAACATTAATTCAAGTTAACTATATAAATAAGGGATTATGAAGTTAAAAGAATATTTTGTAGATATGTGTTAGTGTTCTGACATTTTTTGCTTTAAAAAAGAATAGAATTAGATTTCAGTTACTCTAATGCTATTTACAAAGCTCCATTCTATTGATATGCACAATTGTGACTTATTAAGTAAAACCAAATTCATGGCACTAAAACATGTAGTTTTACTAGTATATTGAACTTTAAAAAATATTAAATGCATAGCAAAAAATAAATTTGGTAAGTTTTTCATGTATATACACTGTGATATTTACAACTTTTGTGTTAGTCAAAAGATTAAATAGAAAATCCCCTAAATTTTTAATAAAATTAATGCCCAAGGCAAAATTATTTTTCTCAGTATGAGAATTTTTTTCTGTTTTTTATTACATTTTAAAGATGTTATTAATTTTGGTTGTGTATGGTGGTGCATGCCACTCATCTGATCACTCAGGTGGCTGAGTCAGGAGGATTGCTGCAAATTCTAGGACAGCCTGTGCTACAAAGCACGATCAAGGCCAGCCTGAACTACATAGTGAAGCTCTGCCTCAAAAAGACAAACCAAACCAAAACAAAGAACACCAGAAACAATATTGTGACTTTTTGTTTGTATTAACATATGTCAATTGTATATATTTACATGTACCACAACATATTTTAATCATGTCCAAACTCAAAATACATATATGTAATATGTAATGATCAAACCAGGGTAAATATCATTTCAATAACTACAAACATTGTTTCTTTGTGTTGAAAACATTCAAAATCATCTCTTCTAATTCCTTATAAAATAGATAATAAATTGTTGGGAACTGTAGTCACCTAACTCTGCTATGCAATATCACAATTTATTCCTCCAACTGCTTTTTCATAACTGTTATGCATCCTCTGACTATGACTTTTTCTTCCCTATTAATCTTCCTATCCTCTTGTGATGTTGTTTCTACTTTTATTGAACCAAATATTTTTGTTTCCATATGTAAGTGAGAACATGTCATACTTGTCTCTATATGCCTAGTTTATTTACCCTAATACTATTGTTTTCAAATCTCATACATATGGATACCAGTGACAGGATTTAATTCATTTCTATAACTGAATAATATAAATTGCATATGAATTATCCTTTGTGTATGTATTATGTGTACATTTTATTTTTTATTCATCTGTCAATGAACACCTAAGTTGATTCCATGTCTTAGATATTGTGAAACAGTGCTGTAATAAACACAGGAGAACAGATACCTCTTCAATATGCCAGTGTCCTACATGGGTTCCCTGTTCTCTGGATGCTCATCAAAATCAGTTAATTTCTGTGTTTTTGATCATTGCCATGCTGATATTTCATTGTGGTTTTGATTTGCATTTCTGTGATGGTTAGTGATGTTGAACATTCTTTCATAAACTTATTGATGATTTCAACATTTTTTAGAAAATATTACTGAACTTTTAAGCTTATGATTTCCTAAGTACTTTTCCCATTTTATTCTCTTGGTCTCCAAATGTAAGAATGGGAATGTTTCAAAATATTTCAAAATATTTGCTATGACATAATGATTAGAATGTCAGCATATTTAAAAGTAATGCATTTCTTAATTGTATCATGTTTGAAATCCTATCTGAAAACTCCAGAAAACAAAGCTATTCTTCCTAATTCATTTAGCATAGTGGATGATGGCATTGAGCAATTTAATTAATAATTGTATGGTTGCTAACTTAAATTTTATTGAGAAACCAAAGGGTCACAATTATTACATTGTATTTGCAGTGAGATCATTAATTACTTTTTACTCTTACTCTCTACTGGACTAGTGGCACAATTAATTAGTATACTAATAGAAACCTACTATATAGTTTCTATATGGGGGCTTGTTTGTCTTGATTGTGTAGCATGTGATATTTTAATTATAGTTTGAATTGCTAATTGTAATTGAATAAAATTTTAATTTCTTAGTCCAAAGATCAAAAGATGAGTAGAAAATTCAATTAAAGAATATGGCAATATAGTTTATAAGGTTAAAACATTTAATTTAAATATAACTTAAAAGTTTTTCTCAACAAAATCATGTAAATATTTTGGTGAATATTAAAATTTCCCTATTGTATGTCTATTCTCTCAGAAATACAAGACAAACAGTATTTTTCCCATTAAATGTTGATTACTAAAAGCAATATACAAATTTTGATTATGGTTAAGCATTGCCAGTTAACCTGTAAAGGATCTGTAATGTTTGGTTTATTTTTTACTGATGATAACCTTCTCTGAAATTTGTAGCATTGTAGTTTAATTCTTCTACCCAAGATCACTCATAAGAAAGAAATAAGAAAAAATTTAGCATGGCATCTTTCTTCTCATAAAACCTGTGAATCAGTGTAATGGTGATTATGGGAATGGAAGATAATAACAATTCACATATTTATGTACATCTTCACATTTGCAGACTTAGCAGTTTTATTCTATCTTTGATATCAACATCAAAAATATTCCAGAACTTATCAATCACTGACTTTTTATTTAGTTAATAAACAATATTTTAACCCTGCTATGAAGTTGATACTGCATTTGAAAGCTAAAGTCACAAGACTGAGCCAAATATGGACCCTGATCTCAAAAAGTTTATGGAGGAAAAGAAGTGAACATCTCAGCATTTTAACAAAATGACAAATTGTTGGTTCAACACTTGGTGCATTGGGAGTTCTGAAGGTACAAAATGAACTCTAGCTAATGATATTTGAGTGCCTCACCCAGAACAGAACAGGGAGAAGTAACCCTTGAATTGAATTCCTAAAGAAAAATTTAGGCAGAATTAAACAATTTATGAAAGATTAAGAAAAAAATGAACAAAGTATGACTGGACATACCAAAGGATCTAATTGGTTTCACATGACCACATAAGAAAAATGACAATAAGAATTTTTACTTTTCCAGGGTAAACCACCACATCTACTCCAATATTTACTAACTGATAAATTTAATTATTTTTGCACTTGTTATTACTAATAATTTATAAATAGAAATTTCAAATATGTACTCAAATATTTTCAGTTGATTTAATATTACTTATAGAACTATTTTTCACAAGATGTATCTTTTTTTTTGGTGCTGGCAATCTAACTCACAACCTCACACTTGCCAGGAAGGAGCCTATGCCCCTTAGATAAATTCTTGGCCCCCAAATATGTATTTTTTAAGAAAAAAGAGTAATAGAGAAAGAGGAAGCAAATTTGGCAAAACGTTGATTGATGACTGGATAATGTTTGAAGGTGATGAGAGGTACAAGAATCTTCATCATATATATATATATATATATATATATATATATATATATATTATACATATATAATATGTACATACATATATACATATAATATGAATATATTATGTATACTTACATATATATGTATGGTTTCATAATGTAGAGTAGGATTTGAAAATAAAATAAATTAGGAATATAAAGTATAGGATTTTTTTCTCTTCCAATGGATTTTAGTCTTTGTTCAAAAACCGAATTTATAGTAACTGGGCAGGGCTATAAAATCTAAAACAGGAACACTGATTTAGTTTTTCTAGGGTGGGTTATGGCCATATCTGTAGAAAGTCAGTGTGTGTGTTTGTGTGTGTGTGTCTATCTAATTTAGAACTAATTTAACATGCAATAATTAGCTCATGTGAGAGATATGGATCCAGCTTCAATCTTCTGCATAAATATTGCCAGTATTTCCAGCATCATTTGCTAAAGACTATCTTTCCTCCAACATATATTTTCAACTTATTTGTCAAAGATCAATTAGTTGAATGTGTCTGTTCTGTTTTATTGATCCACATGTCTGTGTTTATTACCATAGTCTTGTGGTATGACTTGAAGTCAGGTATTGCGATGTCTCTTGCTTTCCTCTTATTGCCCATGATTGCTTTTGGTACTGCAGATCTCTTCTGGTTCCATATGACATTTAAGGTTATTTTCTTAATTCTGTTAGCAATTCATTAGGAATATTGCTTATAGGGGGTTATGTTATATCCACTTATCAATTTTTCAAGTATGACCATTTTGGTAATATTAGATCAGCTGAAGATGATACCTTTCTATTTTCTGATATCTTCTTCAATATCTTTTTTCAAAATACTATAGTTTTCATTGTAAAGGCCTTTCACTTCCTTGGGTAGGTTAATTCCTAGGTATTCAATTTTTCTTGATGCTATTGTGAATGGGACTTTTTTCCTAATTTCTCTATCAATGAGAAATGCCAGGAATGACATTTATTTTTTTTCTGTTGATATTATATCCTACTACATTGTTGTATTTGATTATTAATTCTAGGGATCTTTGATGAAATTTGGTGGTCTTCCATGTGGGGGATCATTTTATTTGCCAATAATGGTTTGGCTTCTTTTCCTCTATTCCTTTTACTTATTTACCTTACTTAATTGCTCTTACTAATGTTTTGAGTATTATGTTGAATAGAAGTGATGATAGTTGACCTCCTTGCCTTCTATACATTCTGTAGGTTCTCTCTTTACTCTGTCCATTACTTCCTTTGCTGAGCAAATATTTTGTTAATTTTTGGCAGTTGTTGCCCAAGCTGAGAACTAATACATAGAATATATAAAAACTCAAAAGAGAAGCCACCCAAAAATAAGAGATGCAGTAAAAACTGAGTAAGCAAAATGAGTAGGTATTTCTTTGAAGAATTACAAATGGAAAATCCACATTTGAAAAAAATGTTTGACATCTCTTAGCATTGGGAAAATGCAAATTTAAAAAAATACCAAGATTTTATCTTGGGCCAGAAAGAATAACAATCATCAAGATATCAAATAATGATAAATTCTGGCATGGCTACAGTGAAAAAAGGAACACTTCTACATTGTTGTTGGGAATATAACCCAGTACAACCATTGTGAACATTGGTATGGAGATTTCACAAAAAACTAAAACTAGAAATTCCATCTAATACAACTATTCCCCTGCTAGGTGTCTAGATATTACAGGAATACAGGCTTACCAAATTTATAGGAGCATAATTAATAGCTAAATCTTAGAAAAAGCCTATATGTGCATCAACATATGAATGAATAAAGAAAATGTGATGTCATAAAATGAAAAATAAGTAGAAGAAGAATATATAGAGTGCATACATTATGGAATATTACTGAGTTACATAAAGATAAATTTGAGACATTTTGATGGAAATAGATACATCTTAAAAACATAAAGCTGCAGGCTGTGACTGTGCATGCTGTGACATCCTTCCCAGTGCAAGGGGCACACTCTTAACTCTGCTCCCAGGCAATAAGACCATACCCTGCATCTGGGACCAGCCTAAGAAGCAGGAGAAGGACAGGCAGCACTAATTGAGCCATGCCCAGCAAACTCCAGGCAGCCACTGCCCCAGATCCAACCCCAGATCAAGACCATGACAGTATCCCAGCACACGGGGCAAACTGGGAACTTCCCTCCCAGGGGAACCTTGGACTACCATGGAGTTTACTGTACAACATTGAAAGGAGATTCAGTAACTGCCTCACCCAAACAAAAGATCTCAGCAGGCCCCAGTCTGTTTGGTGAGTATAATCCTAAAATAGAGGTGTACAGTATATAAATAGGGCTAGTAGTAAAGCCCCCTCCAACTAACTGTAAGGCCTTGGTGAGTCTGACAAGAGTATGTGTGACTCCCTCCTAGACACAGAAAACATCAGGCTGAGAGAAAATGGCAAAATGCAGTCTCAAACATTGAGTCCATCAGAAGCAAGTACAGGAGATACAGAAATAGAGGATTTCAAAAGTAACACATCAGAAATCTCTGAACAAATAGCAAGTGAAATAAAAAAAAACAATTGCATGAGGCTATACAGGAAATCAAATTAGAAGTACTCTACCATGTAAAGACAGAAATAACAAGCTTAGTAAAGGAGTTGCTGAGCACAGCTAAGAAGAAATAGAGAAAAAAGTACAGGAGCATGGGAAACTGATTGGAACCTTGAATGAACAATATAGAAAACATGCAGAATTCATGCAACAAACTCAAAGAGACATCCAAGAAACAAAAAATTCTATTGCAAAACCACTGAAAGGAAACTCAGGACAGGATTTCAGACCTTGAGGTCAGGATCACAATTAGTGATCATTAAAGGATAAAACTTTTTAAAATAACAAAACAGCATGAAATGACAATCCAGAAGCTTCAAGATGATGCCAAGAGCCACAATATAAGATTAATGGGCATTAGTGAAAGTGCAGGAGTCAATGCAAAGGACATATGTAAAATATTCCCAGAAGTAATAACAGAAAATATCCCAAACATGAGGAAAAATCTGATATGCAGATAAGTGAGGCATATAGAATTCCAAACAGTCACAATCAACATAAATTGACACTCAGACACATAATAATTAAGATCTCAGACATACAGCATAAAAACAGAATGTGAAAAGATGTTAGAGGAAAAAAAAACTCACATATCAAGCAAAGCCCAATAGAATCACAGCAGACGTTTCAGCACAATCCCTCAAGGCAAGATAAGCTTGGAGTGAGATATTTCAAGCCCTGAAAGAAAATAACTTTCAACCCCGACTAATGTACCCAGCAAAACTTTCCTTCAAATTTATTGGAGGAACAAGATACTTCCATGACAAAGAACAACAGAGGAAATTCACATCCAGAAAACCACCTCTAGAAAGAGTACTGAAAAACATACTAGACAGAGATAAAAATGACCAAAATCCCCAGAACAACAACAGAAAGAAACCACCAGGCAGGACAAGCAATTAAAAAAGGGGGAAAAGCAGGAAGCAAACAACTGGCAAATAACATGGCAAAGTTGAGCCAGTATATATCAGTGATACCCATAAATGTAAACAGCCTCAATTCACCTGTCAAAAGAAAAAGATTGACATAATGGATCAAGAAATATGATTGCACAATATGCTGTATACCAGAAACACATCTGACCCAAAAGGAAACTCATAGATTAAAAGTCAAAGGAAGAAAAACAGTATTTCATGCAACAGGAAACCAGTAAAAAGCAGGGGTAACTATCCTACTTACAGAAAATGTGAACTTGAAAACTAAAATGATGAAAAGAGATAAAGAAGGTCAGTACACAATAGTAAATGGAAAAATTCAAGAGGAAGAACTAACAATTATAAATATATATGCACCAAACTCAGGAGGACCCAACTATATAAGAGATACTAATAGACATGAAAAACCAAATACACAAGAACACAATTATAACAGGAGACATTAACAGCCCATTGTCACAAAAAGGCAGATAAACTAGACAAAAAGTAAGCAAAGAAATAATAGAACTGAATCATAACTGGGAGGAATTTGACTTGGTAGATGTTTACAGAGTGTTCCACTCAACCATATCAGAATACACCTTCTTCTCTGATGCCCATGGGACATTATCCAAAATAGACCATATTTTATCCCATTTTTAAAGTAAATGCAAAGGTATTAAAATCATCCCATGCATAATATCAGACCATGGCACACTGAAATTGGAAATCAATGGCAAAAGAAATTGCAAAACCTTCATAAACACATGGAAATTAAATAACAAACTTTTGAACCACCAGTGGGCTATAGATCAAATCAATGAAGAAATAAAGCAATATATACAATTCAATGAAAATACAGAAACAACATACTGTAATCTGTGGGAAGCAATGAAAGCAGACTTAAGAGAGAAATATATAGCAATAAATAGTTATATCAGGAAAACAGAATGAGCACAAATAAACAACCTAATGCTCCATCTCAAGTTTCTAGAATAAGAAAGGCAAGCTACACCCAAAGCTCATAGAAGAGAGGAAATTGTAAAGATTAGGGCAGAAATCAATGCAACTGAAACTAAAAAATACAAATAATTAATTAATCAAAAATTTTATTTTTTGAGAGAATAAACAAAATTGACAAACCCCTAGCTAACCTTATCAAGAAAAAGAAATAAAAAACCCAAATTCACACAATAAGAACTGAAACAGGGGAAATAACTACAGATCCAGTGGAAATCCAAAAGATCATGAATACCCACTTTGAAAATCTCCACTCACATAGAATGGAAAACACAAGAAATGGACAGATTCCTAGAAACATATGAACTACCAAAGAACAATCAAGAAGATATATCAAATTTGAACAACCCAACATCAGCTATGGAAATTGAAAATGTAATTAAAAACTTACCAACAAAGAAAAGCCCAAGTCCTGATGGATTCACAGCTGAATTCTTCAAGAAATTTAGAGAAGATGTGATGCCAATACTCCCTAAACTCTTCAATTAAATTGAGAAGAAAGCAATTCTCCCTAAATCATTCCTAGAGGCAACTATTACACTCATACCAAAACTAGGGAAAGACCCAAACAAAAAGGAGATCTAGAGGTCACTTTCACTAATGAACATTGACACAAAGATTCTTAATAAAATACTGGCAAATAGAATGCAGCAAATCATCAAGAATATTATACATCATGACCAAGTGTGGTTCATTCCAGGAATGCAGGGATGGTTTAACATATACAAATCAATAAATATGATACACCACCTCAACAGAGCCAAAAACAAGAATCCCATGGTCATCTCAATAGATGCAGAAAAAGCTTTCAATAGATTCCAACACATACTCCTGATAAAAATCCTTCAGAAACTTTCAATACACAAGTATTCCTCAACCTTATAAAGGTCATCTATGACAAACCAACAGCCAACATTATACTAAATGGACTAAATGGACAAAAACTGAAAGCTTTCACATTAAAATCAGAAACAAGACAAGGATGTCCACTATCACCACTCCTTTTCAATATAGTTCTGGAAAAACTAGCCAGGGCAATCAGACAAGAGGGAGAAATAAAAGTAATAGAGGTAGGAAAGGAAAAAGTTAAACTATTGGTATTTGCAGATGACCTGATACTGTATATGGCAGACCCAAAAAACTCATTAAAAGACTACTAGAGGTAATAAACAAGTTCAGCAGGGTAGCCAGATATAAAGTCAGTGCTCAAAAATCAATAGCATTCCTGTACACCAACAAACAGCTCATGGAGAGAGAAATTATGGAAATATCACTCTTTACAATAACATCAAAAAAATAAAACACTTAGGAATCAACCTAACTAAAAATGTAAAAGACCTGTATGCTGAAAATTTTACCATGCTAAAAACAGAGACTGAAAAGGATATTCAGAAATGGAAGGATATTCCCTGTTCTTGGAAGGAAGAACCAACATTGTGAAAATGACCATACTCACAATAGTGTTATACAGATTTAATGCAACCCCAATCAAAATATGATTGACATACCACACAGATCTAGTGAAAATACTCCTAAAATTCATTTGGAAACAGAAGAAACCTAGAACAGCAAAGGCAATTCTAGGCAACAAAAGCAAGGCAGGAGTCATCTCAATTCCTGACTTGAAGCAGTACTATAAAGCCACAGTGATAAAATCAGTATGGTACTGGCAAAGAAATAGATCTGAAGATCAATGGAACAGATTAGAATATGAAAACACAACTAAAAAGACACTCAGCCACCTTATATTTGCCAAAGCGCTAAACATGTTCACTGGAAGAAGGATAGGAGGCTCTTTAATAAATGGTGTTGAAAAAATTGGCTCTCCACATGCTGAAGACTGAAACTAGATCCATTCCTATCAGCATGCACAAAACTAAAGTCTAAATGGATCAAGGACCTAAATATAAAAACAAAAACATCATATCTACTGGAAGACAAGGTAGGTTTTAGAAGTCTTGGGGACATAGGAGTAGGCAGAGAATTCATAAACAAAGTGCAAACTACACATGAAACACTTCAAAGAATCAGCAACTGGGATCTAATAGTATTGAAAAGTTTCTGCATTTCAAAATAAATCACCATCAGAGTGAAAAGAAAAACCATAGAGTGGGAAAGAATTTTAGCCAGCAACCCCTCAGACGAAGGACTTATATCCAGAACATATAAAGAAATGAAAAACATCAGGTTCCCCAAATACAAGACCCCCTCCAAAAATGGGCATCTGAGATGAATACACAGGTCTCAGATGAAGATATACTAATGGCAAATAAATAAGTGAAGAAATGTTCGCCATCACTGGTCATTTGAGAAATGCAAATTAAAACAACATTGAGATTTCACCTGACTCCGGAAAGAATAGCTGCCATTGAGAAATCAACTGATAACAAATGTTGGTGAGGCTGTGGGGAAAAAGGAACACTGCTCCACTGTTGGTGGGAGTGCACTATGGAAATCCATATGGAGAATTCTCAGAAGACTAGGATTGGAAGCTCCATTCAATCCAGCTATTCCCCTCCTGGGTATTTTCCCAGAACACATGAAAACTTCATATCACAGTGATAAATGTGCACCAATGTTCATAAGCAGCACAATTTGTAATAGCTAAATCTTAGAAACAACCAAGATGCCCATCAACTGCAGAGTGGATGAAAAAGCTGTGGTATTTTTATACAATGGAATATTACTCAGCTATAAAAAGATGGTTTTGAGGCCTTCATAGGTAAATGGAGACAACTTGAGAGTACCCTCATTAGTGAAGTAAATAAGAATTATATTTATAAATATCACACTGTGTCTCTAGTGTAAAAAGTAATAAGTACTACAAGAGTATTAAAACACAAAATGTGTTATTGCTATTCTAAAAAAGAGAGGAAAAGAAAGTGCTCTAAAGGATATAGCTGCATATATATTAAAGTGTGTAAAATAGATGATCATATTGCTGAATCTTTGTTGGATTGTAGAGCAGGACTGTTTGCTGTCTCACTGTTTGAATGTCTACTAAATACCTTTTAACTTTGTAAATTGGACAACTATATCCAAGATGACAATATGTAATTTATCAACTAGTGATTTCTTAGTGTTTTTCTTTCTCTTTTTCTTTTTTCTTTTAGATTTCTGTATTGTTACTATCCTTTTTTCTGTTTTGCTTTTTTCTGTCTTTAAATAAAATTGAAAAATGTGTAATTACTACTGTAAAAAAGAGAGGAAATAAGAAGTGCTATAAAAGATATAACTGCATTTGTATTTAAGGGTGTAGGATTGATAACCATACTTCTAACTTCTTGTTGGATCAAAGAACAGATTTCTTTGCAGTCTCACTGTTTGAATGTCCACTTTGTGTGCTTTAATTTTGTATTTTGAACAACTATTTCTAAAATGACAATATGTAATTTATCAATTAGTGATTTCTTACTCTGTATTTTTTTGAAATTCTGTATTATTTATACCTTTTTTGTATTTTTCTCTTTAAATAAAATTAAAAAAAATAAATCAGACATATAAGCTTAAATTTCATATGCCTTCCCTTTTTGATTCAAGAAAAGAGCAAAATAAAAGATTGAGAAAAATTCATAAAGGTAGATGTTTTGAAAATGTGAAGCAGTAGAAGGTGATGTTAGAGGGAGGGAAAGGAGTTGTAAAAATGTTTAAGATGTGTTGCATAGATGTACCAACTGCCCACAATAAATGTAATAATTATATAATCATATATATCATATTACATATACCATATTACATGAACCAATAATAATAATAATGATGATAATAATAGTAAAGATAATGAAAATGGGGAAAGGAGATTTCAATAGAGGTGGTCAGGGAGAGGAAGGGGAATGAGAAAAATCATGAAATATGTTGAATACATGTACTTATTACATAAAATTAATGTAAACATCATGTACTACAGACACACACTAATACAAATTACCTAGAAAAGAGTTATGGTTTATGCATTTGTAATCCAAAACCTGCCAGTAAGTCATACTAATTGTGAGCCATGATTTCAAGCTTGACTTGTACAGAGAACATAACTTCATCCCTGTTTAATGATTCTTTTCTGCAAAGGCAAGGCTGTGTGAGACAACTCCATTGAATCCTTTTGAATCCAAAACAAACTGACTTTGATTTTGTCATGACTTTTCCCCTTATATTGTTATGTAAAAACTGACTATGATACATTCTTCTCTCTTCAACTGGCTCTAAGCATTGTAAATAAGGCTAGCTGAGGTGCTAACATGCAATTTCCTCACATAGTGTTCTCTGCACAATACAAATAAGAACAGGATATAAGCATGCAAGATGTTAGAGCAAATTGCTCTGGGGATGTCAACTGGTAGGGGCCTAAAGATAAAGAGGTTATGACTCCCCAGGTCACAAGAGTTTGCATATCAGAACCAAAGTGATAGCCCCCCAAAACAACCCCATTGCTACCTAAATTGGATTATGTAAATTGATCCTTCCACATATCTTTATCCCTGCAATTTACAGAGATGCCAATCTTGCACCTAGCCAGCCAGTTCAAGTTACTCACATAATTCTCACCATCCTCACTGTCACTCATCCTTGAGCCACTCTCCTTTTTCACAAGATAATAAATTCTGGGAGAGGAATAAAATCAAGGCCTTTTTCCCCATGTCCTTACAGGGATTGGACTTAGGATGCCTTGGCTACCCTTAACTTGGAACTTGTCTTGGTGTTTTTACTTCTGCCGTGGGTTGCATTGGTTATGGTAGATTGGAATTAACTTCCTGAGATTCCAATGATGTCTCAATGGGATTAAAATATAACTTTGGGTTGTGAGGAAAACTAGAAAGAGGATTACAATGCTTAGATGACTAAACTCAATATTGGGGTTTACAATAAAGGCTACTGTATAAAGTAATGTCTTTAAAGAATAAGAAAAATTAGTGAATTAGTGCTACATATGCACACCAATAGAAAGATATTTAACTTGATTCAACAGAGTGCTGGAGACACACCTTAAATTTCCAATGATATGGAGAGGGAATTGTTAAACACAGCATTACTAAAAGTATTGTTTTGAAATAAATAAATTATATTATAGGCAAATGTAATAGATTCTCAAAATTCAATCCTCCCTAAATGTTTTATTATATGACACTATTATCTATGATTTTGATTTCCTTCTAGTGAATGGTTATATAATTCTATATTTAGTGATTTTGCATTGATAGCTTAAAGTTACATATAATGCACATGTTGAAATAAGTCTTGGCTCTTTTTTTTTGTACCGGGGATTGAAATCACAACCTTTCACTTGCCAGGCAGGTGCTTATGCTGCTGAGCTAAATCCTCAGCCCAAGTCTTGTCTCTTGAAAGAGTTGTTTGTTAGAAGTTAACCATTATTTAACTTTTGGATATTCTCTTATTCAAGAGACCTTAAGATAGTGAACATCACATCAGAATTTGTTCCATCTAGAAGAGGTTAATTTTATTGATTGAAACTGTGTGTGTGTGTTCCCTCTTAAAGCACATACAGGTTTAGTAGCTACTATATACCTATGGAGACATAATGTATAATAGTACATTTCTATGTTTGCATGCATATGTGTAATTCATTATGTACAGTATTCTTGTATTTGAGGAATTTAAAGTTAATTGTCAAAAAATATGTAAAAAATTAGGATGTAGGTACAAAATAATTTCTTTGAAGACAGTGTACTATACAATTTGAGTGACCCTTACTGAATGCAGAACAATTGCTGCAACATTTGTTAAATCCAGGTCTATTTCCATATACCAATGTGTACAGAGCTGACTATGGCATTTCCTTCTCTCTTCAATTAATGCTAAGCATTGCAAATAAAGCTAGCTGAGGTATTGTTGCATAATTTCTAAAGCCATCAGACAGTCTTTTGTTTCCACACATAGTGGTGTCTGTAAAAGTTGGGCACAGCAGGTTGGCAGAGCCACTGGTCTCCAGAACTGTTATCTGGGTACAAACCTTGAAATAAAGAGGCTATGAGTCCCCAGGGAATGAAAGTTTACATAAGAGAAACAGAAGTAACAGCTTTCTAAAAACACTCAGTTGCTACCTTTGTGGAATTATGCAGAGTGATCCCTCTGCATGTCATTATTCCTGCTTTTTGCAAAGATGCTTTTCTCCCTACCTGGTTAGCCAGTTCAAAGTTCTCACATAGTTTCTGTGATCCTCATGATCCCTCATCATCCAGTCACCCCCTTCTTCACAAGATAATAAATTCTGGGACAGGCCTGGGATCAGGGCCTTTGAATATCCTCATGGGGATTGGGCAAAGGACCACTTGGCTGCCCTTAACTTTGAATTCATCTTGGTGTCTTTCTCTCACCTCAGACTGGAATTAACTTGCCAGAATTCTAATAATGTCTCAAAGGGAATATAAATGTAACTTTTAGGATTGAGGAGGAAGGCTGAAATATGGATTAAATATTGGATTACATTGGTAAATAGGGTTGCAATATACAGGACCACAGATCAGAGGGTTCTGGGGTAAGAAGTATCCAGGCCCCCTGGGAAAGTGAGAAGAACTGAAAGGAGGAAGGCAGGAAGGATGAGCGAGAAACATCCAGACAGATAGGGAGTGAGAAGAGCACCTGCCAGGAAGATGCATTCATCACAATTAGTCACAACATCTGCTTCCTGTTAGAATATATTTCTTTTGATTGGAATATATAAAGTCACAAAAAACTCAACCTCTGTTTTCTACAGTAAATGTGAAAAAAAAACTGAAGGAGCAACATAATCAGTTCTTTCACAGCACTTCAGAGAGCAGAGAGCACAAATTTATAAGTTCTTCTAGGCAAGAAGGAGTCAGTTACTGCATTAATGGTAGATGGAGGCTAAATACCCTGGGAAAAGGAAGAAACCCAATGCAGATACTCTGCAATGGGGATTTCACTGAGTCTCACAGCAACCCTGGGTGTCAGATATCAGTATTCCTATGTCACAGGTGAAAAACAGGAGCCAGGGAGTTTATGAGCTGGGTTTAGACTAATCCCAGGAATAACTGAGCACTTGAAACAGGAGCAGGGACTCTGGGGATAGAGTCAGAGCAGAAGGGACATTCAGGCATGTGACTTGGCCAGAGGGGTTGTATGCACACCTGGTGTCCTGACCAAGCACTAAGAGTCATGTTTCAGAAAAGCTGTGGTAGCAGCTGTGCTGTTCCTGGCAGAGTGCTCAGTCCTCAGAGGCTAGAGTTAACTTCAAAAATCACTGGCCTACTTTATTTTGATTCCTAAATCTTCCATGCATCAGAGCCTCTGGAAACTGTACCATGCTGTGAAAAATCTCTAATTCAAGGATAACACCAAATAATAATGTCTAAGATATAATAAAAAATTATGGAACAATTTAGAGAAGTTATTTGCTTTAAAATCAGGAAGAATTTCATTGAAGAAAAACTGTAGTTTTGCAAGGGTTCAATGAAATAGCAACTTTAAAATGATAATATAATAACTTTAATGGATTCATAGAGGTAGAGATTAACAACATAAAGAGGTTGTTTTTGCAAAGCTATAAAAAAGTCATATATTTTCAAACTGAGATCTATTGTATTATAAATAAGTTTATCTCAAAAACACTAGAGCACACTGGAAACCATAGGAAGAAAGCTCAGTGAATTTGAAAGAGGATCAAAAGAAACCATTTGATCTAAAACAGAAAGAGATGTTTGTAATCAACTGGAAGATATCTAAGCCCTGTGAGAAATCTATGATGAGAGACTCAGGAAACAAGTTGCAACAGAAGAAATTCTGGAAGGGTAATAGCCAAGAATTTCCAAAACTTATCAAGAACATTATCCCCAGATTCAAGCATTTTAATAATCTTTAATCATTGCAAATAAAATAAAAGGAAATTTTGTGGCACCATAGTCAAACTATAAATGATCAAAGATGAAATCTTTAAGGCTACCAACTAAAAAAACCTAATCTAATAAGAAAATTTAAATTAGAATGATGACTTACATCTCATAAAATTTAAGCAAGTCCCAAGGGACAATGGAATAACTTTCCAATGTGAAAGAGAAATAATGAACTTTCAACTTTTTCACCCCAAAACCAGAGCAGTTTTTCCTGCAGACCTGCCCCACAAGAAATGCTAAGAGGATTTTCAGGCTGGAAGGGAAATCATATTGATAAAGGGGAATGAAACTCCCAATGTACTATGCCCATGAGTTCATGTTCTCTAAAATCAAAGAATGAATTTTAGGAACAATGGAGGTTAAGAGTAGAATATATTTATTGAGAGAAAGAAAGCTTCTGTGTGTGTGTGTGTGTGTGAGGGAGAGAGATTGAGAGAGAGAGAGAGAGAGAGAGAGAGAGAGAGAGAGAGAGAGAACAGGTCCCAAGCAGGTTGCCAAGGACTCTGTCTATTCTAGGGACTTTTATAGAGCAAAGTCATGGGGCAAGATGGGTTTAAGGTGGGGAAAGACAAAGAACTGTCAAAGCAGATGGGCTTAAATTGGGGCATTGATAGCCAATAAGATTAACAGTTCAGGTAAAATTGTTTACCTTAGGGACAAATGGAGAATCCAGTCACATAGAAAGCAGGCACAGTGATTCTTCTCTAGGGGTATGGGATCATGACTCCAGGCTTCTCATGGTGATAGGGAACTATTTAGAATATCAGTCCTTAGGACATAGTTGCATTTGTTTGGTCTTTTGTCTTGAGGCCTTGTCTCAAACATGAGGTGTCTGGTCTGCCCCTGCAGTTGCCAGGTATCTGAGCTTATGCACTAGCTCCTTTGAGGGTCTAGCCCTCTATCACTGCCTGTAATATTTCTAACTAACTCAGTTGTCTGTAGCAATATTACACAGAAAACATAACTTGTGGTCAGTATGAAAAAGTGAAAATCTGAAGATAATTAAAAATTATATTTGCATTGGGTAGAAACTATTGATGAATGTAAAAATTACACCAATATTTCTGGGTGTATTTCTCATGTAGAAATGAAATACACAACAGCATGACCAAAAGAAGAGTGGTTACAATCATGAGCCAGCCAGGCAGGGCCCTGTCCTCACTGAACTTCACAAGGAACCACAGGTGTTTTCATTTGTCCCCAAGGGCTAGAGAGGCCTTAGAATTTTCCTCCCTCCCATCTCCTCATGCAGCTTCCCAGAATGGATTCCAGGAGGGAGCTGGGACACAGACATCTTAAAAACAGGGCTCTAGGATTCTCTTCTCATCACACATCCTGTCACATGGAGAACATTCAGGGAGAAGTTGAAGGGAACCTCATTCAGTCCATTGCTGGGTCAACAGGCAGGGAGAAAGGCCAAGCAACACTGCACTATTTAATGTGCCTTTGAACCATTTCCTCATCTGCTCTTTAGGAGACTGAACTGAAGGGTTTCTCTTCCTAACTCTAGAAGAGAAAAAAAGGCTGTTACCTTGCTGCACAAGTGAAGGGGAGGTTGGTTCCAACTCTAATGGTGGGGCCACATGAAAATGAAGGCTGGACTGGGCCCAAAGGAATATTAGAAGTAAGATCATCAGAAAAGCTGAAATCTCAGGTTTCTCAATAGATAGACAAAAATCAGATGATGGAATATAAGTAAATGTGAAAAGAACCCACCAATTATCTTAGAGTTATTTTAGAGTTGATGATAGATATGAAACTCCTGTTAAAAGGAACAAAGTTGGGAATTTAGACTTCCAAAAATGCAGAATATATCTATGTATTGCACAGTAAAATGTAAAAGTTATCTTTTTTCCTTTAGAGGCAAGTTGCTTCCTCAGGCTAGGGCATGTATAGCTTCATCCTGTATCCTGAGTTTAGATAAATAAACAAAATATGCAGATACTAGCATTAAAAATCCAGGAGCCCAGTTTCTTTTTCACAAAAGTAAGTGGACAATGAACTGCAGAGTGCTAAGTATGAGGAAGCTGGTTGTGGAGATCTGCATTACCCCCCTGCATTTCACTCCCTTCTGTTCCTCAAAGTAAAAGAGGCCAGGCCAGCTCCACACTGAGAAGATGATGTTATGCAAATGGGCCCCTTATTATCTTGAGTCTGCTTTGGATGAATCTTCCTCTTTTCTCTCCAAATTCATGGCCTCCTTTAACTTGCCCAGCCACAAGCAGCAAACATAATAATCTAGTAAGTTTGGGGAGCATGAAGATTCATAGGTCCCTCCTGTTGAAAGACATGCATCCTGGGAACAGAGATGACTGCTTGAAGCTACTGATGGGATTATTATTTTTAATGAATAAATTAATTAATTATTGATACTGGGAATTGAAGTCAGGGCCTTGCCCTTGCCAGGCAGGCACTGTGATGCTGAGTTACATCTCTGTTCCTGGGTTATATTATTTTTTTCATACAGGCAAACAAACTCACAGTTTCATGCATGCCAGGCAAATGCTTATGACACTAAAATACATCTCTGGCCCTAATGTGTCATTTTTTTTTTGTTTTTGTAGGAGGGATTGAACTCAAAACCTTGTGCTTGCCAGGCAGGTGCTTATGCCTGCTGAGCTAAATCCCACCAGGGTCACTTTTTTAACTAGGAATTTTTCTCCTTTCCTGTTCATGGCATAGGCTGCCTCTGAAGATGCCTGATTTTGCTGTGAAAAGAAGTTTGCTGGGGGAGCTTGGGAGTGGGAGATCTGGGCTTGTTTCCTTCTGGGAAGTGTGCTCAGGATCCACTGTCCCCACAGCTCAGATTAACTCTGAGTTCATTACTGCAGTGAGTGAGGTAAGGACCTTCACCATTGTAGGACTGCCAAATTTAATATATTTTGGGCCGATGGGTGGTCATCAAAGTCATTTGTGTGGGGTGGATGCCATCATTTGTGGTCATTTGGAACTATTGCTGTCATTTCAGGACACTGATTGGTGAGATAAGAGGATCAGAGTTTAAAATTATTTTCAAGCATTGATTTTGGAATGCAGTACTCATTTGTGTTGGTTTTGGTCTGGTATGTTTTATTTGCTTTTGTTTCTTTTCTCTTTCTCTTCCTGTAACCAACTTTAGCCTAGAGTACACAGCAGGCTTCATTGCACATTACAATTCTGTATGTCACTTGTGCTCAGTTCTTTTGTGGCTTCCTTGTGAGGGTAGTAATCAGCAGTAAAATATGATCATGAAGCAGCTTGTGTCTAAGATGCAGACTCAGCCTGTGCTGCTGGCCTGCTAAGCACTCTGCATGGAGTATGGCAGGACTGGAATGGGCATAGCCCTGAAGCTACAGGATGTGGTCCCTTTTCAGAGCTATCCTAATCCTGTGGGCTCAGGGAGAACATGTACTTTCCATCAACTGTGGTTAGGATTCCCCAACGAATGCCCCTGTTCTGACTGAGAATAAATCACACAACACTCCTAAAATTAAATGTGATTATCAGTCCTCTCCTCACTTGTCACTTCATTGGAGATCAGTCCCAACATCAATTGGGGAACTATGGTGAGCCAATATAGAAGTCAATGTTCTCGTACCATTTGTAGGTGAACAAGCTTATATGGAAAGGTTTCAAGAGCACAGAGCACTAAAGGTGCAATGGAGGAGCTCTGTGGTGAAGTGCTCAGAAACAAAACTGCTTATGCTATTTTGTATTTCTCTAAAAATTTGTAGCTACCTGTGACATGAAGAAGGTAATTTTATGGAGATTCAGTGTGGAAGTTTAGCAGAAAATACATTCTGATTTCATGGAGCTGTCCTCAAAAAGGTTCTCTGAGGCTGGAGGTTTAGCTCTGCAGGCATAAGTGCCTGGTTGGCAAATGCAAAGTTGTGAGTTCAATCCCAGGTACAAAAAAAAGTTTCTCTGAAATCACTTTGTCCAAATTTATACTCATAGCTGCTTTTTCTTTGTGCTTTTCTGTGTTAGGGATGGTGGCAAGCAAGTGCAGCTGGGGCTGCTCAACACACAGCTCTTGGACTTATGTCAGTGAGTTCACTGGGACTTCAAACCCACCTGGCTGCAGTAACAGTCCTTGACTCATCATGAAGTAGCTGTGCTTCCAAACATTTGTCAAACATGTTCCCTAAAAACTGATTTTTATATACTGCTTCCTCCATTCCTTAACCACAGCAACAAAGTTATATGAGTACAGCATGTTCACCTTTGCATTTTGCTTGGTGGGCAGCATTTTTACTAAGCTGGCATCTTTTTCCATATTACAGAGAGTAAGCAACAGCTGAGATAAGATGTAAAAATTTCTGACCAAGTGTATCTAATTTTAGCACAATAAATAATGTATTAAAACTTGGGGCAAGAACTTTGAAATTATCTTAGTTATGTTACCCAGTTATCTTAACATGGTAGAGAGTCATCTGTTTTGCTGAATTTTTACCTTGTATATATTTATAGTCATAAATTGTCAAGAGCCATGTTCCTTGTGATTAATAAAACAGTGGGCTCAAACATATATACTCTTATATCACAAAGTAAACATTATTTTTGCACCTTATATTCAATATTGGTTAGCTTCTATTTGAGTACCTAAAATATACCAGTGGTATCAGCAAATTATAATCTTGGTTTTTAAATTACTAAATTGTGTGCTTTATTCTAAGTGTGACTTGCAGTAGTTAAAAAAGTCTTAATTACAATTCTGGAAGAACTAAGCTGGTTCCCTAATAATAATGTCTTTTTTTTCATTAACCTGGTCCCATATTTCTTAGTTCAAGTATATGGGACAGAATAAATTTGCATTGTGATTTTTCACTTGTTTTGTGTTTGTTTATGACCATTGTAAGTATTGCTTGTCAAAATTCTAACAATTTAGGGTGCTAACTAATAAATAGAAAGTATTACACTTGACTGCAGACTGTACATAAGAAATGGTCATTCTAAATCTCTGACATCATTAAATTTTAACAAAAAAGAGCTTAGGACACTAATTATGTGTCATATCCATTGCAATGTAGAATGTATTCTAATGAATCATATGTATAAGAGTTTCCTTGATGCCATGCAGCAAAGCTATCTATGATTAAATGACAATGCTTAAAAATGCATTCAGAGATGATGGGGAGAATTTACAAGAATCAAAGAGTCACCTGTTTGTCAACCTTATCAAAGTAAGCAGAGCTGCAAAGGATATGAAGGATAACCCTGATGCATGACTGACTAAAAGCAGCAGGCTGTGCTAAAAGGTATGGTTAAATACCTCCTCAGCTTGGCTTTCTTTTATTATTAACATCATGAATTTTAATGTTTTGGGTTTTTTTTTCAAGCTTCTAACTTCCATTGGATCATGCTCCAGCTGTCTTTAATGGACTGAAAGCACCAGCCCAACTGTGGACAGCAGACAAGTGATGTGATATGTGAGGCCCTCAGAACAGAGGTTGAAATCAAGAAGGATGGGAATTGTAAGTGGAATCAGAAATTAAAATTTTAAATGTTCCATTTTATTTCCTTTAATGACAAGTGACTTCCTGAGGCTTAGGGCATACACAGCTCCCCTGACATCTCCTGAGCTCAGAAAAATAATAAAATATGCACTTACTGACATCAAAATGCCTGGAGCCATGTTTGCTTTCTATAAAAAATGAACAGTGAGCTGTAGATGGGTAAATGTGTTCAAAAGGTGGAGAGATTTGAATTGTCTCAGCATGCTTTTCTACTCTCTTATTACTTACTGTAAAAACCCTTGCCCACCTGTATACAGTGAGATCATGATTTGAGGCAAACAGTTCCCTCTACCTCAGAGCTAGCTTTGAATGAATCCTTTCTCCTTTTTAACTATACACATGGCCTTCTTTAATTTGACTACAGGGACCAATGGGGATGGTGACCAGTAGGCTATGGATCAGAAAGTACTGAAGATAATGAAGTACTCAGCCACCAGCTAGCTACTGTAAAACTTGGTGTGTAAATGGCAAAGAATCTGTCCATCATAACTGTTTCAAAGTCAAATGGAGACTGGAATTCCACAGGCACCTTGAAGAAAAAAATCATCTTGAATATGAATGTTTAAATGAAAAAAGAAAATCAAAGTGGATTGGAATAGTAAGCAAATTTGAAAAGTTTATTCAAAAAAGTTTTTGGAATTCTGCATCCAATAACCAGATTTCCCTGTTTATGTTAATATGCCATAAAATTGACAGATTATGCAAATAGCAGAATTATTTCACTTACTGCAGTAGGATGCATTGCTTTGAAATAATGTGCATGATGGAAACCATCTTTGTTCCCCCTATCTGGAAGGCTGAAGCAGGAGGATCCTAAGCATGATCCCTGCCTGGCAATTTAGTAAGATCAAAAACAAAACAAAAACAATAACAACAACAATAAAAAACTCTGTCTGCTGGGCATTTAACTCAGTGGCACAAACACTTGCCTGGCAAGTGAGAGGTCACGAGTTCATTTCCCATTACAAAAAAAAAAAAACCCAAAACTCAAAATATATCTTTGTCTCTTCTCTCTGTCACTAGAATTTGAATGAAGGGCCTACATATTGAGCTACATGTTCAGTTGTTCTCTACTTTTTTGTTTCTAAATTTGAGATATCATCTTACTAAAATTCTTAGGCAGAGGGCCAGGGATCTAGCTCAGTGGAATAAGCTCCTGCCTAGGAAGTGTGAGGTTGTGAGTTCAATCCCTGGTACCAAAAAAAAAAAAATGTTTAGGCAGGGATCATACTTCCAATCCTCCTCCTTGAGATTTCTAGATCCTGGAATCATAGATGTTTTCCATCATGTGCATTTTTTCAAAGAAGTTCCATTGACTTAAGTCAGTGAAATAATTCTGTTGCTCAAATAAGAAATCTAAGCACACATGTAGAACACAGACTAGTATTTTATATAGTCTAGTAGATGTATAGGATAAAACATCTAGTTTTCAGGTGTTATAGCTTAGCCAGAGATTTTGTTTCCTGTAGTAAGTGTCATTTCACTTATTCTGGAATTGTACTTTTAAGATTTGCCTTGTTCATCATGGATATGTCTTAGGTACAAAAAGTTACAAGTGATATTTTACAAAGTCATCAAAAGTAAGTTTAATTCTATCCTGCAAATAATTAATAACCATTTACTGATGTTATTAAAGATAATATTTTATAGACAAATGGTAGAAATGATTAGTTTTTGTGTACCTTATAATAAACAATTATAAATACAAGGGATAAAATAATGAAAAAGACCATATTGACATAATGCCAATAAAGCAGGATAAGTGGCAAATATTCTAGAAAGTAGGTCTCCCAAATGTCATTCATGCCAGTTATAAAATGTTATTTTCTCTCTAGATGCTTCTATGGAGATTCCATATAAAAATACATTAAAAGTCAGCATCCTTGGTGTGATGAATCTGGAAATTGTAAAATGATTTTAGCATTTGAATTTTTGCTGCTTAAAATACTTCATCTACTGAATTTTCAGAAGGCTGGCAAATCTTTTCCAGGACAATCAGCTACACAACTTTAGCTCATGGCAATTCTAGCAAACAATAATGAGATGAACCAAGAGTTATAAGTATTATTGGCTAAATTTATTTCCATTAAATCAAGAAAATTAAAAACATATTGGGAGCTGGGCATGGTGGCTCACGCCTGTAATCCCAGCACTTGGGAGGCTGAGGCAGGAGGATCGTTGTGAGTTTGAAACCAGCCTGGGCTACAAAGTGAGCTCAAGGCTAGCCTGAATTGCATAGAACAGACCCTGCCTCAAAAAGACAAAAAAAGTTGCTTTGCTACAAACAACAGTTAAATTTTTTAAAAAGTATAGTTTTATTATTGTTTTTAGCTGTTTAAAATTATTGTACTAAGGTGGAACAAGTGGACATCTTAAAATTCAGTCCAGCAGGTACCAAAGAGCACAGTTACTTCCTTTTGCCTAAGGCACTTCATTGGCTCTGGCAACCACTGCTGCAGGGCAGTGGGCTAGTAATAGCTCACCTTTTTGTGTATGATGAGCAAGGATTCCCAATTGTATGCTTAGTAGCAAGAAGTAAAGCAGCTCCATTCATTTAAGATTGTAAGAGGTTGTGCTCAGGGCTCAACTATATAAATGAATGTGTAACACACACCAGGTGACAGAAAAACAACAGCAACAGAACAAATGTGGGCTGATAATTTAGGGTTATAGTATTTAAAGGCTGGACACTGCTTTAAGGGTCTTCACCTGAATCTTGAGGTGTGATTACCAGTAGGTGTTTCAGGCCTCTATTGAGGTAGGAGTAGGGTAATACTGAACTAAAGGTCAGGATGGGAGATCTAATAGTGAATGTGCTCTCACCTCGGGCATCTGAATCTCTTAAGGTTGGTTATTCTACTTCTTATCTCTCTTAGGATAATGGAATGGGTAATTGCCTCAGGGGACAGTCTAGAATTCCTGATGAGAGGGGGTTACCCATTCAGTGCCTTTTCTAACTGCACTGCAATAGCCTGATCCACTGGTGAAAAAGTCCTGGTATTCATATTTTCTTTCACTTTGCTTCTGTGGTTGTTCTTCTTTGAACCTGTGATGGGATTGCTTCCCAAAAGCAACCCAAAACATCTAAAAAAATTAACAGCATCATATGATTCCTAGTGAGTAATTCAGTGGCAGACACTTTTGTAAAATAGCTCTTCCTAGACTATGACTTGAGGGAATAAAGAGTAACACAATCAGGAATATTTTAAACAATAATAACATCTTACTGTTGCACATGAAGAATGTCTGAAGAAGCCTAGACAAAGCCCATTCAGTTATAGATGTGCAAATGTCATCTTCAATTATTGATCTTAGAACCCTGATTCAAATAAGATTTCAAATTTTGCTACTGAAGTTGTATCTAGCTTTTACTCCAACCTGTAAGTGAAGAGAAAATGATTACCCACACATTCAAATCTACAGAAACCTGGATTAAATAAACATCATTCTCTTTTCATTAACCAATAAAAGAAAAAAATTGCAGACTGAATGACCACACATTACCCTGGAGAGAGAGGATATCCAGAATACCAGAGATCCCTGTTTTTGGCTACAGCAGGTGCTTCAGACCCACTTTGGAGAGAGCACTGATGTGGAGATACTGGATGACTGAAGGGCAGGAGAAGTCCATGAGAATGTCACATCATGCTTAGGAACACATGTTATCTCCAGAAACTCTCTGAATCTCAAGGGAAATATTAATAAATATCATGCAGGGCCCTGATTAGGGGAAGAGGGGACTGATAATTGAGAAATGGACGCTGACCTTGGTCCAGATGGAAGGTGCACAGGAAGGACATTTTCAGAAACTGATCCTATATGGAGATAAAGTGTTCCAAGTACAGAACAACCACCCATACTTCAAATGTGATCTTGAGGTGTTTCAACAGTTTTTGATGAAATACATGAAAGCAAAAGAGCTGTCCCATAGAAAGGAACAGTTGTCAGGTGATAATGATCCAAATCCCCAGATTTTCCTGTGGGTGTCACATGATAGGAAATCCTAGGGGACACAGAATCCAACAGTGTCAGGAATGCAATGTGATGAGAATAGATTAGACCTGAAGGAGCTGCATGACCCAGCTTCATCTAAGAGAACTCAATGAAGCTTCAGACAACAGCAGAGACAGAGGACAGGACAGCCTTGAGCAGGCTTTGCCTCCACCAACTCCCACATCATGCTCACAGCCTCTAAGAACTCAAGCCCATTTCTCCCTCTCCCCTTGGAGAACATTAAAAGGTTTATCTGAGCTGGGTATTAATGACATTCAAATGTGCCATGAGGTGCAGCTACAGTCACAGGTCAAGAAGGACACACCTGCCAGACATGTTCCTTTAACCAACTTGTCACACACCTGACAGAATCAAGGATGTTTGCGTTCACATCTATCCTGGTTTATGAGGTCATGAATGGAAAAATCCAGTATCTGGAGCCCACCAGGCCAGCACTGTGTCCCTTCTGGTGAGAATGTATCCTGTAGAAAATTGGTATCTCTCATGAAGTTGAACTCTCAACAGGCAACTGCCACTTCCAATTGGTGACCCTAAAACCACACCACCAGAGTAAGTGGGAAAACTTGATGATACTGAGTTACCTCTTGCAGTGTGTAGGAGACATTCTAGGACATGCATTAGATTAAGACAGGTCCCTGACTGCAGTGGGGAGAGCAGAAGGCACTTAACAGTGGCATCCCTTACACTTGAATCAAGAACAGCTTCCAAAACAGGGATATATTCCTCCAGGACCTGGATCCTTGCATGATCTAAAATTAGCAGTGTGTAAAGACTGCAATCCTTTGCATATCTTTCTTCTATAGTGGGCTGTGGTTGTGAAATTCTGCAGGAATATAGGACTCCTTCATCCACAAATGTCTTGTTTATCTTTTGGCAAACCCAGAAAGCACTCTCTGGACCAGAGAAGTTGTTTTTTCCACAGATGGATAAATTCCAAAGACCTCAGTACAGACTGTAGGAAATCCAGGTTGGAAACTAACCTTTACAACTTTAAATCCTTTTCTCTAAATTCCCACATATGAAGGGACTGCAGTACCATGAAGGAAGGCCCTGAGAACACTGGATTTGAAAAAAAGAAGGCTCAGAACCCAAGAAGAATCAGGAACCTGTAAAAATACCTTTTATTTCTATCAGCCTTATGTCCCAGATCAGAGATACTTGTTCAGGGAAAATGTACAAAGGGAAAGTGTCAGCAAAGTCAGCATTAAACCCCCTGAGGGGCCACTTCCATCTCAAGGAGACTACCAGAGAACTAAGGGCCTTCTCTTGATCACAATGCCCCAATAATGGTGATTGCCTGGGGGAAGTGAGGGGTTAGGTGACAAAGACAGGAGCTGGACATAGTGTCATGTGAGCTGCATGTATCTGCTATCCCATCTCTGGCTGCTCAGTTTGGATGGTATTGAGCATTACAGAGCATCTCTAGTCAATAAGAACTGATTTTTTTTTTGGTACCGGGGATCAAACACATGACCTCGTGCTTGCCAGGAAGGCACTTATATGGCTGAGCTAAATCCCCAGCCCTGTAAGCACCAATTTTCTTCTAGCTTTTTACATAAAATTGTCAGTTATCAGCATGTGTTGTCTACTACTTGTTACTCCTGAGCAATTTCTAGGGTTGGAATGATTTGTGCACACAGGTCTGAAGGTTGTGTTTACTTCAGGACTTAATTCAATACAGTGCATCCAAATCCAGAGACCAGTCCCAGGGCCTGTTTTTGGTAGGTTCCCTCTGTGACCCTGAGACCATGATGTGCATCACTGTTTGAGAGAAACAGGGAGTGAGATCAGTGTGCATCAAGACAGAACAACCATGTTGGGACAGAAAATTGAGCTTTAGGTTACTGAAGGCCTGAGCTGTACTGTGATGAAGGTCATGAGCTGTGCAGAGAAAGAATGGGGAGGGGATTCCTGGTGGGATTGTAGATTCCCTGTGTGCCCACAGACAAACAGAACAGAGGGACATACACAGACACACACAGAGAGACAGTAACACAGACACACAGAGCCACACAAAACATAGTACCCTTAGAAACTTCCTCCTTTGACATAGCTGCTTCATATCTTATGCTTCATCTTTACCAGTATGAGGTGAGCTCCTGTGCTCTCCCTGAAATTCCCACCATGGTTTGATCTTCAGAAAGTATGGGCTGAAATATACCTCCACTAAAATTTCCATTTCTAATATCTGAATTTTTCAGATACTTTCTCACAGTGATAGAAAGTTCAGTAACAAAAATGCAGAATGGCAAAAACTTAGTTAACATCTCTTCTACTAAGTACAAAAACACTTAGGAATCCAAAATGCATCAATAATAGAATTTATTTTATTTTAAGACAAATAAATTGCCTCTTCACTCTGGATGTTACAAAGATCTTGTGCCAATTAATCTGCAGGAGTTTTATATGGAACCTGTTAATGCCAGGTTACCAATGTATTATAAAGAGTGAATTAGGGGCTCAGATAAGTCAGAAGCCTGATGCTTAGAAATAGATATTTATGCACTTAATGTCAGTAACACCCATCACATTAAATCTAGTTAGATAAATGATTGGCAAATAAAAACTCCATCAGTACCCTTTTAAGAAAATCTCTTATTCAAGAGGCCCTGTTATGATGTAGAGAGCCAAGCTATTATCAATAAGCAACTGGTAATCATTACAGAGAAAATTATTGAACCTGTTAATTGGTTAGAAACTGAGCTCAAGGACTCAAGATGACAAAGAATATTGCTGTGAACAATAGCAGGAACTTAGCAGTGATGCTTTTGTTACTTTACTAGAAAGTAAAAAAGAAAAGAAAAAAGTTTTGGCTGCTCAATAAGAGGAATCCATAAAAAAAGGGTACAAATAATTTTCTACCTGGCCTAGCCACAGGTGGAGGTGCATACTCTACCACTGACCTATAGTAAATGAGTGACTGTAACATTCATAAAAATAAGGGCTTAGAAATAGCAAGATTGAAATGGAAAATGCAAGCACTTCATTTGGAAGTAAGAAAAGAAATGAGGGTCAGACAGGTACCAGTGAGAAGGACTGGCCACATAAGTGAGGGTCTTTGTTCCTGGCTGCATTGATCAAAGATGAAAAAAGCCCTTTCCCTTGAACTTGTTCAAGGCCCTGAGATCCCAATTCACATACCATTGCCTGCCTGCAAATTGCTATTTCGGGTTCATTAGATTTTCTTTCATGCTGTTGGTGTTCTAGATCTATAATTTATGGCTTGGTTAAAACAACATCAGATATGAAGTGAAGGCAATAATTAGGCAATAGGTTAATGCGCTAATGTAATGACCCTAGAGTGGAATATATACATACATGCCAAAAATGTTTTCACTTACAGTCTAAAGTGTTTTTGTATCCCACACTTAATAACAGGAATAATAATAGTGGATCAAGTGTGGTGCTCTATTTCAGGAATCCTTGTGAATATAGTGCTTGGCTAGGTTTATATTTAAAATTTAGGCATGATTTATGACACTGGATACAGTATTAAGCTTTTCTGAAGTAGACTAACTGGGTGCTTTTGCTCATCTTTACTTTTTCCCAAATACCTGTTATTGTTTTTGTGTAATTTCTTCATTCATACTATAATGGAGTTCTCTTGGTGGGCACATATTAATTATTTCTATGAAAATGATCAGACTGAGACCCTGTGAAAATCTGGGCAATAAAGTTTATGGCCTCATTTCTGACAGCAGCCCCTACTCATTCCAGTTTGTCCTGGTCTGACCTAGTCAAATAATCTTTTTCATCCTGTCCTCAAGGGATTAGTTCTTCCAGAGGACATTGACCTAAGTACCTTTAGGACCCAGATTCAGGAAAGTGCACTGAGCCCTTAAGGACAGTTCTGAAAAGTATTAATCCTGGCAGGTGAGGATGACATCAGAGGAGAGAGATGGACACAGGAGCCAATGATAGATAAAGGTGGGGCAAACTGCACACCCAATCAGATTGAGGAAGGAAAGAGGGCTGTTCCCTACCCTGGTGCAGAAGTGCTGGTGAGTTTGGTGCTGAGATCCTAGAGCTGAACACACTTCTAGTTTCTGTGCCTTCTTCTTACTGAGGGCTGCAAAGGATCCTTGGACACCTGAAACCATCGCAATGGTAACTTGATGGTAGTAGAGCAGGAAATGGGATGGAATTAAGTGAGTTTTGGAAGGAAATGGGCAGAAAAACTCTAGGCCTAGAACATCTTTTTTTGGCAGACTCAAGCACATCTGTGTGACGAGTGCAGTGGTGTGTGGGCAAACCTGAGTTCTGTCTTAAAATGAGAAAAAACTATCATTTGAGTTCCTTATGTGAGACCTCTCCTTGCAATGTTGTTACCACATAAACAGAACTCATAATCTCACAGCACTGAATGTCAAGATCTGGAACCAAAATAAAAAATGAGAAGAGCTCCTTGACTTCTGGAAGGCTTCCCAAGTGGGTAGTCAGCAAACAGGTACACATTGTAATGCTCAGACCATTGACTAACCAAATGCGCCACCATCTTGTTCTGTATGCACCATTTTAAAATTAAGTTTCTGTTTCCTACTTCAGTTTCTGTTACAAAAGATAAGTTTCTGTTTCTTACATAAGTTTCTGTTTCATAAGATAAGTTTCCTTTTCCCCGAACTGACACTTCGCTTGCCACCCTCAATAACCAATCAACTTTCTCCCCGTGTTCTTACCACCCTGAATTCATCAATCATTAGTCTCGTCCTCCCCATACCCACTATAAAGATAACCACCCTTAGTTGTTAGGCACACAGTCTTGAGATCAATTAACAGAGACTGTGTCGCCAGGCCTTGCAATAAAACTCCTTCACACTTGATTGATTGGCTTTCATTTCTAAATCATCATTGTGCCATTACATTTGGGGGCCCATCCAGGATGGAGGCTTAGCCCCCACCAACCCAAATAATAGTGAGTAAATTTTGTCTCTTCTGGAGGGTTTTGATGGAATGCCATACCTAGGTTCTATTTGGAGAGGGGACGCCTTCAATTTGGGATTTGGATTGGGGGCATAAGGCCAGAACAGTCGGTTTGGGCTGATGGCCCACTTTACTTTGTATTTGTGTTCTGCCTCACTGCCCTGACCCACTCCATTTGTTTTTGAGCCCTCTGGTTGAACTAAATCTTGTAACCAAAACCTTGCAGTTGAGTGAGGAGTTTCTCTTTTGACTGCAGTCTGTCATTTGTGTCATTTGTGTCTGTTGTGTCTGTTGTCTGCTGTTATTTGTCAGTTATCATTAAGTCTCTGTTCCTTAACCTTTGCCTTTAGGAAAATCATGGGGCAGACTGGCACCAAGGAGCCCCCTACCCCCTTGACCCTAGTCCTTGACCATTTCAAGGAGTTCAAAAGACATGCTACGGGCTATGGGGAGGATGTGTATAAGGGGAGATTAATGATTTTTGTCTCACAGGAATGGCCTGCAGGTACTAGAGGGGTCTGGCCCCCATCTGGGTCCTTTGATATGGCCACAGCACAAGCAGTCCATCAGTATGTCTTCGGACCCCCGTCCCATCCTGACCAAATTGTTTATATTCAGGTTTGGATAGACATTATCTATGGTTCTCCACCCTGGATCAAACCTCTGCAGGGAGAATTCATAGCGGGGCTCAAACCAAAAGTAAGACCAAACCAAGAGCCCACAGGGCCTCCATCGATTCTTGCATCAGAAGAAGACCCCCTTGATGAGCTTCAGTCCCCCATTCTTCCTCCCCAATACCCAGCTCACCCATCTTCTCCAGTGCCACTCCCTGACTCCACTTCTTCTCCCCCTCCACCTAGCCCTGTCCACACACGCAGTTGACACCATGCAAAGTCCCAACCAAGACCCCCTTCTGAAGCTGTCCCCCTCTGCTCCTTGTGAGAGATGCCAATGCAGGGTGGAAGCTCTATGTTTGTCTATGCCCCTCTTTCCACTTCTGATCTGTAAAATTGGAAAAGTCAAAACTCTCCTTTCTCTAAGGATCATGATAGTCTAATAAACCTACTCGAGTCCATCTTTTCTACTTATTGTCCCACTTGGGATGACTGCCAGCAGAAACTCCAAGTCCTTTTCACTGCAGAGGAATGTTTATGTGTCCTCACCCTGGGTAAAAAGGGCATCCGTGATCCAGATGGCACTCTTACAGCTGACCTCCAGAGAACAGAGCATGTTTTTCCTTCCTCTCACCTGGAATGGGATCTCAACACTGATAAAGGTAAGGAGGCTCTAGAACAGTATCACCAGAGGCTTCTAGATGCCATTCTAGTGGCTGCTAAGAAGCCTACTAATTTTTCAAGAGTGACTGAGGTAAGACAATTGGCAGAGGAGTTGCCTGCAGAGTTCCTAGAGTGCCTCCTGGAGGCCTACCAGTTATATACTCCCATCGATCTGTTGGCCCCAGAGAATGCTAGGGCAATTAACATCGCCTTCATGTCCCAGTTGGCCCTGGACATTAGGCACAAATTGCAGAAATTAGAAGGGTTTGAAGGAATGTCTCTTTCCCAGCTAATTGAGGCTGCACTTAAGGTTTTTGAGAACTGTGAAAATCTACAGGAGGCAACTATCAAAAAGATGACTAAAGTCCTTAAATTACTCTGTGAAAGAGAGACCAAAAGGGATGAAAAGAAACCCAGTAGTAAAACTAGGGGGCCATGCCCCCCCTCTTAGATAAAAACCAGTGTGCTTACTGTAAGGAGACAGGTCATTGGCGCAAAGATTGCCTAAGGTTAAAAGAAAAATTAAAACAGGATGCCAAGATGCTAATGTCCCAACAATGAGGGCATCAGGACTTGCCACCCCCCAATTCCCAGATAACTCTTCAAGTCGGGGGGCAACCTGTGGATTTCCTAGTAGATACAGGAGCCACTTATTCAGTCCTGACCACTCCCCTGGGAGAACTTTCAGAAGACAAGGTAAATGTAATTGGAGCCACAGGAGGATGCAAATCTTACCCTAAGATGGTTGCTAGTGTAGCCTGCCCTGGCCACAAAGTAACTCACCATGAATTTCTGTGGGTCCCTGAATGCCCAGATCCACTTTTAGGGAGAGAAATGCTCCATAAATTAAAGGTGAAAATTGACTTCCAGACTGATAAACCCGAATTGAAACTGGGCACAGAGTCACATGTAGGAAAGGCTATTTGGGTAATGGCCCTCTACCCAGAGGGTGAAGGACATCCCAATAGAAGACAAAGACCCAGTCTCAAGCAATAATGGGTTGCTAGATCAATGGCAAAAAGCTGTTCCTGAGGTCTGGGCTGAAAATAATCTTCCTGGGCTGGCTGTAAACCAGGTACCTTTGGTTATAGAACTATTGTTACAAGCTACCCCCATCAGACTGTGACAATACCCCATCAGCCTCCCTGCCCAAAAAGGAATTAAGACTCACATTCAGAGACTAAAAGAAAATGGAATCTTGGTTCCTTGTGTTTCTCCCTGGAATACACCCTTGCTTCCAGTACAGAAACCAGGCACACCAGACTATCGCCCAGTACAAGATCTACAGGAAGTCAACAGGCGAGTGGTGACCTTACATCCTACTGTTCCTAACCCTTACACCTTGCTGAGCCTACTTAATCCAGACTGCACCTGGTATTCCATGCTGGATCTCAAAGATGCCTTCTTTACCTTGCTGATTGCTCCAGTAAGTCAACCTATCTTTGCTTTTGAATGGACAGATCCTGATTCAGGGGTCACTGAACAGTTAACATGGACTTGATTGCCACAAGGGTTCAAGAATGCCCCCACCCTCTTTGATGAAGCACTAGCTAGGGACCTACTAGGATTCAGGGAGTGCCACCCAGAGGTCACACTCTTACAGTATGTGGATGATTTGCTGATGGCCTCCCCTACTTATGAACTGTGCTTAAAGGCCACTGAGCAGCTGCTGATGACTTTGGGTCAGCTGGGGTACAGAGTCTCAGCTAAAAAGGCACAATTATGCCAGAGTACTGTAACCTATTTGGGCTATAAGTTACATGAAGGCAAAAGGGCCCTATCTAACCAGAGAGTTCAGGCCATATTGCAAATCTCCACCCCAAGGACTAAAAAACAGGTACATGAGTTCTTGGGAGCAGTGGGATACTGTAGACTCTGGATCTTAGACTTCACGGAGATGGCTAAACACCTGTATAATTCCCTGAAGGGAGATACCCAAAGACCCCTGGAATGGACTAATGATTGTGATGAGGCCTTCCGGCAACTTAAGCAAGCCTTAACCCAGGCTCCAGCCTTGGGACTCCCAAATGTGACCAAACCCTTCACCTTATATGTTAGTGAGCAATGAGGTGTTGCCAAAGGGGTCTTAGTGCAAGAACTAGGACCCTGGCTATGACCTATAGCTTACTTCTCAAAGAAGCTCAACCCTGTAGCCAGAGGATGGCCACCTTGTCTCAGAACTCTGGCAGCAGTGACCTTACTTTTAAAGGAAGCCAAAAAGCTCACATTTGGACAAAAGCTCACCATAGTAACCTCTCACTGCCTCGAGACTCTTATCAAGGCCCCGCCTGAAAAGTGGCTATCCAATGCCAAGATCCTACATTACCAAGCCCTGCTCTTAGATCCAGATTCAGTAGAGTTCAAAACATCCTCAGCCTTAAACCCTGCCACTCTTATGCTTGATGATGACTCTACAGTTCCCCTCCATCAATGCACTGATCTCGTTGAAGGACAACAAAACCTTCGAGCTGATCTGTCTGACCTTCCTTTGAGTGATGCTCCAAACTACTTTACTGACAGAAGTAGTTTCATCTGGGAAGGTAAGTGAGTGGCTGGGGCAGCGGTGACCACTGAGACTAAGGTACTTTGGGCCAAAAGGTTAGATCCTGGGACCTCAGCCCAGCAGGCAGAACTCATTGCCTTAACTGAAGCCCTAAAGATAGAAACCAGGAAAAAGGCAAACATCTATACAGATAGCAGGTATGCCTTTGCCACTGTCCATGTCCACAGGGTCATATATCAGGAAAGGGGTCTCCTAACCTCAGCAGGATCAAAGATCAAAAATGCTCCCCAGATCCTGGACCATATGGCAGCCATATGGCTACCACAACAAGTGGCTATCATCCATTGCAAAGCCAACCAAAAAGGGGCTGACCCCTCAGACCTTACCAGAACCAGTCTATACCCAAAAGGTCCGTCATTTGGCCACCCAGTTGAAAGCAAAACCTAACCTCCCAGGAGGATGGTTCCAGTTACCTGACAAATGAGTTGTTACTGCCCGAAGCATTAGGATGAGAACTGATCTACCAAACTCACCAGTCTACTCATCTAGGGGGAACAAAGCTTGCTGAGCTATTTAGAAGTAGATTTTTCATTCCCCACCTGACTAAGTTGACTGCTTCCATCAGCTCTAGATGCCCACAATGTCAGCAGGTTAACCCAGAGAGGGATCAAGACTTGGAAACTATCAGATATAAGGGGACAAATCCAGGTGAACATTGGGAAGTTGACTTTACTGAAATAAAAAACCTGGCCTCCAGGGACATTGATACTTGCTGGTGTTAGTTGATACCTTCACTGGCTGGGTAGAGGCATACCCTACCAAATCCGAGTCAGCTTTAGTGGTAGTCAAAAGGCTCCTATATGAAATAATCCCTTGATTTGACCTACCCTTATCTATGGGGTCCAACAATGGCCCGGCTTTCATAGCCCAAGTTACCCAAAATCTTGCCAAGCTCCTAAAAATCGATTGGAAACTGCATCGTGCATATGGACCACAAAGTTCTGGGCAAGTGGAACAGATGAACCAAACTCTAAAGGAAACACTTACCAAACTGATCCTACAAACTGGTGATAATTGGGTAAGCCTCCTTCCCTTTGCCCTTCTGAGAGCCCGCTGTACTCCTTATGTTGCTGGAATAACTCCCTTTGAAGCCCTTTACAGTCATCCACCTCCCTTAATTCCTAGGCTCTCGAAAAACAAGTTAGCTGAACTCACTAACCAAGATCTTATTAAGTCCCTACAGATACTTCAACCCATATTGACTTCCATCCATCAGATGTTCAGACCGGAGCACCCAACCCCTTCTGGGGAGACTCATCTCCACCCATCCATCGATCCCGGGGCATTGGTTCTGATTCAACAACACCATCAAAAGTCCCTTGAGCCCCACTGGGAAGGACCTTTCACTGTGGTACTCAGCATGCCAACAGCAGTTAAGGTAGCTGAAAAGACTGTCTGGATCCACCACTCTCACATAAAACAAGTCGACACCACAGGAGAAAAATCCCAAGATAAATGGACTGTGCAACAGACTGGTAACCCCCTAAAGATAAAGTTAAGCCCTCCCACAATGAATCCTCTAGTTGTGGTTGTTTCCTTAGACCTGTTGTTGCAAGCATGGGGAGGTTTTGGGCCACCAGGTGACCCTAAGGTGGCCCTAAGGGTAGCTTATGGAAACCCTTGTGAATGCAAAGGGGGCACCTTTGTCTTGGGTCAATTCATTGGCTCATATACCCAGAGTGTAAACTGTGGAAACAAAATGGCCTATCTCCAAATCCAAAGGGGAATAATGAGGTCTTCTCAGAGTTGGATGTGTGCCAACAAGCCTAAAATGAAATTTACTGCAAAAACCCAATGCCCATGTACCACTTTCCAGGAAGCCATGGACTCAAGCTGTTATGATGAGGTACAAGTGTACTCGGCTGGTGGCAAGACTTACTTTACAGCCATTCTTAAATTTACTCACGGGGTACCATAGGAGGGGATTGGGACATACAGCCCCATATTTTGGGACCATCCAACATATATGCTATTGCTGGATATAACAGAACCTGGGGTCACAATGTTTGTTGGAATAAGAAAGCACCCCTTCACATATCAGATGAGGGAGGACCCCAAGACATGGCTAGAGTATAGCTAATTAAAAAGTGGGTTGAGGAGCTCACACCTAAGATTCTTTACCATCCTCTAGTTTTGCCTAGACCCAAGGAAGTAAGTTTGGACCCTCAGACTCAGGACTTACTTCAAACCATCCATAGAGCCTTAAACCTGACAAATCCCAATCTAACAAGTAACTTGCTGGTTATGCCTAGCCCAGGGAACCCATAGACCCCTTGCCCTACCTGCAAACCTAACAGTAGCACAAAATGCTGATACCAGTTGTAAATTAAATATTTCCCTTAAAATACAGCCTGTCCATTTTGAAAAATGGGTAACATGCATCGAGGGAGTGCCCTATAATTCTAAGACTTCAGTGGAGGTAGGGACACTCTCTTTTTGTAATAACCCAGGTAGCACAGTCACAAAATGGAACCAGTTTCCACACCCTTGCTTGGGCGAAGGAAAGGTATTTGTCTGTGGGGGAAATTTGGCCTACACCACCCTACCAGCTAACTGGTCAGGGGTTTGTGCATCAGCTGTACTACTACCAGACATAGACATAATACCCGGTAATGAACCAGTCCCAGTCCCCAGCCTTGACTTTATCTCGAGTCGACTGAAGAGAGGCATCACATTAATTCCTCTAGTAGTTGGACTGGGCCTCACAGGCATGCTAGCCGGCTCAAGTGGATTAGGCATATCTATCCACTGATATGTGAAGTTATCAAATCAGTTGATAGATGATATTCAAGCTCTGTCTAGCACCATCCAGGATCTCCAGGACCAAATAGATTCTTTAGCTGAAGTAGTTCTACAGAACAGGAGAGGCCTTGACTTACTGCAGTCCAAGGATGCATTTGTTTAGCATTACAAGAGAGATACTGTTTCTATGCAAACAAATCTGGTATTGTTAGAGATAAGATTAAAAATTTACAAGATGACCTAATCAAAAGAAAGAAACAATTATATGATAAACCCTTTTGGAGTGCTTGGAATGGCATTCTCCCTTACCTCCTTCCCTTGTTAGGGCCTTTATGTATGCTCCTTTTAATCACCACTATAGGACCCTGTATCATAAATCACTTATGCATCTTCATCACTGAGCAGATGCGGAGTACTCAGCTACTGGTCCTGAGGACTCAGTATGAGCTCCTCCCTCACTAAATGAGCCAAGGATTTGGCTCAAGTCACAACATCAGAGGGGAATGTAATGCTCAGACCATTGACGAACCAAATGTGCCACCATCTTGTTCTGTATGTGCCATTTTAAAATTAAGTTTCTGTTTCCTACTTCAGTTTCTGTTACAAAAGATAAGTTTCTGTTTCTTACATAAGTTTCTGTTTCATAAGATAAGTTTCCTTTTCCCTGAACTGACGCTTTGCTTGCCACCCTCAATAACCAACAAACTTTCTCCCTGTGTTTTTACCACCCCGAATTCACCAATCATTGCTAATCTTGTCCTCCCCATGCCCACTATAAAGATAACCACTCTTAGTTGTTAGGCATACAGTCTGGAGATCAATCAACAGAGACTGTGTCGCCAGGCTTGGCAATAAAACCCCTTCACACTTGATTGATTGGCTTTCATTTCTAAATCATCATTGCACCATTACACACATGACACTGGATTTAACATAGATTCCCATCTATCTTTCTTTCTTTTTCTCTTTTCTTTTCTGTTTTACTTTTTCTTGTTTGGATATACCGTGTATCTGTGTAGCATGTCCTGGCCTTGAACTCTGGGCCATGCTTCTCCATCAACCACCAATGTGAGGAGATTACAGTTTTGAGTCACTGCACCCAGAAAAAGGAAGTTCTTTGAGCCCAGGTTCTCTAATCCATTTCTTTTGCCTGTGGGGTCTACAGGAAACAGGTTTTAGCTAGCAATTGGATGTTTGGATGTTTGTATTTACATTTCTGTTATCTCTGAATTTTAGTAATTAGCAGCTGCAAGTCACCATAGTAGACTGGAATCTGCCTTTTATTATGGGGGAAAATTCCCTGCTGGTTCAAAGCCCTAGGTCATTGTCTGTTCTCATTTTAATTCTTATCAAAGCCACTAATTTTGAAATTGTATCTTAGAACTTTTTTTTAGCAAGTGCCTAATTTATAAGCTGAGTAAATCAACACATTTTAACAATTGAACTACTGTAGGAAGTCTTTTCATGAGTTTAGAATGCTGTGAAGTATTTGGTGGATGGTGATGCATTAGCTTGTGATGGGAAAGTTCCTGCAGAGAACAATTCATGTAGGTGCTGGCTGTTAATCCAACACTGAGAAACATGGCAAATTGTTGTCTACAGGAATGTAGAGATGTGATAAATATAAGAATTGAAAGGGAAACATGAAACAATGGCTATAGCCTTTGGGCTGTGCTTAGATTTTGACCTGAAATTTGAAACACTGAGTGAGGCCTGGTGGCACATGCCATTAATCCCAGAACTGAGGAGGATGATACAGGAGGATTCTTGCAAGTTTAAGACAAGCCTGGGCTATGAAGTAAGCTCAAGTGCATCCTGAACTGCACTGTGAGACCCTATCTCAAAAAGAAAGAAAAAAAATTTGCAACACTGAGATGGACTTTTACTAAAGTAGGGGTAAATGTACATAGTCAGGATGGGCCTGAGTAGTAAAGAATAAGAATGAAAGGTCTTTTTGAATGGGAAGAATGGTGATTAAAAGAAAATGGAAGAGCAGGGACATGTGGAGGGAGGCCCAATCAACAGCCAGAACAGTAAAGCACTTCTGAGGTGAGCTTCAGCTAATGTTACATCACTGAAGGATTGTCTGCTTACTAGATCTGAGAGTAGGAAAAGGGTCATAGGCTTATAGAAAGGAGGGAAACTTTTTGATGGATAAATACTTCTATGTCTACTTATCAACTCATGTGATCATCTCTGAGGTAAGATAGGAAATTCAGACATTAGTATTGGAGGTTTAAAAATATGTTGGTCATCATAGCTAAAGTAGCTTGGGAAGGTTTTTCTGTTGGACACCAAAGATTTCAAGGCATATATGTTTCTTATTATACACTGACTGATATCAGAAATTTAGCCCTTACCTGCATTCTCCAAAATTTGAAAACAAATTGTAATTTTTAAAAGAATTTTTTGAGATGAGTTCTTACTACTTTGTCCAAGGTGTCAAGAAGTGTTGAGACTTTGCCAGCACTTTTTTGAACAGTAGAATATATTTATTGAGAGATAGCTTCTGCCTGAAGAGAGACAGAAGGGGGTCCCCAGTGTGTTGCCCCCAACTCAATACTTTCCAAGGATTTTTATAGAGTAAGACCATGATTTCAAGGTGGGGAAGGACTGGGAACTCACAAGGTAGATGGGCATAAGTGGGACATAACTTACAGTTACTCAATAAGATCAATAGTTCAGGTAAAATTGATTACATTAGGGACAAATGGGAAAGCAAGTAACATAGAAAGCAGGCATTCTATGGGTTGTGACATTTACCCTAGAGAGATGGGGTAGTGGCTCCAGGGTAAGAGGGAACTAATTAAAATATCATTCTCCAGGAAGTAGATGCATTTGTTTGATCCTTTGTCTTAAGATCTGGCCTGCAGCAAGAGGTGTCTGTGTCTCCTCCAAGGTCATCAGACTTCTGGTCCTTTGTGCCAGCTTCTTTGAGGGCCTAGCCCTGTCTGACTGCCTATAATATTTCTAACTGGCTTGGCTGCCTGTAACATTCCCCTCTCTGAAGTAGTAACCTGAACTGCCATGAGGGGAAAGGGGGAGAAGACAGATCTAGCTGCTTCAGGCCAAACAGGGTCACAGAATTTGAATGGCAGTCAGAGGTACTTCCACAGAGATCCTGTCTAGAGGCCCTCAATAGACACCAGGCACTTTCACTTGGGTACATGCACAGCTTGAAGTCTGGAGGAGACAAAACCAAAGAAATAATTAAGTATGTGTGGGTCAAAGAATAAAATCAATAAGACAATTATGAGTATAGTTAACAAAGATTTCCACCAAGAGGAACCTAAATTAATTCTCATAAGACTAAAGTCCAGAGAATTTTAGAATCTGACATGTTGTTAATTTGTTATCTGATATCTCAAATAGATATTGTGATATTAGCAGAAGAATCAAGAATGTATACACAGCATTTAGTTTTTAAAATTGCACAAGTGATCCCCTGTGCTGCTGTTAGAACATCTAATGCCATCTGATTTTGAAGGACAGCCTGTATTATAAGATCATATATCTCCTTATATTTTATAGGAGATCTATTGGCTGTTAGGTAATTTTCCTATATAGCTGCATTAGCATGTAGTACTAGGAAAGCATACTTAGAATCAGTATAAATATTGACCTTTTGCCCCTTACTGAGTTGTAAGGCTCTGGTCAGAGCTATGAGCTCTGCTACCCCATCATTGGTCCCAAGTGTAACTTGAGGCACTTTCAAGAGTATGGTGTAAAGTTACCACTGCATATCCTGCCTTTCTCTTTTCCATTTTCCATGAAGGAGCTGCCATCACAGAAGAGGGTTAAATCTGGGTCAGTAAGCAGGGTGTCTTTAATAAATCTTTTCTAGATGCCTATATATGAAGAATTACCTGTTCACAGTCATGTTTATCATTCTCAATTTCTTCCTCCTGTTCTGGCAAGAAGGTGGCAGGATTTAAGGAAGAATATGTCTTTATTTGAATGGCTGGTCCTTCTAGAAGTAGAGCCTGGTATTTAAGAAGTCTGTTATCAGACAGCAATAAACTTCCCTTAGAAGAAAGAATCCTTCCACATTGTGAGGTGTATATACAATGAGATCTTTGCCTAAAGTCAGCTTTGTTACCTCTGGCAATAAGAGAGCCACCACTGTCAGTGCTCTGAGGCAAGCAGGCCATCCCTTAGCTACAATGTCTAATTCATGGCTCAGATAGATACCCTATAGGCTGTTGAGTAGGTCCTCGATCTTAGGTAAGCACTCCCAAAGCCATGCCTTGCCTCTCATCTACCTATAAATTGAAATGGTATCCTGTGGGTAAACTCAGGGCAGGGCCACTCAGAAGTGCTTGTTTAAGTTTCTGGAAAGCTGCTTGTGAATCAGGTTCCCAGAATAAAATATGGGTATCTGCCTTTTGGGTCTCCTTTATAAGTTGATAGAGGGGCCATGCAACTTCCCCATATCCAGGTATCCAAAGGCTGCAGAAGCCTGTAACTCATAGGAATCCCTTTAGCTGTTTTAGAGGTTTGAGCTGTGGGAAGGAGAGAATGGGTTTAATTCTTTCCTTTCCTAGGCTTTGGATCCCTTTGGATATAATAAGGCCTAAATTTTTTACCTCAAGTCAGCAAAGTTGTGCCTTGGATTTAGAAAACTTGTAATCTCTGTCTGCTAGGAAGTTTAGCAGAGCCCATGTGTCTTGGCTACAGAGCTCTTCTGAGGGGGCACATAACAATATGTCATCTACGTATTGCAAGATTGTGACCTGGGAAAACTCAAAACATGCTAGATCACGGGAAAGCACTTTTCCAAAAAGATGTGGACAATCTCTGAATCTTTGGGAGAGCACAGTCCACATCAATTGAGATGTTTGGTCTTGTGGATTTTCAAAAGCAAAAAGAAACTGAGACTCTATATGTAAAGGAATACCAAAGAAGGCACCTTTTAAATCTAATGCTGAAAACCAACAGGCATTGTCTGGGATCTGAGAAAGCAGAGGGTATGGAATGGGTACCACTGGGTGAATGGGCACTACAGCCTCATTGTATCAGTCTAAGGTTCTGTACCAACCTCCATTCTTCATTGGGTTTTTGAATTCCCAAGATTGGATTATTGCATGGGCTATTACAGTGCTTAAGTAAGCCTTGTGCTCTTTGATTATCAATCATAGGTATTAATCCTCTCTTAACTTTGGGTCTTAAAGGATATTGTCTCTGATGAGGAAAAACTGTAGAATCTCTGAGGTGTATCTGTATTGGGACAGCTCTTATTGCCCTATCTATTTTATCTTCAGTTGCCCATACTTTAGGATTTATGTCAGTCTCCATGAGGGGAAAGCAGCATACCTGACCTGGGTGCACATATATCACAGTATTTAGACATGATAAAATATCTCTTCCCAAGAGGGGAACTGGACTTTCAGGCATAATCAAAAATGAATGTGTAACAAGGCAACCATCCCAGTTACAGCCAAAGCATTGTGGAAAGTACTGAATTACTTCCTCACCTGTGAATCCTTTCACTGAAGTATGGCAACTAGAAGGAAGACAAGGATTGAAAAAGAGGACCGAGAGGCTTACACCAGTATCCAGCAATAGGCTGGTTTCTTTTCCCTATATAGTCATGATTACCTGGGGCTCCTCCTTGGACATGACAGTCTGGCCAGACAGAGAGGGTAGTGAGTGCCCCAGGGCCCTTCAGTCCTGCTGGACCAACTGATATGATGGGTGTGAACCCTGGGGCCTTGGCCTCAGAGGGCAGTCTTACCTCCAGTGGTCACCTTTGCAGTTGGGGCATTGCCCATGAGGCTTCAAAGATAATTTGTCCCTCTATGGAATCAGGATTTAAAGAAGTGTGCTTTATCAATGCCTTTCATAATTGACCTAAGAAAGCAGAAGGGTGTTCATTACTTGCTGAATAGCTGATAAAATAATTGAAGGGTTTAGTTCTTACTCTTCTTAAACCTTTAAGAACACATGTCTGGAAATGTTTTCTAACCCAATCACCCATCTTATCATTAGCCCAGAAAGGGTCTTGCATAGGGACTGCTTCTGTGCCAGTGGGAATTAGTAGTTCCACTGGCTCTTGATTTTCTGGCCTTCTAAAATTAACAATACAATATTCATCTCCAGAGGTGATAGTAGCCTATAATGCTGCCTGTTTCTCACTAGAAGTCAATGCCTGATTTAAGAGTAACATTACGTCTTTCCAATCCAGTTCATATACCTGAGCAAGTCCTCTAACGACATTAGTGTACTTATCAGGGTCATCACAAAATTTCCCAAGATCTGATTTTACTTGTTTTAGATCACTAAGAGAGAAGGGAACATGGATTCTGGAAGTTGCACATCTTCCCTGTATTTCCTGTAAAGGATATTACCCTTGAAGAGCTTATTTAAACCCAGCTAAGGATGGATATAGTCCTGTAGAGGCCTGGATTACATCTGGTCTAGGAGCCTTATCCTCAAGGCTGGAAGGGCCAGTTGGGGAAATTTCAAGTTCTATAAAGTTGGGGGCAGATATAATTAAGCCTATTTCATTCTCAGTTTCCAAAGATTTGGTAGGAGAGATTTTAGGTTCCAGGATAGTAAGTGCCTTAGGGGCCTGAGGTGCTGAGTTTCCCTGAGGCTCACCTTTACTTTTAGAGTATAGAAAATCTGAACATAAGATAACTCTGACCATTTTCCCTTTTTTACAGTATGCCTATAGTTGCAAAAGAGTTCTAGGAGATTCCCTGGGAAACAGAGACAACAAATAAACTTGGAGTATTGTGCCCTGGGCCCTCGGGCAAATTCTCCAAAGCACTTGTGATCTCTAATTACCTAGGCAATCTTTTCTAGTGAAGGGACATGGCTATGTTTTATTTAAATTTCTATATGGTTCATGCTCACAGGTAAAACTTATAAATTATCACCTAGCAGGCACACCAATTTTCTAGGCACAGGCACACAGAAACCAAAAGCCTATTTACCCTCAATTAACCTAGATAAGGCACAAATGCAAACCCTTTCTTGTTACACAGCAGGTAGTGTGAACAAATGTTGAACATTACCTCAGCCTTATCTCTAAAGTTGGGGGAAGGTAGTCTCAATGATTTTGAAAATCCAATAAAAAGTTTAGTAATAAGTATGATAGAAAGTGGAGATTTTCAGTGATCATGAGCAGATCTTCACTGAGGAGCTTTCAGGTGTCTGCCAGAGTTGCCTTGGCCAGAAAACCTCAGTTCTCAGTTTCTTTTGGCTCAGATAACCAGAGATCATTCTCCAGAAAGGAATCCAGCAGTCTGTCGGTCAACTTTTCATTGACTCCATTGGCCACTGGCTTCAATGAGAATTCACCAAACAGATGCTAGGGAAACTTGTCCTCTGCTTTTGAGGGTGGCAGCTGCTATAAGAGCATTTAATTAGCTGGCAGGGAAAACAATGTTCATCAAAATTCTATAAGGGATAGTTAGAAAGCCTGAGCAAGATCATTACCTCCTGCTTTATGACTTTAAGATAAATGTTTTAAAGTCCACAACTTGAGAGATTGGAGAGCCTCCTTATTCTAATGTGTTTAGGTCCCTTATGTGTGCTGCTTCTGGGGATAGCTTCTTCCACTATCACATGGAAGCCGGTTCTCCCCACTGTGTCTCAGGTTTAATCTTCAAAGGAGATTTGCCCAGAACACTGAGCCAGGACATGGCTCTTATGTGTGTTCTCCTGGATTGGCACAATTTTGGCCAGTGTCTCATCTGACCCAGTGATGGGATATGTATCCTTTATCTAAGGTGTCTTCCCTGACTTTGGTGTTAGTAAAACACTCATTTTCTATGGACTTACCTATGATAGCCTAGAGTTTTTTCTGACTTTACATGCCTCTATAAGGAAAATGTAAAGTAGAAAATGAGTAGATGTAAAGTCAAAGTTAGGAGACTGAAACAGAACAGGCCTGACATTTCCTCTAGTGCATAGATGAGGATCAGAGCTACTCTGTCTCAGTGAAACCTGTCCTCCAATTGTTAAGACTGGCGACCAGCCTAGTGCTGCTTAAATGGTGGAAGGAGTTCCAGTTTTTATTTTAGGCATGTATATTTATTGTCTGAGCTAGATTTCCATTTAAGAGAAACATTTTATAGAAGTTTGCATTAAAGCCTGTCAAAGACATTCTAATATTTTTCCCTAGTGCTATGGTCTAAATACAGTCAAGCAAAGAGTATCAGTAAGTTTAGCAATCAATTTAAATTTAACATGTACAAGAACAAAATAATAGTAATATACCATTAAAGAAATATCATAACTTGTAAATTTCACATGTTTTAACTTAGGTTCACATTATTTTAATAAATTATATGAGACAAAGCAATTAAAAACAATGGGAAAATAGGAAGCAATTATCAAAATGAGTTACAAACAACTGGCAAAGACAAAGCAAAATCTGAAGCATAAAAACAATGAGTCCCAGTCCAGAGTTTATGAAACAAAAGCAAACTCTCACCTCTGTTCCATGACATCAGCAGTTGACCTCCAAATGATATAGATGAATGAAATGCCCAATCTACTCTGTCTGCAAGTTCGTGTTCTCTAAAATCAAAGAATAAATTTTAGGAACAACAGAGGTGAAGAGTAGAATATATTTATTGAGAGAAAGCTTCTGCCTGAAGAGAGACAGAAGGCAGTTCCAAGTGGGTTTCCCCCTTGCCAGCACTTTGATTGTTGAGTTTGTTATAGGGGAGTGGAACTCTCAACCTACTGTATGTCCAGTAGTAGGCCATGTTCTCTTAAAATTAAGAATGACTTTTAAGAACAACAGAGATTAAAAGCAGAAGTATTTATTGAGAGAAAGAAAGCTTTGGTCTGAGAGAGAGACTGAAGGGGTTCCAAGTGGGTTGACAAAGAGTGTATTTTCTAGGAATTTTTATAGAGTCAGCCATGAGGTGAGGCCAGTCTAAAGAGGGAAAGAAAGAGAACTCACAAGGCAAGCAGCCATGATGTGGGAAAGCTATAGTCAACCAATATGTTAATTGTTCAGGTAAAATTGACAAAATCAGGGACAAATGATGAAGCCAGTCATGTAGCAAGCAAACATTCTTTATGGACCAGTGACTCTTCCTATAGGAGGTTGGAATGCTGACTCCTGTCTTCTCAAGGTAACTGACACCTAATCCCTAAGGATTATACTTGAGGGTGTAGCTTCATTTCTCTTGCCTCCTATCTTGAGATCTGGTGCACAACGAGAGGTGTGTGTCTCCTTAAAAGTCACCAGATATCTGTTCCTCTGTTCCAGCACCTCCCAGGGCCTATCCTCATCTGCCTGCCTATAATATTTCTAACTAGCTCATCTACCTGTAACAAGTTGACAGACTTGAGCTACCTTTTCAGTTACAGTGTTGGGCCTCTGCCTTGGTGGAGGGCACTAGGTCTCCTTCTGTACTTCACACTGTCCTAAACTCTCAGAGTCTTGTGCATCATCCACTGTAGTGCTAGGGTTTCAGGAATGCACTACCATGCCTGGATCAGTGTTTTCATTTTCATGTTACTGATTTTCACCAAGGTTTCAGTGTTGGGATAAAGTAAACAGCACTGAGTCATGGTGGTGCACATATTTAATTCCAGCCCCTTGGGACAGTTAGGCATGTTTAAAAACCAAGGCCACCCTGAATAACTGAGCAAGAGCTTTTTCAACTTGAGATGCACTTTGAGGGTTTATGTCCATCCTATATAATCTTTTCTAACATCAATGGGACCCTTAGATAATGAAGATAAATTGTTTGCAGTTTAAATTTCATGTTGAATTTTTAAGGTGACACAGAGTTACTAATAGTGATACCTGGCACAGTGCAAAGTTTACATGGTCATTTCAGAAGATGCAGAGAAGAGTCTCTGGTCTCATAAAAAGGACACCATGGGTTAACAACCAGTGATTCAAAATGTCCTGTGTTCAGTAAGGTACCTGAGAAGTTTAGTGTTGTATTATAATTTTGTCTTTCTGTTATATCTGAAATATAGGTCAAGGCATTTATATTCAACAAGTTTAAAAGGTCTAATGCTTAGCAATTGTGTTTGCAATAGCAGGTTTGTTTTTGTGCATATTCAAGGTATTTTGTTGTCAGTTACTTTTAGGTTGATCAAGTCACTTTCCTTTTGAAACTCAAATACCAATTTTGTGTCATTCTCTAGTCTTCATATTGTGCCCTGTAGAACATGAGCTGTACCCTGTTGTTTCCAGTTTGGAAAACTGTAATTGCCTGTTTCTCCTGAGAAGCACTGTCAGGAGAGCAGTGCATTCCTGTTTGGAAATGTGAACACTACTGTGGTTATTTTGTGTCTTTATTTCCTGTTGGAGACCACTACACAGTGGTTCTGAGCAGGATTTTAATTTTATGAATTGGCTTTCTGTGTTTATCTGTGAGTCCCTCCTAGGCCTCAGCCCCTTGCCTGGTGACAAGAGCTGATTCATAGCAAGTGTACCTCTATGAATTGCTGGTCCTGGCTGAGGCCTGTAGTGGCCTCTGAGGCCGAGTTACCTCAAAGGGCACCATAAGGCCACAGGTGGGGTCACTTGGTCAAGCATCAATTAAGTAGATAGAGACTGTGGCTGCAGGAACTACTCCTACAGTCTGACTCTTACCATGTCTTTATGAGAAGACAGTTCTACTAACTTGGCATAATTTACTACTTTAAAAAGTCTAAAGTAAATCTCAAGGTCATTTCTCGTGCTTCCCCCAGTTTCCTTGCCTTTTGTTGTTGGTTTTAATAAAGGTGGTCCAAAAAAAGCCTTTGCTCTGGCCTCAAAGTCTGGAGCTCAGCTAAAGGATCCTGATATTCCTGGAGCCCTAAAATCATATCACTTGTCTCACTTTATTTAAATCACTGCCATACACTCATTTCAGAGATCAAAGATCTAGGTCAAGACCCAATAGTTTCCCTAGATTTTTTAAATTATTTTTTACTAATGTAGTCCACTCTGGTCATCCTGCTTGACACATATCCCCCAGACAAAAGGATAAAATGGAAATTTTAAATTGGCAGAAACCAAACTGAGTGGTTAGCCATTAGGGTTAGGATTAGACATAATAAGTATTTCTGTAATGTATGTTTTATTACCATCTCCGGAACATAGCTTTAGACTTATAAATTCAATTGAATGGTGTGATTCAACCTCAGAAGGATTCAAACTTTAAGCAGTTTCAATTGAGTGGTGTGATTCAACCTCAGAAGGATTCAAATTTTAAGCAGTTTTAAAGGGAGAGGAGCTTCTAAAGTATCTAGGACTTATTAGAGTACTGACCACTTGCATAGTTGTGTGAGCATAAAGAAAGAGTTCAAAAGTGAATAGAGCATGAAAATCACTAGCTAGAGCAGCTGGGGCCCATACTCAAGTAGAATGGGGATGGATACAATGCCCAGAAAAAATGAACAATTCACATTGGGTATTATGTGATTAATTTACCCACTTAAAAATAAGATTTGGGCATATTTGATTTTTCATGATATAAATTATTGCTTTAAATCCATGAATGTGATGTAGTACTTTTGAATAGGACAAACTGCAGAATACTGGAAAGATTGTGTCTCATGTACAGATAATTTTGTCAATCTTTTCTTTCTGAGGAAATAATTCTGAGTGATATAGAGTTTATTTGCTAAAATATTTCCTTTTTCTCCTGTGAAGATTCAGGAGAATCATAAAATATTTACTACATATGAAGATTATCTGTGAAGGCAACTCTTTTAACTAATAAAGATTAGTATTTTGTGATGATTGCATGTGGTGTGTCTCATAATGAGTATGAATTTCCAAGTCCATTTTAAAGCTCTGCGGTTCTTTGTGGATAACTGGTTTATAGCACATGGCAAATAACTCACTTTGTATGTGCTTAATAATGACCAATAAGAGCTGGGAGGAATAATAAGGGGAAAACAAGTCTCTTATTTTTCTGTGCATGAGCCTAGGTGTTTGCCATCACCTTAGAATATTGGCCTCAGTTTTGTTCATGCTCTCAAAATCAAATCTTCAACCTTCCAGTGGAGATTCTTCAGCAGAGACAAATCCTGAGAGACAGAGCCCATGTACTAGATGTAAACTCGTAGGTCATGCTTCCTATCTACATGAATCCACATCCTATCCAGACAGGTCTTTCTTAATAACCTAGTTGTCTTCAGACTCACAAAATGTGACTGTAAAAATCTAAGCTTCAAGGGTGTCAAGTTTAGTACTTTACTTTGGAAAAATTAGAGAGCCACAAGAGATTAACTTTCAATCCTTGAGAAGAAAGGGATATTATGGAAAATTTGCTATGATAAATCTTTTCCTTCTGATTGAGTTTGGGGCTGCATGAAACTCTCATTCTGCCCTGCTAAGGTTAGCTTTCATGAGTCTGGATAACCTTGTTATGTAGAGTAAAGTTGAATGACATTGCTAAATTCTATCTCAGTCATAGGAAGTGCCAGAGACTTCTAACTATTCTAAATTAAATGAGAGTTTAAAAATGAGGTCTGAAGCATACAAATTGTATCCTCCACATTGAGCTTCATTGTCATGATGGTGAATTCCAAAACTAACAAATACACCCTTGCAAATCCAAAGTGATTGTAGGATGTTCAAAAATCAGATAATAATTTTCTAAAAAAATTAACATAAATACATCTTACACATCTTAGCATTGGCTAGTTAGGACCCTTGCCAGACATGTGTAAACCACTGTCTTATACCTAGAGTAATGTGATAAATGAATAAACTGTTGAATACACTAGCCTCCTTACCTTATAGTGATAAAAGTTGGATGTTGTGATTGCAATTTAAATAAAGGAAGGTGAAATAATTATGAAAGGACAGCTTGCAAAGGAGCTGCCTGTGAAATCCACAAATTGATTTCTTTGAAGTAGGAAATTCACATATACATGCAAATTTTTAAACTGGGAATCAAACTCACAAGCTCACATTGCCAGGCAGGCACTGTGCTGCTGGGCTATATCCCTAGCCTTGCATAAGACTTTTTTCTCTAAGTCCAGAGAGAGAAGCACCATTGGTCTTGCAATTATTATAATTCATTGATAATTACTGGACATTGTTGAAAAGGACATGCTAAATGATGCACTTTATGCTCTTATAGCTGTTTCATATGTGGTTTTCACATTTTTGAAATTATGTGAATGTTAATTGCATATGGTATAATGCTCATAATTTGCAATCCACTTGTTCATACCTGACACATATTTACAGGGCACATATCTGTATTTCAATCCAAAAATATTGTCTGTGGTTCATTATCTTATAAATTTTATTAAACTTTTGTTGGAACTTTAATTTTTTTACCATATACACTTTTTTATTTTAAAGAGAGTAAACAAAAGAGGACAGAACAAATAGATCAGAACAGAGCAATGTAAGCAATACTTTACAACAAGATAACTGGATATTAACAATAGCTATCATAATGTCTCTTTCTTTGTAATAGTTGAACATGACTTCACATGTAATAATATAAAACATAACAAAATAGTATAAAACCATTCATGAGAATGAAAGAATTACAGAGAATTCTAAACCAAATAACAGAAAATGAACTATGGCTACTATAATATCTCATTTTCCATAAAAATTTTGTTTATACTATCTCATATATTAAAATCCAATAAGACACAACATGATAGAATCAAAAGTAATAAAAGAACAAAAGCATGCTAGCACTTCAAAGCAAGATGACATTAAATCAGCAATGGCTGCCATAATGTCTTTTTTCAAAATATCTGTTCATACCATCACACATAATCAAATAAAACAGAATAAAACCATTACAACTGATGAATGAAAACTTTATAAGGCTTCAATGCAATGTAATGGGGAATCATGATTACCCTAAAATCTTATGTACTCTTACCATTTCTTACACTAGGGATACTATATAGTATTTATACATGTGAGTTTGGTTTATTTCACTTATGAGTATGGACTCAGGTTGCATCCATTTATTTATAATTATATCAATGTGATCATTCTTTATACTTGAGTAGTACTCCATTGTATAAAAATACCACATCATTGTTATCCATTTCTCAGTTGATGGGCACTTAGGTTGTTTCCAAGATCTGGCTATTACAAATCGTGCCGCTATTAACATGGTTGCACATATATCACTGTGGTATGATGATTTCAGTTCTTCTGAAAATAGGCCTAGGAGTGGAATAGCTGGGTCAAATGGGACTTCCAATTCCAGGTTTTTGAGGAATCTCCTCCAGACTGACCTCCACAGTGGTTGCACCAGTCTACACTCCCAGCAACAGTGCAGAAGAGTTCCTTCCCCCCACAGCCTCTCCAGTGTTTGTTGTTGGTAGTTTTTTTTCCTATCCTGGTCATTCTTTCTAAAGAAAGATGGAATCTTAGTGTGGTTTCAATTTACATTTTTCTAATGACTAATGATTGTCACGGTTTATGTCAGTGGCCCACCAAGCCTCATGCCTTTTTATTATGCATTTGTGATTGGTTCACTGTCTAGCCCTTGAATTGGAGATGTGAGTGCTACATTAGCCTAGGGGTGGAGGCAGGATATGATGTAATGGCAGGAAGAAGGCATGTCTCTCTCTCTTGCTGTTTCTGGCTTTGCTCTTTGCAGCCACCATGAGCTGCAACCCTGCCATGCCATCCTGCCTTGCAGCCAACTGAGTATAGACTGAAACCTCCCAACACTGTAAGAAATAAACCTCTTTCCCAATTTTGGGCATCAGGTATTTTGTCTCAGTGATGAGTAAAAAGTACTTAAGACAGAATTTGGTACTGAGAAGTGGGGTTGCTGCTGTGACTATGCCTGACCATGTTTTTCAAGAGACTTTGGAAATGGGTTGTTGGCAGAGTTTGGAAAGGTTTGAACATGTCACCTTGATGCATAGCTGGAGCAACTTAGGCTGTTCTGTAGAGGAGATTCTGGTCAGAGCTCAGGAGACCAGAAGGCTCATAGAAAGCCTGAAGATAAAGACCAAGCTTGCAAGGTTTCTGCTGGGAAGAAGGACCGACCACATTGGTTTTTGGACTCCAGATCATGTGTGTTATGGCTTTGCAGAAAGTTTGTCTGCATTTTGCTCATGCCCAGAGACTTTGTCTGACACTGAGGTTAAGAGCAATAAACTGATTAATCTGGCAAAGGAAATTTCAAGGCAGCCAAACGTTGAGACTGTGTCATGGCTATTGTTGGGGGCTTTTAGGCAGATTTCTGTTGCAAATCAAAAGCTGGGAGCCCAGTAAGATAATTTAAAAAGCTGTGAGTTTGGTCAAAATAAAAACTGCAGTAAAGCTGTGGATTGTAAACATAGAGCTGAGAATTTGATATCTGAGAAGAAACAGAGATATGAAAAATGGCCATGGGCCATTCCCAGAAGCAGCCAGTCTTCACACTTTGCAGCCTCAAAATTGCAAAATAAAATAATTTGCTCAGAGGAGAAATCTGCAGAGCACCAGAGGCCATGTGAGATCCCAGAATGGTGGCAACATAGAGAAACTTTTATTCACAATCAGGTTCACAGAGCCCAGCGATCCAGGCAATCGACCCCTACACCCAAGAGAGAGAAAAGCCTGCTACTGCTCCATCTGGCAGCAAACCATGGAGGCATCCATATGGCACTGATTTTAGGTGCAAGGAAAGTGCACAAATTCTGAAGGTAAGATAGTTTTCACCTCAATTGCAAAGGACCTGGGAGGCAAAGCAGTGTGCCCCTCAGTGGGCAATATGTAAATATGTAAGGATGAAGCCAAAGGTACAGTGAAGACCCCAGAAGTTTGGAAAAGCCATTAACGTGGATCATCCAAGGAAAGCTGCAAAGACCAAGCAGAGAGGGTTTAAGAGAGAAACTGTGGGAGCTGAAATCCCTGTAATTACCATGGAGGTGGAATCACCCAAGCCTTTTGGAGCTTGCAACCAGATTTCTTCAAATGCTGAGCATGGAAATCTAGGACTTAATGTTCCCCTTGCTGGATGTTGGACTTGCTTTGTTTCCAATGCTTTATATTGCCCTGTCTATAACTTTTGGAATGTTTATCTTGTGCCTTTGCATTTCAGAAATATTTAACCATGTTTCATTTGTATAGGGGTTTACAGTTAAGAGTTTTCCCTAGATATTGGAGGAGACGTGGGACTTGGACTTCTCAGCAATGCTGAAAATGTTAGGAATTTGGCAACTCTTGGAGATGGGCTAAATGTCTGTTGTATAAAGGATGTGCATGAGTATTTCGGGGCCAGGGGTAGAATGTTATGGTTTATGTCAGTGGCCCCCAAGCCTCATGCCTTTGCATTATGCATGTGATTGGTTCATTGTCTGGCACTTGGATTTGAGATGTGAGTGCTACACTGGCCTAGAGGTGGAAGCAGGATGGGATATAATGTCAGGAAGAAGATGTGTCTCTCTGTCTTGACAGTTCTGGCTTTACTGTTTGCAGCCATGATGAGCTGTGGACCTGCCATGCCACCCTGACTTACAGCCAACTGAGTATGGACTGAAACCTTCAAAAACTGTAAGAAATAAACTTTTCCTTTCTCAACTTTGGATTTTGTCTCAGCAATGAGTGAAAAGTAACTATGGCAATGATGAACATTTTTTCATGTATTTATTTGCTCTTCATATTTCTTCATCTGAGAATTTTGTATTCATCTAGGGTGCCCATTTTTTGACTGGGTCTTTGAAATTTGATGGTCTGATTTTTAAAAAATTCTTTATAAATTCTAGACATAAGTTCTTTGTCTGAGGGACAGTTCATTAAGATTTTTTTCCCAGTTTATGAGTTTTAATTTCACTATTCTGGACATTTCTTTCAATGTGCAGAAACTCTAATAAGTCAATACACAGTTATTTGAAAGTGAATAACTTTTTCTGTATGCATTCTGACTTATTCTCCACTAATTTTATTTTGTTTATTATGTCTTTCTGTGTCCCCTGACATCATTGTAAGAGGTTTTCCTATATATCTTAACATATTTAATTACATTAATTACTAAATAATGCCTGTAATACTCTTAAAAGTTTCTTCTCTATTGTTTAGAATCTACACAAATATAGAGTAATGAAATACCCTATTTTGTTGGAGTAATTAGCATTTTTATATTGCAGCAGCTTTCTATAGTTCTCCCTTGGAACTCAGTTCTTAGAATCTCAGGGATGGGCCTGTTATGGGCAGTGCCCACCCTAGTCTCAGAATTCAGAAGACCATAATGCAGAGTGATGCCATGCAGTCAGCTCACAACCACGCTGATGAGCTTCTCTCTTCCCTGTGTTCTCCAAAGTTCTGAAATTGAAGTCTTTGTTCCTTTCCATTCATTCATGGTTTATAATATGCCTATGTTTATTGTTTTTCATACATTCATTGTTTTTAACAAATTTTGAGAAATCAATTTTGAGTAAATGAAATAATTCAAAATCTATACTCATTGTCATGGATTGTGAAGTCCTTAATTAAGCTGTTTTTTTGAAACTTTTTATTTAAAATTTGTGATTTTCTCTCTCATCCAAGAGTATTCTTAATTTGTTTCTGCTTTACATTTCTAATTTCCTTCCAGTATTGTGTAAGAGCCTGCTTTGCATGACTTGCACTCCACTGATGCATTACATTCTGTATTGAGGCTCTGAACCTGGGCCACTTGTGTGAATACTCCTTGGCTTATAGTGAGGACAGTGTGCTGTGTCTTTCTGTGATAAAGTACTCGATAGAATCCCTCTGATATATTGCTTTTAATTATTATCTTGTTGATTTTACATGTGACTTTAATGACTGCTCTGTCTTCTTGAGCTGTCAGTCACTGATGGAGTTGTTTCGAATTTTTAAATATATAATTGTAAATGACTGGTTTTTCTCTTCCAATCCTGTTTCTGTTTATGTAGTTAGTTTGTCTGTGTAGTGGGATATGTATTAAGGAATGATCCTTGGTTTTAAAGAACTGCTGACTTTACATGTGGATGGTCATGCATGGAGACTCCCTATATAAGTAAGTCAATGTGAGCAGGATTTCTTGCAAATTTTTCATTTTATAAATGCTAATTTTCCAAAAACCCTGAGGAATAACTGTGAAAAATTGTATTGAGAAAAAGTTTCCATTGACAGAGATGCTAACCTCCAAAATGGTGTTACACTGTGGCCAAAGCCTATGTATGACATGTAAGAAAGCATTCAGTGTACCTGAGTATGGTCAAATATGTCTAAGTCAGCACTATGAATCAAAATTTTACATATGTAAATAACTATTTTGAAAGTACTTTGCAAATTACTCATTTAGTCAAAATCTGTAGAAATGCCATAAAAATTGATGTCAATATATATTCATAGGTTTTCCAGAGATCACACTTGAAGAAGAAGCTAACCCAAAGAATATTCATTTTGTGTTTCAGTACCACACATAACTAGCTGATCTGTTTGTCTGTAGTCTTACCATTAAAAAAATCACATTTTTAAAAGATAATTCAAGGATTCTGAGGAATTTTCCCTACTTTTTTTATCTACCAATATAGTCTTCATATATGACACCTATTTTTCTCACAAACATTCTTTCCATTTCAATCTCTCTCAATTACATTTTTCTAGAAGGATCTACACAAACACATTCAGAAGTGTGCTTCACCAAACTTTATGTCAAGAATCTATGTATGTTTGCTAATTATAAGAGAATCACAAAAGCAAAAACAAATTTAAAATATGTATAATTGCATTAGTGCCTGTTTCTAGTACATAATGTAAGTGTTCACTTTGGAAGGGATCAATGTGTATAACAGGTCTGAGTTCTTTATTGTTGCTTGACCACCACTATATATGTTTCTCCTCTATTTCTTGTTCCTTTCCATTTTTGAAATATGTATGTACCTATTGCCTATTACACATCAGGTATTTTACACAAAAGTAAGCACCATCCCTTTTATATTAATTCAGTCATTTATAAATATCAGAATCCTGAATATACAAGTTAATCAGGATTTCACACACAATCCCAGGGTTCAAAGGAAAATGCATGGAATCTGATTCCCAGAATAGGAATAGTGAGTAATGGAAATGATGTCATATTGTGACACCAGAAAGACAGAGTTACCAGTGTGCAATAAATAAGGTGATAATCACAAGTGTTTGAATTAAATGCATGAGAATTGTAGCATTAGATTTGTTTTGTTTGAAATGGTCTTGCTATGAAGTTCCGACTGTGCTTTGGCTCACTTTGTAGTCCAACCTGGTCTTGGGCTCACTTTATAGTCCAGGCTGATCTTGAATTTGTAGCAATCCTCTTGCCTTAGCCTTCTGAGTCCTGGAATTACAGCCATACACCACCATGCCCATGTTCTAGCATTACATTTACCAGCAAAAATTTCATGCAGGGATGATAATGTAAAACTTTTGCCCCTTGCTGTACAGTCTTTGGGTCATGCCACTGCAAAACTATCCTAGTCTCCCTTTAGTCACATGTTCCATAGTGGCATTCCAGCAGCATATTATGAAATCAAAATAAAATTCAGAAATCAATGTTGAAAAATTCAAAATCATGTTTCATTCTCAGTGGCACAAATAAATATAATGTCACTTGGATTTATCATGGATTTCAGTTTCCTTCAACAAAGAGCTATCATGTGATGTCACAACATGACAAGGTTAAGTGCAAGGCAGAATGAGATATGAAGAGAAAGACAACATATTCACAGGATGTTGAATACATTGTGGTTATTATGCCAATTTCTGTATTGAGTACCACTGTAATTTTTTATTCATATACATTTTTCAATATATTCCAGAATCATAAATATATATAAAATGTTATTTGTGTAAGTTTCCATGTATGTAATGTATTACTCTTCAATATTGGAAATAGACATTGAGGCAGTTGGCATTTCTGCACACTCGATTCTGAGGCTGAATATTGTTGACAAATTACTACAATGTAGTCCTACTTATATTCTCTGATTTTAATGTTTTATCATTTTTTAAAAAAATCAGATATATACAATATGGTGATTTCATGTGACTTAAGCAATCTGGGAATGTGAGGCAAGAGGATTTCAACTTTATAATTTAAGCCCAGGCTTGGCAACTTGGAAACATAATGAAAACCTGTCTGTGAATAAAAAATAGTGCTGGGGATATAGCTCAGTATAAATGTCCTGCATTCCAATCTCAGTCCTGTAATATTAAAATAGGCCTTCTTTACTGATAAGGAAGTAAAACCACTGGCATCATCTCACACTCTGAATAGACCTGGCATGTTCTCACCATCCTCCCTCTGAATTTAGGAGTCATTTCCAGAGTACATAGTCTTAAATCACCAGAGTACAATTTCTATCCTACTTACTGGATGTAAGAGTAAATTTGAAAAAAATGCAATTAGTTGATCCCTGCTCTGTATTGACAAGACCAACCTCATTTTAAGTGCAGTAATGCTTTGTGGAACATTGCAGTAGCCCATATGTAATCAGGAATGGCACCTGTCAACTTGCTCATCAGTATAAGTTTTGGCTCACTTTCCCTGTCCCTTCAGTCTCAAATATTTGGTCTTTCGTCACCAGCTATTGGGTGATGCAGGAAGGTTGTGTGCATTGTAAACTGGAAAGAGGCATAGGGAGATCAGGACAATTCATTATGTGGAGTCTTTCTTTATATTTTTGCTGCCATGTTTTGGACCCAGGGTCACCTCCTGACAAAAAGCTCTAGAAATTGAGCCTGGTTACTAGGTGACCTCCTTATACAGCAGGAAAAAATACTCAAGGAAACACCCTAGAGGCTAGAAATGTAAGTGTGAAGTCATTTGTTCTGAGATGGATACATATGGACTAGATGTTATCTGATAAAGATAGAGTCTCCCCATGAAATCTATGAAGTTTCTGACCTGATCTCTCTACTGGCTTCAAGCTGATCCATTCACATCTGTGCTTGAGGCTTGACTGTCAGTTGGAACTGTAATGCCCTGTCCTGTTCCAGCTTCAACTTCTGCCTCATGCAAAGTGGCACCCATTCAGCAAATTCACCTCCTGCTCTGTGCCTTGAAACTATTTATGGTGACTTCACCTGTGCATGTGGAGTCTACAGGATCAACTGCAGTTTCTACATACATAATTTTTTCCCTCCAATTCCATTCCTTCTTTTTTCTCAAGGTCAGTCATGATTACACTATGTTTACTGAATGTTTTGGAATCAAAGTGTCAAGTTCATGACCTGAATAGAGAAACAAGCATTTATAAGGTAGGAATTAAATTTTCATTTTCCAGATAATTTCTACATGGACATAGACAATACATATGACTGGGTTTCCAGAGAATAATGGCTACTGTTTCCATCTCTGTCATAACCTGTGCCATGGAGTGCTTTTTAACCTTGTTTCAAAAATGAATGCTGACTGAGGTAGAACACAATGTAGTAGTAATAATACAGATATTTGGGGATACACTGAATGTGTACTGTACCAGTATCTCAATCATATGCCAAAATAAGCACAAAAGAAAAACAGAGTTGTGTAGGACATAGGGGATGATGGAGCATGGAAATATCTACTCCTGGAACAAGGAAGGTCGTCCTGAAATCACCCTGTCTTAGGGTGGAATTAAAACCTTGGTATTGACCTGACTCAGGATGAGTGGAAGTCAAAGATCATAGACCTGATGATCTAATGGAAATTTAGGGAGAAATCTGTTGATATTAACCCTCCAATCAGTTTATTTACATTGCTGAATTCAAACAGTGAAATTTTGGTAAAAAAGAATCAGGCTGTAGTGAATCTGGACATGTGTGTGAGTTTGTCTGTGCCTGTGTGTTCATCTAATTCTAATGGGGAAAAAAACTTTTTCCCTGACCTATTTCTCAAAATCAAAAACAAATGGAGTTTTTAATCTTTGCTATATAGATAGCTGAATGAAAATATTAAGATGGTCAATAAATTTTTCCACATACATAGAATCTCAAAATGATTTTATAAGTTCATGTAAATTGCATAGAGTGGTGGATTGCATTTTGAAGTACTGCAGCCTGCATATAATATACATTGTTTTTTATGGGAGTTACATTATTATTACTACTAATAATAATGTATTGTTTATTTTTACCATTGAGATATACTTAATATTCACGTTCATCACAGGTAAATTGTACTTGTACATAATATATCTTGATCCCTCTTTTTGGCATTCCCTTTGCTCACAAAATCCCACTTTCCCTCCTTATCTTCAATGACTATTTTCTGATTTCACTATCTTTTCTCATTTTTCCCCTTCTTTCCTTTTAGACTACCCTTCCCTAGTTCTTCTTTGTTTTTGAACAACTGCTTACTATTTCATTATATCTATTTTGCATTTTCTTTATATTTACATTTTCAAATCTACACACCAATGTGATTATGTGACATTTATACATATTTGCTCATTTATGTCACTAATGGAGATTTAGAAGGTCCATCATTTTAGCTATTAATGTCTGCAGTATATCCTCAATGGCTTGGAATTACACACTGTATAAAAAAATCATCTTTTTTATATCATTGTCAGTCGGTGTGGATTTGCAATGTTGCCAAGATTTAGGCATTACAAAATGTTGTCTTATAAATGTGGCAACACATACATCACTCTGAAAAATACATAAAATTATTTTGGGATGATACCAAATTGGAGAAGGGTTGTAACACATGGGCCCTGTAGTACCATTTTTTTAAGAATATCTGCATTGATTTCCAGATGTGTGTGTGTGTGTTTACACTTCTATCAATAGTGAAGAAGGGTTGCAATCTTTCCCACATTCTTCTTAACAATTTTTTGGCGGTACTTGGAATTGAACTCATGACCTTGTACTTGTCAGGTGCACACTTGAGACACTTAGCTAAGTCCCTGGCCCCTTCTTAGCAATTTTATTGGTTCTTTTCTTAATTATTTCTCTTTTTATATAGTGAGATGGAATCTCATAGTTGTGTTAATTTACATTTCTCAAAAGACCAAAACATGAAGCTTTTCTGCATACATGTATTTGCCATTTGTATTTTTTCATCTGTGAAGAGAGTATTAGTCTGAGATGCCTATTTTTGGATTCAGCCTTTAAATTTGGAGGTTCTTATTTTCTCCATTATTACATATGTTCCAGATATTAGTACTTTGAGAATAAACAAAATTATTTTCCCATTCAATATGTTTTTTATACTGTATTAGCAATTTATTTTGTTGAACAATTCTTTTTAATAAGGTGAGATCCCAGCTGTTGATTTTTTGTGATATTTTTATGTGATCTTGATTTTGCTCATAAAGACTTTGCCTCATCTAAGTTCTCAACTGTTCTGCCTATCTGCCTTTCCAGATGATTTTGTATTTCTCTCTCTCTTTTTTTAGAGCTACCAGGGATTGAACTCACACTGTGTGATTGCAATGCAGGCTTTTATGCTGCTGAAATAAATCCCCAGGCTGGTGTTTCTCTTTTAACAATTAGATATTTTAAAATATTCAGATATTTGACTTAATTCTTCTTTCATTTAGTGCATAGAAAGATACATGGGCCAACTTTATTGTTTGACATGTGGAAATCCAGTTTTTTCAAGTACTATTTATTACACAGGCTACTTTTCTTCCATGGAGCATGTTTATCTCCTTTGTAAAACATAAGAATATTGTTAGTTATTGGAGTCATTTCTGCATCTTCTAATCTACTCCACTGATGCTTTTTTCCCAGTACCCAAAGATTTATCATAATAGCTCTCTATTATAGTTGCAAGTCAAGATATTGTGATGCACACTGCCTCATATTTGGTACCTAGGATTATTTGTGGTATTCTACATCATTTCTGGTCCAGATATATGAATGATAGGAATCTTTTCTCTGTTTTAGAAAGGCACATATGATTGGAATTGCATTATATCCATATAAAATTATAGGAAATATGGCCATTTTAATTACATTGTTTCTTCCTACCCATGAGCAAGGAATATCTTTTTATTTTCTGATATACTTTTAGATTTCCTTTTTAAGAGTGTGTAATTTTCAGTGTAGGGCTTTTTTCCTTCCTCTTATTACATTGATTATTAAGTAATTTATTTTTTCATGCTTTTCAAAAGTGATTTTTTCACTTATTCCTCTCTAAGTGAGTTTGTTACATTTGTACAGGAATACTACTGAATTTGTAGTGTTTCCTTTGCATCCAGCTACATGACTGAATTGGTTTCTTATGTCTAGAAGTCCATTGTTGGAACTGCATCATATCCAGTGTAGTATCATGCCATCAGCAAATAATGATAATTTAACTTTTTCTTTTTAGTTTTTTCATTGTGATATTTGTTCCATTTTTACATTTTCTTATCATCTTTATTGTTTTATTTATTTTTTGTTCAATTACTCTGCCTACCATTTCCAGAAGTACATTGAGTAGAATGGGTGATAATTGAAACCTTTGTCTTGTTTCAGATTTCTGAGTGAGAGTTTTCAGTTTTGGGCCACTTACACTGATGTTTGCTGTAGGTTGTCACAGCTGAATTAATCAGATGGATATAAAAAACATGTTTTTCAAGTTTGTAAGAAAAGTATCATAAATGTGTGTAGTTATTTGTGAAATGACTTTTGTGCACCTATTAAGATGAACGTATTATCTTTTTCTAAGTTTCTGTTGATATATATTACATATAATATACTGTGATTATATCGCTCCTGCCATGACCTCTCATTTCCACTCTCTTTTTCCCTGGTCTTCAGTGTCATCTCCAGTTGTATTTTTACTGAACTTGGTCATAGAAAAACTTCACATGCCATACACTGGGAAGGTATGGAGGATCACTGAGTCCTTTCACAGAAGGAGTATTGTGAGACTATGTAAATACGAGGTATGGAAAGTATTTATTAGGCTAAAATTTTAGTACATATGAAGAGTGTGAGCTGTACTGTAGTTTGAAACAAGGAAATGTTATGTATTTCTGGTAGTTGGAATCTGAAATTTAGCCATCTACAGTCTCCTTCATTTAGATAGAGAATGGCCCAGGTATAGTATGATAATGAAGGGTTCAATGAAGGAAACCCATTCCATATGTAAGCAGTGATGTATTTACAGGTGAAAAGTCCTTTTGCTACTAACAAATGGAAGGCTAAACAATCTTCTATGTAGATGGGAATTTTCTCTTCTTATTGCTTATTGCTCCTTGAGTAGAGTAACAAAAAATTAAATTGGGTTCATATTTTTAAAGTATATTTCAAAATCATGTTGTTTACTTGTCTCCTTTTTACATATCTTATTTCTTCTATTATATCTCATCTGTCTAATTTGATTCCTTACTATATTCTGTAAAAGGCTACATGGTCCATCTTCTGAAAGTGCTTGAGGGTGAGGAAGGGAATTTATTCATCCTAGCAAGGATCAAAAATCCCACCTAGATGGAACTATAGAAAAAAAAGTAGGTTGTATTTGTTGAACCATATTTTTCACTAGTCTAGAAATTGTCCAAGATTATATGAAACTTAATGGCTCTTAAATTGTGTTCTATAAGCACATTTCATAAACAGAGTCAGAAATTAAAATTACAATATTGATAGTGGTTTGAGAAATTGTCAATTATGGTAATATTTAGTTTAAGCATATAGTTTTAGTTTTTTTAATTAAAGAGGATTGTTATATTCTAAGTATAAAAATGATCAGATTCATCATAGGGACTTTGTTCCTTATATGATGTATCTTGATCCTTCTTTTTCTAGTTCCACTAATCTCTCATCAATTAACTTCCTCTCCTTGTTTATAACATGATTTTTTCTATTCTTCTTTTTCTCATTTTTTGTCATTCCTTCTATTACCCTATTCATTTTGCACCTTCCATTTGAAAATTTTCTTCCTATATCACAATAACCCTTATAACGTTTGGACCATGTATGTACTTTCAATTTCTCACCCCTGAGAGAAAATGCACTATATATACATGTGTTTCTGGTTCAATTCACATAAGTGCATAGTATCCAGGTGCTTCCAATGATGAAAAAATATGTTGTTTATCCTTCTTAATGTCTGAGTAGTACCCCACTGCATAAAAGTACCACATGTCGTTTCCTTCTGATTTATTGGTGGACATTTAGAATGTCTCCAAGATTTATGTGTTATATACTGAGGCACTATAAATATATATGTGAATAAATAATTGTGATGTGATGCTTTTAGGTATTTCAGTAAACTACCAAGTAGAATATTCAATGTGTCAAAAAGGAACTCTAGTTTTAAATCTCTTTTTTAGTTTTTTTAATTTTAATTTTTATTATTTATTTATTTTTTATCATGCATTGATCTCACAATCTTGCCCTTGCAATCAATACAGGTCCTTGTCCCACTTAGATAAATCCACAGCCCATAATTTTGATTTTTTGAGGACTCTCCACAGTGAGTTTGACACTGGTTGCTCCACTCTACCTTCCCACCAATAGTGTAGAAGGCTTACTTTTTCTACAAACTTCCCCAGAACTTGTTCTTGCTTGATTTCTTGATAACATGTATTTCTCAGGAGTAACATGGAAACTTAGCATTGTTTTATTCATGTCTCTCCAATGTACAAAGATGTAAATCATTTTTTTCATATATCAATTTGGCATTTCAAATTTTTTATCTAAGAAAAGTTTATTCATTTTTACATACACAGTTATAGTTGAATCTTTAATTTTAGGAGGTCTGATTTTATTTTATTTCTTTATATATTCTAGATATTAGTTCTTTCTCTGATAAAATGCTGGCAAATGTTAGTTCCCACACTATGTGTTGTCTCTTCATCCTATGAGTGGCTTCTCTTGAAAGAAACACTTTTCAGTGAAAGGTCACAGTTGTTGATACTTTGTGATGTTTTCTGTACAATTGAGGTTTTGTTCATAAAGTCAACCTGTACCAATGGTATCAAGACTTCTTATTCTATCTTCTTGGACATTTAGTGTTTTGGTTTTAGTATTAATATATTTGATCTATTTGTCATTGTTTAATGCATGGTGAAAAACATGGATCTAGTTTTAACCTTTGGAATGTGCAAGTCAGATTTTTCCAACACTAGTTATGAGGTTATCAGTCATCTAGGGAAAGTGTTTGGTTCCATTTTCAAAGATAAATTGACTGAGTATGCTTTTATGTATTTCTTCATATTTGAATTTGTTCCACTGTTTCTTGTGTCATCTTCTTCTTTCCCAGTACCAAGTTTTTTTAAAAATTTTAATCACAGTAGCTTTGCAGTCCAATTTCAAGTCAGAGATTGTGATGTCCCTTGCCTTGCATTTGTTCCCAGAAATGTTTCTGGTATTCTAAGTCTCTTCTGATTCCAAATAAATTTTAGAATAGTTTTTTCTAATGCTGTGAGATATGATACTGTAATTTTGCTATGGATTGCATTATATCTCCATAATAAGAGTGGAAGTGTGGCCATTTTTAAATAATTATTCTTCCACAAGAATAAGAAATATCAGTACATTTTGTGATATCCACTTCAATAAATCTTCTAGAAAGCAATACTTTTCAAGGAGAGGTCTTTTACTTTGTTAGATTTACTCCCATGTATATTTATTTTTTGGGTAGAGCTATGGACATGAGTTTTTTTCAGTGCCTCTTGTAAAAATCTAAGAAAGAAGATGGGTTTTTATTTTTTATTTGATGTAATATTATTATTCAATAATGGACAACTTAAAGTGATTGAAGTGCTTAATTTTGGTGATTTTAGAAGTTAAAGCACATATACATGAAGATGTCTCTTATTTTATGTCCCATTCACCTGTGAAGAAAACACACATCTTGAATAGGTACTGCTTGTTCTCAAGTGGGAACTGCTTATTTCCCTGGCTGGCTGTCTTCTGTTCTTCTCAACTAAATGATCTGATATTCATCCCAGATGTAATAGCAGCTTATATTTCTGCCTGACTCTCATTACAAAGCAAAGTTTGATTTAAGAGTTATATTAAATCTTTCCAGGCTATCCCATAGGTCTGAGCAAGTCATCTATAGATTTTAATGTACTTATCAGTGTCATCTGAAATCTTTCCTAGATTAAGTTTAATCTGCTTTAGACAGTGAGCAAAAGAGAGACTCATGAATTTAGGTAGAGCCATATGACATAATTATAGTTTGAGCCCAAGTTATAATTACTTGTTTTGTGATGAAAGTTTGAACATAAGGCAATTCTGCCCCTTTGTCAACTTTTCTACAATATAATCCTAGTTATGGTAGAACACCATAATTAATAATTCTCTGTGCATTCAATTTTGGCTCTAGAATACATGTTGTCTCTGTGCAGGTTCTGGAAATATCAAATGGCACTTTTTTGGTACCAGGGACTAAAGTCATGACCTTGTGCTGTACAGGCAAGCTCTTGTGCCACAGGGTTAAAACACTGGCCCTCAAAATTCACTTTTCCAACATATAAAGTGTAAAATATTTTTCAGCACTGAAAAATATATTCTAAAGGAGTGAGATATTTTGATCTTGAATTCATCATTTATAAAAAGAATAAAATATCATGCATTTGCATTAATTTCTGTTTGATTTTTATATCCTCAAGTCATGCCTTAAGGAGATTACAATACAGAGTAGGTGGACACCACCCAAATGAAGATAAAATCTGATGAACTCATCTATGCTCAAAATGGTGTGTGATTATTTTCTCCAGAAACTTGTGTATTTCCTATCATAAGTGTTTTCATAATGATAAGTTATAATTGATCTCATACATAACAACCTGTTTATGGAAGAAAGTGTTCTTTAGCATCAAACTAACTCTTCCCATATTTTTGAAAGGTGAGCAAATTCCAGAACATGAGTGGGAAAGAGTTGGAACAATACCCAGCATAACAAGCAAGTCACTTCCAGAGAAAAACTGGTAAAAATGTTTGGAAAAAAAATCCTACTTTGGGTTTTAGGGAGCAAAAGTCTCTAAGATATTTCTGTTATTTCCCTAAGCATGTAAGCAATGTTTTGTATCAGTAACATAAGGCTACACATTTTAATTAAATTTTAATATTTATATATCTCTGAAGCTCACAGGTTAAGTTTATATCCATCACCTAATAATCACAATTTACATGTGAATAAAGGCATATTTGTTTGTCTTCATGCTAAAGAAAGTGAAAAGTCTGATTGAAATCTCTTTCTTACTCTTCTTCAGCATGTCAGGCACATATGTACACCATTTTCCTGATAGCTGTTTTCCTCCTCCAGAAAAGGCAAAAAGTTGTTTAAAGCACTAAGACTAATATTTGGAAGATGGGCAGTCTAATGACAAGGTGGATTTAAAGTTAATTCCCAGCAATTTGGAAAAAATGTGGAATTTTCATCTTAGTAGTAAAGAGACATATATACAATAGATAAGTGGAAACTTTTCTGCAGCTGGTAGCTGGTTTCTATTGAGGGACCTTTATGAATCTGCAGGAGAGCAGCCCTGGCCAAAACACTTCAGTTACTTGTTTGGTTACTTAATCTCACACAACTAGATATCTATCTCCAGAATGAAATCCAGATTCCTAGCTCATTAAAATTCCATTGATCATTATCTTAAATTGAGGACTACCAGAAGATGTTAGGAAGTCTTTACACTGCTTTAAGAGTGGTAACTTCTTTACAGTGTTTAACAAGCTGCCAGAGTAAACACTTCTTTCCCAGTTTCTACAAGGGTTAGGTTAAAGCCTGAGCAATTTTTTTCTATAGTCTTTGTAAGTTTACACTTAAAATTTCAAGTCCATAATTTATTATTGAAGTATTTTTACACATAAATGATAATTAGATCTATGAGGGAAGAAAGAAGATAGGAGAACTTTTCTTAGGATAAATATGGTTTGTTACCCTAAGTGTGGTGCATTGGAACTAGATCCTACTGATTTTAACTGGAAATCAGTTGTTTCCAAGTCATTCTCCTTGGGGAATTGTTGCCCAGAATGCTAAGTCAAGGCATGGGTTTTATGGGTGTTTTCCTAGAAAGAAAAAATTCTGATTTCTCATCTGAGCTATAGATGAGATATATATATACCTCATTTAAGATGAATTCCCTGTCTTTGGTGTTAGGAAATGGTCATTTTTTATGGGCATAACTTAGATGTTGGGAATGAGGAAATGTTTGAGGTTACAGTTTTTTTCTCTAATCTCACATGGCTCCAACAAAAATGAATGGATGAAATGGCAAAAAGTGATTAGAATTAATATGAGAGAAAAGAAAGCTTTTTGAAGTGGGTTCATTAATAATGTAAGAATCCAAGCAGACAAGTCAATAAATTTGGAGCTTAACCACTCACATGTACCCATTTTGGTCTCACTGAGTGGCCCTGAAATGGAAAGTTACAAATCTTTTGAAGCTGTGAGCCATAGAGACATCCTGTTGGAAACTATTTGTCTAAAAATCTTACATTAATTTTTGATTGATACCTTTATCCTTCTTCTTTATTGAGCAGGTAAATTTTTCTCCTGTGTGTACAGCTCATTTTGCTTTCCTCATGGGATTATACTAAGAGTAATTTTCCATTCTCCTGAGTCAACAGGATATTAATTAACTAAAGTCTTCAAAATGGCTCCACTTATTAGAAGCTACAACTTTTCTTTTGATGATCACAGCAAAATATATAAACAACTTAGCTGTGAAACATTGTTCTCATCCTGGAAATGTGAGGATGGAGATTCTCAAGAGATAGAGTGTCTTCTCACAGTAGATCAGATAAGAAAGAAAACTGATACAGAACACACTTAATCTCACACAACTAGATATCTATCTCCAGAATGAAATCCAGTACCAGTATGTCTGCTATGTAGCAGAGGATGATGATGGCACTTTGTCTCAGTAAAATCAGTCCCCAGTCTAAACACTACTCACCCAACTATTGACTGTTAGTTGTTAGTGTCTCATTATTTATTAATAGATATGTATATTTTCTAACAATGAATTATATTTCTAAAAAAGACCATTTCATAGATTTTCATGTCAAAATATACTAGGGATAACTCTAAACATTACATTTCAGGAGAGTTGTTAAGTTATCAGATCATAACAGTGAGGTCAAAGAAGGAACAATAAAAAATATAGTAACAATTTCAAATACTATGTATGCAAAACAGGAATAAAATGCCCAACTAAAGAAGCAGCATGACATTCTTATGTTCTCAATTAAAATTGATCATCTTAACAAAATTATATGAGCGTTTATTACCAAGACATTACATAAAATTATATGAGCATTTACAAACAAGACATTACATAAAAAATTGAAGCATAAAAATTTTGATTACTGACATGCTTCATAATCCAGAATCTATGAAACAGAAGAAAGCTCTTGTTTACTGCCACTTATCTGTGAGGAAGACCTCAAAATGATATCATTCTCAAGATATAGGATCTCCAAATAATAAAAATAGATATAATTCAACCTGCTAGATATCTTTAACTCATTTCCTGTTCTACAAAATGGATAAATGAGTTCTAGGATGAACAGAGGTTAAAAAAAGGAACATTTTATGGAAAGGGAAAAAATTCTAAGAGAAATAGAAGGCACAGGGAAAGTGAATCACCCTTACTTCCAATTTTTAAGCAAGCTAAAATGATTGTATGTCTTCATGAATCTCTTGGTGATATTTTGGTACATTTGTGATCTGTGTATTGATGAACAGTATATTTAAGTTATCCATTCTTTCAGGCACTAATCCTTTGTGTATTATGAGAATTCCACTTGCTCTTTCCTCCAAATATTTGGGATAATATATCCGAATATTATATCCTGTCACCACATTTGTGTATGAAAACAGCAGGAGTCATTCCCTCTATCCTCTGTTATTCTGTCCCTTATGATCAATCCTCAGCTTCTCTATTTGTCCTATACATTCTGTGTCAATAATTTTTCTCCAATTTCCTGTGAGACCAACTAATTTATCTTCCAAATAGAAGTGACCTCCAAAGTATCTGTCCCTCTGTGTCTGATTTTATTTCATTCACTATTAAGTCACAGCATATTTTGAGACAGAATCTCACCACTCTGCCTTGACCCCTATGCAGCTCAGGCTGGCCTTGACTCACAGGGATCATCCTGCCTCAGAATCCTGACTAATGACAGTGATGATGGTGATGAGCTATCATGCCTGGTTTGAAAAGTCACCCTAGTTCACAATTCAAGAGTGGGGGTTTAAACTTCAGCATGCATGCCTCTCTATGTGCAGGCAATGGATCACAGAGCAGTATGTTTAGAACTTAAGGGAAAACATGCCCTGAAATGAAGAGCAACATCTTTAGGGCATCCAGTCCTATATACAAAACAAAACGGAGTGTAACTTTTCATTATCTTACATGAATATAAAGTAAACACCATTAGCACAAAAACACATGACATGTGTATATACACAAAGGTAAGAGGGGCAGAGATAGATACTCAAGCCTGTATCACATAATGAGCCATGATAATCTCATGATGGCTGTAGTTATTATCTACCTTCACCATATTCACTCATATTCACTATGGCTGCTGCTTTCTCTGAGACATCCATAACCAGAGCTGTTTGTGTACCAAACTGACATGGCCATGAGGCTGCCTTCTGTTGATGAGAACCAGCCCAGCCCTGATTCTACAGATCTGGAATAGAACCCAGACCTGGCAGCCCTAGTGATTCCACTCAGTAGTCAGGGCAGAACATAGACACCATGGAGGTGAGGCTAATAAGGGTTTCCCTTGCCAAATTTTTAAAAGATGATTTATGGAGCATAGCAGGTCCTGAGTGTATAAGTGTACACAAGTGGGACCAACAGGTAATATGTATGACAGTTTCCTGATCAAAATCTGTTTGCAGGTGTCCAGTGTGAGGCACAACAGGTGCAGTGTGGGAAATCTTGGTGGACATTGCAGGGTCTTAAAAATTCTCCTTTGCAGCCTCTGTATTCACTTTCCATAACTATAATGTGTACTGCTTCTGCCAGGCTTCATGGAAGGGGAAGACTGGGTCTTATAAGCTATTAACTAGAGGAGGCAGCATATGCTATGCATACCCAGTGTAGGGCTAATTGACCATCTGAGACACAAGGCCAAGAACATGACCAGGAGAGGGTAAGGAGGATCCAAGGAGCACAAGAAAGGTCCCCAGCATAGGTACAGAGAAGGAATTGGGGAGCAAGTGCCTCCTGTCAGCCTCTGTGCTTCCCTCTCTTTCCTACATCATACATCTTGAGGGGCCCTCTAGCACATAAGCTGTGAATGACTTCTGAAGTAAACCAGTTAGAAGTAAAGATTCCTTTTTAAATTTAATTACATGGTTATATATTTACATAATTATGTTTCATGTATTAATATCACTTTTCTTTGATGAATAAATGTGACTTGCATGCATCTTAAAATATGTCATAAATTTGGTGAGTTTTGGTTTCTTCTGAGTGCCAAATCATTATCATCTAAAAACAAATCTGATCATTTTATTCCTAAGGCAAGGAGTTGTCTTAGGAATTAAATCCTTCACATCCCTCTCCTCAGGGTCTGAGAACATACAGCACCTCCCTCAGCCAGGTCATTTCAGATTTTGTCCCCAGGATCAGAACCAACATCATATGCAGCACAGCACTCAGGGGAGGAGGGGATGGGGCAGCCTGCCTGCACTCGGCGCTGTTCAAGGGCCTCAGCGAGCTCTTTCTGCTAATGGTAGCTTAACAGTAGAGATTGTATTTTATTTATAGAAGTTAGAAATAAGGTTTTATTCCAAAGAGCAGTAGCGGTTTATATTTTGATATTTGTCTTGCTACCTACATACTTATATATAATCTTTCTTTGGCTTGGATCCTCAACTCCTTTCAAAACCTCATGTATTTATAAGCAAGACTTCTCAGAGGTGCCTTGATGTAGGACTTATGAGTATGTTTTAATAGCAGGTGTTAGTGAAATGGCTTCAGTATATGTCTGGGAGGGAAAAATGGAAACACCACTCTGACTTGCTTACATCATATATGGTTTATCCCTATATAAAGATCAGGCAAAAGGAAGTTTTATCTCTATTAATAAAAGCATTGCAGTTCCAGGGTTTGTATTTTCAAGACTTAAACAGCTAGTAGTATTTGCAAAATATTCTGAAAAATCCTTGAATGTGAAATTTTGGCAAATTATCCATTTTTGCTTTCTCAATCAGTTTCCCTTTCACTTGTCATTTCTGATGCCACTCAATCCCCTTATTTTTGGATAATTCCCCACAGGAACCAAATCCAGGAGCTCTTCCAAGTAATCCTAATCCATGGTCATGGTGGTATTGTTAGTCAGCTCAACCAGTTGGCTCACAGGAAGAGTGAATTGATTTGTTGTTGTTTTTGTTACTTTCCCTAGACTGAGCATGGTTTGTGCCAGGTCATGGAAAGGGTGTACTTGACTTATTCAACTTCCAAGTCTTGTATGCCTTGTACCAGCTAATGGGAATGGCAAATTGGCTTCTTTTTCTTCTTGTTACTCCTCTCAGGCACAGCATGGCTTCTGCTGCCTCACATGAATGGGGAATTTGGCCTGTTCTCCTCTCAGGTCCCACATGACTTGTGCTGAGTAACAACAAAGGTGAACTGGCTTCTTATTCTTCTTGATATTCCTCCCAGACCCAGCATGGCTTTGAAGGTGTTCTTGCATGTGATAAAATAGATTAATTAACAAACCTGTGGTGACACTGAAGTGCATGAAACTCTTTCATCCATAACATCACACATGAAATTGTAGCAAAGTGTTTTTATAGGTCACAGGAGTACATTTAAAAACATCAGCAAAATTGTAAATAATTAAACAAATAGACAAATAGTATAATCATTTAATTTCATTAACAACTGTATTTTTATTCATAATTGTGAATTACTCTATGTTTTTAATGGTGTAGTATTAAAATCAATTATAGTGATACATATTTATATTATCACAGCTCACAATAGATAAAATATGCAAGTGACCTATTTATACTCATGCAGGAAAAATGAAGACTGAAACTGTGGTATACTTACAGAAAAGAGATAAATTTCAGTTGTTTTAAGGAAAATTGGTGGATCTTGAGATATTAAGTGTAAATTAATGCAGACAAAGAAAGTTAAATATCACACCATCTGTCTAAAATAAGAGACACACATTAGAAACAATAAAAAGAACAAAATACACATATTAAGCAATTGAAAAGTAACTTCTATTGAAAAATGAAGAAATCTGAGGTAGAGGGAATGATAGAGGGAAGGTAAAAATGACCAAGATGTGGCACATAACCATTACATATCACAAAGATATAGTGATAAGAATTTTATAAAGAATGTTGTATAAAAATAAATGGTAAAATCTATTTGGAACATGCTTCAGGTGAGAATGATAGACTAGCATATTGGGAAGAAAAGGAAGAGACATCTGTGATAAAAAATGGAAAATGGGAGTGTTTACAAACCACAATATGATAAAAGCAGAAAGTTAAGAAACATATACAAGAATATATTGCACAATAAATATTCAAGATGTTGAAGCTATGATTCTCTTGATTGCCAATAGCTGAAAATACTGGATTTATCTATTGATCTTTACTAGTTTTGACTCAGAAAATCATCTATTCATCCCAGTTGCTTATTTCTCATTTTAAGGGCATCAATTATTTCAGTTTTCCATTCTCTATATACTTGATAGTCATTGACTTCCAAAGGAATGGCTAGAAAAAAATTGTACTATACAACTGAAATAAATCAGAAAAGCTTAAATACTTCATTGTTTATTGTATGTAAGAAAACAAGAACATAAATGTGTGAAATGGAAAAAAAGGTAAAAAAACAAAGACATTTTGCAAAACTAAAGGGAACTAAGAAAAGGAGGTATTTTAGAGGGAGTTTGGTGAAAAAATAAGTAAGTATTTTTCAGCACACATGTATAAGATTCTACAACAAATGTACCCATTATATACTGTAAACACTATTGGTTAAAATGAATGAGAACCCAAAAATATAGAAAAAGTTAGAAAAATTTGAGACAGAGGAAGGTAATCACAGGTGGATTCAAGAAACTCACTAAGAGGATCCACATGAATGATGGTGCTATTTTATTTTCAGAAAAGAGTAGAACACAGCACAGGCCCTCACATTCTCACCACAGAGAGAGGGGTCTGAAAACAGCAACAGGAAAGTCCAGCACCTGCACAAACATCAGTCTGCTCACAGATCAGGAGAGCTAAGACATAGACAATGGGAATGACATTCACACAGCTCAGATGCTATATGGAGAGCACAGCTGTTCATGGCACTCAACGTTTTATATGTTTACAAAGCAAGCATCATGAATATAAAAGGCATGATCTGTGTATATGGACAAAAATGAAAGCTAATGAAGAGTTAAAAACACAACAGATTACTGTCCCATGAGCTATCATATTCTATTGAATGTGTGTCTTTGTTACCAAACTTGCCTAACACACTCATATTGGCTGTGGACACTGCCTGCTCTGAGAGTCCAATTACAGTGCTGCTTACATAGCAGGAAGCAATGCAAATAAGGCCTCCTTGTGCTCATGAAAACCAACTGAGCTTTGACCCTGGAGCTCTGGACAGGAGCTGATCTCTGGATGCCCAACTATTACCACCCAGTAATCAGCACGAAGAACAAATGATCACTGTGGATTTGGAGCTAACTTGGGTTTTCCTGTTTGCATTTCTGAAAGGTAAATTATGGAGAAAAAGGATAAGGGAAGAGGAAGTGGACATGGCTGGGATAAACTGGACATTTGTGACAGTTTCTTGATGAGGATGTCCTTGTGTTTTCAGGTGTTCAGGCTGAGGAGAAGCTGATGGAGTCAGGACTAGGATTGGATCAGGCTGAAGGTTTCCTGAAACTTTGCTGTGCTGCTTCTGGATGCATGTTCAGGAGCTATGGTTTGCACTGTTTTCGCCAGGCTTCAGGGAAGGGGCTAGAGTGTATCACATAACATCAGTCATTATAGGAGTTATGTAAGCTATGCAGACTCCATGAATGGCCAATTCACTGTCTCCCAAGAGAAAAGCAAGAACAGCTGTAACTGCAAATAAGCATCCTAAAACCCAAGGACACAGGTCTGTACCACAGTGCAACAAACACACAGTGAGGGGACATCAGTGTGAACTCATACAAAAACTCTCCCGCCTTGGAACCAGAAGGGGGCGCGCTTTGCATGGGAAAAGACAGGGTATCAGGCAGGTGCAGAAAACAGCTGGCATGTGAGGGCTTTCATTTGGCCTCTAGCATTTTTTTCTGTTTTAGCATCCTGTGACGTGAAGAGACTCTGAAATATATAGCCTTCTGATGACTTTTGACCTATCCCAGGTCATGTGAACAATCTCAGTTAAAATTAATAGCATAAGAATATATATATATATATATATATATATATATATATATATATATATATTATCATTTTTTTAGGAATTTTACTTAATGGTTATCCATTGCCATCTAAATGAAACTTTAAAAATTTGTGCCATTAGATTTCTTTTAAATGTCAAATTATTCTGGTGTGGTGGCTCATTCTTGTAATCCTAGCACTTTGAGAGGCAGAGGTAGGAGAATCAATTTCAAGTCTGAGTCCAGCCTGGGCTACAAATTGAGCCCAAATACAGCCTGAAGTGTGTAGTGAGACCATGTCTTCAAAAGACAAAACTAGTCAAATGAACATCTTCTAAAAAATAATTTGCTAGTTTTATTCTGACAATGAGATGTTGTCAAATGCCAAAATGAATGCTTCAGATTGGAAATTAAATCCATGACATTCCTATTTATGAGATCTGAAAAAAGCACAGCCCGATCTTCACCTTGGCAATGTAAGAATACCTGATTCCCAAGTTCAGCCAAGCCCCATTAGGAGTCCTTTGCTCAGGGTGGAGGGGAGAGGGGGAAGCTGGCTGAACTCAGGACAGAGCATATGGGCTTCAGTGAAAACTTTCTGTCTAAGGGCACTAGCAGGACTTGGGCCTGAAATTTCCTTTCAGACCTAGAAATTTGTAATTCATAAAATGCAGCATGTTACAGTGCAAATATTCTCTCCCATCTCTCTTTCTATCCCTTGCTTTCTTTCTTGGTCCACACTCATTTAAATCAGTTAAATAATGGAGAATATGTAAGAACAAATACTCTGGTTTCTTATATTCAGAATTTCTTTCCTAAACTGATTTTCATAACTCTGACCATACACATTTAGTTCATGTTGTAACAGTCTCTTTTCTCAGTTGATGCTGCATTTACCAGTGGCATATACTTTAATTTAAAAAAATCAAATATAACTCCATACTCAATGTAATTGTTATGATCTTCTTTGAAGCAGGCACATAATAATCAGAAGACATTTGTGAGCCATATGAACTGCAAACATATACACTTAAAATTAAATATTCTTAAAAAGTGTTTCATGGTGATTTCCCATTGACAGGGATAGGTGAATGACAGGTAGAACATAACATTTACCCCAAATATAGAGAGCAACATAATAAAAACTCTCACAACAAGGACCTTTATTCAGCTGTTAGGTGTAAAGCTGGACAAGCTGAGCAGTGATAAACCCTATGCAGTGTTGATGAACATACAGTATATTTGGTATTTATTTTTCTTGAAATAAAGTGATGTTAGTGTATGAATATTTTTTCTAAGCAAAAACTTCAGTATTGATGTATAATGGCAGTACTGACACTTTGATATGAAGTGTTTTGGGTTGAATTTTGCACACTCTTCTCTAAAATGTGATCCATCATTACCCCAGAGTAAGTGTGGACTTTCAATGACTCCTTTAGGTCATGCATCCCAGGGCAGCATTATTAAAATATGAGGCTTACAGCAGTGAATGGTTCAGCAAACCATTAATGTGTTACAGGGGTTCATGCAATGATGAGCTCTCAGCTCAATGGCCTGTTAGAGAGTAGAGCCTATTTTGAAGTAGTAGGTCACAGGACCTTTTCATTGAAGTTAGTGACACGTTGAGCAGCCCAGTTACCACTCCCTGTTGGTAGAAAGCCAAGATGTTAAACCTAAATTGAAGACACTGTAACAACTTTTCCAAAGACAGGCATCATCATAAAGCACTGCCAGATGAATCATAGGCTCTAGGTAACTAGGAGACATAAAGATGGAGGAGGAAGACTGGGAGAAGCACATCAGTGGCTGCTGTGGGCAGTCCCATAGGAGCAGTGGTTCTGGGGTGCTGCTGAGCAGTAGGGTGGCTGCAGCTAAAAGTAATGTACTACTTATTAAACAAAAGTAGCAGAGGAATATAATGATATCACAAAAATAAACGTTCTCAATGAATTAGACACTTTAATTCTTATTAAGCTCTATTTAATTCATACATATATTGAAACATTGCATGACATCCCAAAGTATGTGTGACTTTGATGTTTAAATATCCATTTAAACAGAATCAAAACAAAATTAAAGACATTTTTAAAATTAAAGAAATATAATACTCACCAGAAAAAAATTAGGATGAGAATTTTTACAGCTATTTCAATCATAACTGACCACTACAGAAAATAAGTGTCACTCAATACATGAAAGGATAAACAAAATGTGGAACAGAGTTCTTTAAAATCAGTTATGCCTTATGTTGTTAAACACAGTGCCCTTTTCCTCTCTGAATTTCCAAACCAGATCCACTAGAGTTTTATTCAAATTTTTGACCTCATTCATGTCACCACATTGGCATTTTTCCCTCTCTGCACCATCTCTTCAAAGGCATTCTGCTCTTAACTTAGGAATGGATATTGTTTTTGCTGCCTCAGTGTTATCACACACAAGGACTGATGCAGTTCACCTCTCACTGCAGTTTTTCTGATCAGCAATTTCTTAAATTCTGTAATTCTCTAGATTTGGTGTGGTGACTTCCTCCTCAAGTCCTCACAGTGGCAATGTGTCCATATTTTAAGTGAATCACAAATCCCATAGAGAGAATGTGCATACTATGAGGATTTTACCTGTGGGGATACCATGAAAGAAGCTGGCATTTTTGCTTGATACTTGCATTCTGGATATTGATGTAGTTTTATTTTCTCTGCTGGTTTGTTTGATAGAAATCCATTTTGCCCTATTGCACATCCCCAGGATCCCCATCTTGGGCTCTCTAATGCAGGGCTTTCTAGATCAGAGAGTCCATCATTCATGTAGGAAACTCCTTTCAAATCTGTTGTAATGATTTGAAACCCTAAATCCACATGCAGTGTCTCCCAGCCCTCTGCCTTGTCACTAGCTATCATCTGCTGAAGATGTCTTGTCTATGACCAACTTCCTGCTAAGGCCTTCATGTGAATGAGGAAATTTTCTGGTCTCAGGGCCAGCGCATAACTCCTTTCTGTAGATGGTGACTCTGAACAGGAAATCCTTAGGAATTTTCTAAAGAGACATAACAGATTAAAGTAGAGCACAAGAGTCACTCCAGTTTCCGGTTATCTGACCAAGACAGAGTCTAAACTACCACGAAGAATGCTACCATGAATTGGTTCTCCAAATTAAAATGACAACCATACCATGAGGGCCCAATCATGGAAGGAAATGCTCACAATTTTCCTTACACGACCTCCCCTGCAGCACAGTCCCATGAAAGTTACAGGAACAGAAATTTTTGGCTAAGATTATATCTCAGATCGGGATCTAGTTCAGAACCCAATAACTGGAACCTGGAACAGGGACCTAAAATCCTTGGACTGTGCATCAAATGCAGTCCATAATTTTTCAAGTGCAAAGAATTACTACACAGAGGCAGTTCTTTCATGAGTGACAATCTCTCACCTTGTGGAAAGCTTTCCTACATTCCTTATGTTAATAGGATTTCTTCACAGTGTGGGATCTTTTATGTTTATAAAGTGAGAATTTATCAAAGATCCATTTATTCATTTTTCCTATAGATAAGGTTTTTCTACAGGGTGAATTGTTTTATATACACAAAAACTACTACTATACCTGTATGACATGCAACATGGCTTATATAGATTGTAGGGTTTATTTTCAGTATTTCTGCATACTGAATGCTTTTCCACATTGTTTGTAGCCATAGAAGTGTGAGTTCTTTGATGAATAATAAGGTTACCATTTCAAATGAAAGGTTTCCCACATTGCTTACATGCACATGGTTTCTCCCCAGTGTGAATTCTATCATGTGCTTAAAAACAATATGCTGTAGTGAATGCTTTCCCACATTTTTTGCATACATAGGTTTTCTGATGTGTGAATGTTTTCATGTATAATAAGGTTACCATTTTGACTGAAAGATTTCCCACATTGCTTACATAAAAAGGGTTTCACCAGTGTGAATTCTTTCATATACAAAGTTACAGTTTTGACTGACAGATTTTCCACATTGTTTGCATATGTAGAGTTGCTCCCCAGTGTGAAATCTTTTATGAATACTGAAGAAATTACTGTGTCTAGAATATTTCCCACACTGCTTTTACACATATGGTTTCTCAGCAGTGTGAATTCTGTCATGTACTTTAAAACAAATGACTGTACTGAATGTGTACCCACATTTGTTGCATACATAGTGTTTCTCCCCAGTGTGAATTCTATTATGTGCTTTACAACAAGAGGCTCTACTGAATGCTTTCCCACATTTGGTGCACACATATGGTTTCTCCCCTGTGTGAATTCTTTCAGGATTGATAAGGTGATGTTTTTGACTGAAAAAATTTCCACACTGTTTGCAAATGTAGAGTTTCTCCCCAGTATGAATTCTATCATGAATTTTACAATGTGAGGCATTCATGAATGCTTTTCCACATTTGTTGCAGACATAGGATTTCTCCCCAGTGTGAATCCTTTTATGTCTTTGACAGCTAGAGTGTGTACTGAATGCTTTCCCACATTGCTTTCATTCATACAGTTGCATTCCATTGTGAAGTTTTTTTATGGTTTTTAGGGGAATTACTATGATATAATGCTTTTGCACATTTATTCATTAAATGGTGTTTCTCTCCACCATATTTTCTAAAATCTTTTTCAAGATGGTATGAAGAAATAGAACTATTCTCATAGTGTTTTTGTACATATGAGCTCCCTGAACTGTGATTGCTTTCATGGATTTGAGCACTATCAGGTGTTGTGTAGGCTTTCACACTTTTCTTATCTACAAATGTTTTCTGCCCAAGGTGAGTTTGTTCACTAAGATAAGAGCTGTCCCACTCACCATTCCTATGTTGACAAGGTTTTTCTCCAGTCTTCCTCATTTTATGCTTTTGAAAGGACAGGAAATCACTGCAGGTCTCTACATCTTCATTGCATTTACATTGCTGTTCTTCAGTTCACAAATAATTCTCTCCATCCTATCTGTAAGGAAATACAAAGAAAGATATCAATCACAATGAAATGGGCTGCACATTAGCACTTGAGATTTATGATAATAAGTTTGGTTTGAAGTCTGCTAAGTAATTCTGATAGTTAACTGACCCACTGCCCTGCAGGACGTCTTTCAAAGTACTATTCATTCTAAAAGGATTTATTTTCATTTGGCAATTTTAAATTGGTATATGATTGCAGTACATAATATGATTTTACAAGATTGGCACAAATGACTATCAAATACTTATCATTTTTTTAGCTGTTCAGGTAAACAGCTTATTTCTCCCCCTTGTCTATTTAGCCTAATCATATATCTCATCTACAGAATGTAAGGATTTCTAATCTCATATTCTCTCTCTTTACTTTTATTTCTCAAATATGCTTTTAATTTCCCATTTAAGAGAAAACCTTTGATATTTCCATTTCTGTGTTTGATTTATTTCACTTAAGGTCCAACTCTTTTTGTTTCTTGAGAAACAATGTCATGGTACATTGTGTAGTATATTTTTTTCAGTGTAGAGTGTTAAACAATGGTCTTAGACAAAGTTACATTTGCTGATTTATTATTTGTTTTTTTGAGAGAGATTCTTATTGACTATGAACTTGTTCAGACTAGACTTCAAGTTGTCATCCTACTAATTCAGTCTCCCAGAGTACTGGGTTTGAAAGAATGCATGACCATGATGAGGTGACTCCACATTTTCTTTACCTTGACATCCAGTGATGGGCACCTGAGATCTTCTTAGCTCTTAGCTACTGTGAGTTGATCCTTGTATTAGGTATTATAAATGCCTTTCATGTGGTGCATTGAACAACACACTGTGTGGATCACTAACATTTGATGAATTTAATGTATTTGAAAATATACAGAGAGACTAATAACACAGTACACAACTCAACAGTCAAGAAGTAGAGGCAGAAGTATCTCTGAGTTTCAGGCCAATATGGGCTACACAATAAGTCCAAAGTCATCCTGACCTACAGTATAAAATCACAGCTCAAAAGTAAAAACAGAAAAAATACAAGTATATACCGATGGATGTTCATTTGAAACAATATGAAACATATTAGTTTGCATATTAGTTTCAGATCAATGAATATTGATTAATATGTTTCTATTTTCTGTACCAACAATGTCTGAGGAATTTTAAACATGAACAACTCAACATTCTACAGGATACTTTCAAAGTTCTTATTATAAGAGTAGCATTAATTTGCATTTTGAATACTGATTCTATGTGAAGAAATTTTTAGATCATGAAAGTCTCAGTATCCACATACATATATAAATAGATAATGTGAAGATGAATTTCTATCAAAATTCACAATTCATTCATTTCCTCCATATCAAAATATAATATTAAAATTTACTATCATATTTACATGATGTTGGTCATGAAGGCAATTTTTAAACAGATATACTAAATACTGTTATTTCTTACATAGTATGAGCATCACCTCTGATTCCTACATTCATGTACTTTTCTATGGATTCCCAGATAAAGCAAAATAAAATCAAATGTATCTCTTGATATTTTTCTGAGGTTAAATAAAGTGTAACATGATCTCATTGCTTTCAGTTTCTTTGTTGTAATACCTATGCTCACCCACTGACATTTAAGGAATGCTCCATTTCTCTTATGTGTGTCAATCACCTTAGATTTCTTGAGAAATTTTTGTCCTCTTCTTTTATTTGTTGGCTATGCAATATTATTCCTACATTACAGACATAGAAATTTTTTTAAAAATTTACTATAACATATTAAAATATCACTGATTCCAGTTATTTTCATGGTATAATATAATTGGGCCTGAGATATACAAGCAGGTGTTATCAATTATATTAAACTATATCACTGAGAAATAATGTTGTTTGTACAAATAAACAAAAAATATCATTCTTACCTGTCACAGTAATATTCATAAATATTTCCCACATCAGATCTCTGTAGAGCTTCTTTTGGGATGCATTCAGCAAATCCCACTCTTCTGGGGTGAAGTTCAATGTTACATCCTCAAAAATCACTGTCTCCTACATAACAACAATCATCCTGAAGTTGATACACACACAATCTGGTATATCTCAGCTCCTGTCATAAACAGTCTAACTAAAGGTCATTCTTTCTCTTATTAACTGCATGTCATGTCTGTCAAAACTCAAGGACATTCAAATATTGTCACTCAGTAACACTGAAGCTAGAGTATAACAAATGGACAAAGTGATCAAAGAACTTTACAATGGCTTGTCCTATACTGTACTTTTCACTGAATTTAAAGCAGAGCTCAAAGAGGGAGCCTGAAGATCACAATTTACAAACATCTGGTTATTCATAACACTGAGTTCATCTTTTTTTTGTAGATAGCATTTAGAATCTTGAAAATGGTTTCATAGATAAATATTTAGTTGACTATGAAAGAAGGTTTATGAATAACTAAAATTTAATGAAAATAAAGGTTTATTTAAGCATTCTATAAACAAGGAATTTAGGAAAAATGTAGCTATAAACCTATAGCTCAGGGATACTAAATTATCTCCTTGTACTTGAATACAACACATTCTACAGGGGTGTAAAGGAAGATAATGTGGGAAAGAATATATATGAAGTGCATGAAATACAATGAAAATTGAGGTACAGCAACAATAACTGGTTAATAAATACAAAAGAAAGAGTTCAGTCCATTGGGGTAGCACATGGAGATTCTCCCAGAACTTGGGAGGCTGATGTAAGAGGATTGCAAGAAATTGCCACACATACAATGTTCAGCCTGGGCTATGCAATAAGGACAGTTCAGACTACAAAGTGAGGCCACTCCTCAAACTCCTTTGATGAATGAAAATTAAAATTAGTTCACAACTATTTACAAATCACATCTTTGTACCAGGGATATATCTTGTTGATACAAGCACCTGATGACATGTACAAGGTCCTGAGTTCAATTTCTAATATCAAAAAGAAACAAACAAAACACACCTTTGATTAGCTGAATAATTATAGGTGAAAGTTAGAAAAAAAGCATACAAAATTTCAATACTTGTGAGCAAGGAAACATTTTGCATAATAAATGTGTAAAACATTCAGATTTCATCATTCATATCAGTGGATGATTCACAGAGAATGACAAATGGATAACAGGAAAGGAAGACAACCTTCAATGCATCTACATGGATTTGAGCACTATCAGGTGTTGTGTAGGCTTTCACACTATTGTTTCATGATTCAGCTGATGTTATGCTCTTGGGAACAAAGCACAATGTGTTTATGTACATTCAGAGAAAGACAGGTATGTCCTTAGCAATCTGGACTATACATTCTCTTCACCTATGTGCATTGGAGAACTTTTGAATTGGGAGTGAGAAACAAAAGACTGTGAAATTTATACTAAAAAATACTCAGTTAATGAAAAACGTTCCTTAGAACAATATCAACCAGCTGTGAAAATTAGAAGAAATTGAAATCTATGAAGATGTGAATTAAAGAAAAAACATTGATTGGGAAAACAATTCAAATGTATTTCATTCAGAGTTTAAATCAATAAGCACAAATCTAAAAATATCAAAAACTTATTCAACTCAGGAGAAATGCTGAATAGAAAGAAAATCTAAATCACGTTTGTGAAAATCAAACAATGTTGAAGTGTGGAAGAACAAAATAATTAGATTTATTTAATCAGCAATCAGCTCCTAAATTCCACAAATTTCTTTACTATGGAGTGTATGAAACTCCACAGAAAAGAGACTTTTTTTCTAATGTCTAAAAAATGTTTTGTATTATGATTCCTGGGAATACACATTATTCTTTTTGTCTTAGGTACTTTTTACTCATTTCTAAGACAAAACACCTGATGCCCAAAGTTGGGAAAAGAAAGGTTTATTTCTTACAGGTTTTGGAGGTTTCAGCAATACTCATTTGGCTCCAAGGCAGGGTGGCATGGTGGCTGCACAGTTCATGGTGCCAGCAAGTAGCAGGGCAGAAATGAAAGAGAAAAAGAGACATGCCTTCTTCCAGCCATTGCGTTGTACGATGGCTTCACCCATAGGTGGGTGTAGCATTGACACCATCAATCCAAGCACTAGCCAATGAACCAAACACAAGTGCACAATGCAAACACATGATGGGCCATCAATGTAAACCATGACAGTTTTCAAGTAAAAATAAAGATTCCAAAACTTTGGCTAAGAGACTAAATGAGAAACTACTTTGGCCTTGATTCACATACCAGTCCTTGTGAACAATGGTGAGAAATGACTAAATTGAGAAATTCCACAAAAACTCACAAAACATTTCTCTATGTAATTTTTATCATAGTTCCTGAAAACTTAAAGAAAAGAAACTAAAAAAACAGTCTCCATGAAAAAGTACACATTGTAAACTTTAGAAAATTTCTAAAGGAGAGTTGTCATCAATCATGTAATAATATCTTGTGACCTGAAGGGATTTTATCACCTCATTCCTTTTATTCCTTGCCTAAGACCCAATGGTGAAACTTTCTGAATACACTAGGTACATTTTCATTTTTATCATTAAATATAAACAAAAAACATTTGAGAATAAGATTTTCTTTAAGTGATTAAAACTATAAATTGCAATACAGGTACTTATTGATTCATATTTGTTTATCTGTCTTCAGACATGAAATAATGAGACAGTATCTGTATTATATAGTGATAAGCAAACTACAGTTGAAAATACCAGTGCAATGAATCCACAGCTAACTGTCATGAAATGCTAAATTCACCAAAAGTGGAACAGGTCAGCATATCAGCAGAGCAGGTCACAGTTTCAGGAGAAAAGTTCATATTAAAAGGGACTGAGAAGAATAGGTGTCAGAGCTGATTAATTGGAGGTGTCAGAGCAATATGGCCATCTATTTTACAAACTCAAACATACATGCAATTATATCCCTTAGAGCACTTTCTTTTCCTTTTTACAATAGCAATTATACATTTTGGTTTTATGACACTTATAGTTCTAATTTACTTTTTACACTAGAGACACAATATGATATTTATAAGTATGATTCTTATTTATTTCACTAATGAGGATAGTCTCAAGTTGTCTCCATTTACCTATGAAGGTCTCAAGTTCATCTTTTTATACCTGAGTAATATACCATTATATAAAAATGCCACATCTTTCTCATTTACTATGCAGTAGATGGGCATCTTGGCTGTTTCCAAGACTTAGCTATCACAAATTATGCCGCAATGAACATGGGTGCACATATATCTCTGTGATACAAATTTTTCAGCTCTTCTGGGAAAATACCCAGGAGAGGAATAGCTGAATTGAATGGGGTTTCCAATCCTAGTCTTCTGAGAATTCTCCATATGGATTTCCACAATGGTTGCACCAGTTTACTTTCCCACCAACAGTGGAGCAGTGTTCCTTTTTCCCAGCAGCCTCACCAACATTTGTTATCAGTTGATTTCTTGATGGCAGCTATTCTTTCCAGAGTGAGGTGAAATCTCAATGTTGTTTTAATTTGCATTTCTCAAATGACCAGTGATGGCAAACATTTCTTCATGCATTTATTTGCCATTTGTACATCTTTCTCTGAGAACTGTGGCTTAACTCTGATGCCCATTTTTGGAGAGGGTCTTTGAATTTGGGAGGCTTGATGTTTTTCAGTTCTTTATATGTTCTGGATATAAGTCCTTTGTGTGAGGGGTTGCTGGCTAAAATTCTTTCTCACTCTGTTGGTTTTCTTTTCACTCTGTTGGTTATTTCTTTTGAAGTGCACAAACTTTTCAATGATATGAGATCCCAGTTGTTGATTCTGTGGAGTGTTTCCTGTGCAGTTTGCGTTTTGTTCATGAATTCTCTTCCTACCCCTATGTTTCCAAGACTTCTACCTACCTTGTCTTCTAGTAGATTTAGTGTTTCTGTTTTAATATTTAGGTCTTTGATCCATTTAGACTTTAGTTTTGTGCATGGTGATAGGCTTGGATCTAGTTTCAGTCTTTGGCATGTGGAGAGCCAATTTTTCCAACACCATTTATTAAAGAGACTATCCTTCTTCCAGTGGACATATTTAGCCTCTTTGTCAACTATCACATGGCTGAGTGTTTTTGTAGTTGTGCTTGCATCTTCTAATCTGTTCCATTGATCTTCAGGTCTATTTCTTTGCCAGTACCATGCTTATTTTATCACTGTGGCTTTATAGTACTGTTTCAAGTCAGGAATTGAGATGCCTTCTGCTTTGCTTTTGTTGCCCAGAATTGCCTTTGCTATTCTAGGATTCTTCTATTTCCAAATGAATTTTAGGAGAGTTTTCTCTAGATCTATGAGGTATCACAATGGTATTTTGTTTGGGATTGCATTAAATATGTATAAAATTTTTGGGAGTATGGCCATTTTCACAATGTTGGTTCTTCCTAACCAAGAGCAAGGAATATCTTTCCATTTTCTAATATCCTCTTCAATCACCTTTTTCAGACTAGTATAATTTTCAGCATATAGGTTTTTACATTTTTAGTTAGGTTCATTCCCAAATATTTCATTTTTTTAGATGTTATTGCAAAGGGTGGTATTTCCATAATTTCTCTCTCAGTGAGTTTTTTGTTTGTGTACAGGAATGCTATTGATTTTTAAGCATTGACTTTGTATCCAGCTACACTGCTGAACTTGTTTATTACCTCTAGTAGTCTTTTAACAGAGATTTTTGGGTCTTCTGTATAGAGTATCATGTCATCTTCAAATAGTGATAATTTAGCTTCTTCCCTTCCTGTCTTTATTCCTTTTATTTGTCTCACTTGTCTGATTGCCCTGGCTAGATTTTCCAGAACTATATTGAAAATGATTGGTGATAGTGGACGTCCTTGTCTTGTTCCTGATTTTAAAGTAAAAGCTATCATTTTTGTCCATTTAGTATAATGTTGGCTGTTGGTTTGTCATAGATGACCTTTATAAGGTTGAGGTAGACACCATGCATTCCAAGTTTCTGAAGGGTTTTTATCATGAACATGTGTTTGACTTTGCCAAAAGCTTTTTCTGCATCTATTGAGATGACCATGTGGTTTTAGTTTTTGGCTCTGTTGATGTGGTGTATTACATCTATTGATTTGCATATGTTAAACCATCCCTGCATTCCTGGAATGAACCCCACTTGGTCATGATGCATAATCTTCTTGATGATTTGCTGCATTATATTTGCCAGTATTTTGTTGAGAATCTTTGCATCATTGTTCATTAGTGAGACTGGCCTATATTTCTCCTTTTTGTTTTGATCTTTCTCTGGTTTTGGTATCAGAGTAATACTTGCCTCCATGAATGATTTAGGGAAGATTGCTTTCTTCTCAATTTTGTTGAAGAGTTTAACGAGTATTGGCATCAAATCTACTCTAATTTTTTTGTAGAATTCAGTTGTGAATTCAGCAGGACTTGGTAAGTTTTTAATTACATTTTCAATTTCAATAGCTCATATTGAGTTGTTCAAAATTGTTATATCATCTTGGTTGATCTTTGGTAGTTCAAAACTTTCTAGAAATCTGTCCATTTCCTCTGTATTTTCCCCTCTGTTTGAGTAGAGATTTTCAAAGTAAGTATTCATGATCTTTCTAATTTCCATGGGATCTGAAGTAATTTCTCCCTTTTCAGTTCTTATTGCATGAATTTGGGTTTTTAATTTCTTTCTCTTGATAAGGTTAGCTAGGGTTTGTCAATTTTTTATTTTCTCAAAAAACCAGCTTTTCGATTCATTAATTCTTTTTATTTTTTTTAGTTTCAATTGCATTGATTTCTGTTCTAATTTACAATTTCCTCTCTTGTATGAGTTTTGTGTTTAGATTGATCTTTCTAGAAGCTTGAGATGGAGCATCAGGTTGTTTGTGTTCATTCTGTTTTCTTGATATGACAGTTTATAGTTAGATATTTCCCTCTTAAGATCGCTTTCATTACATCCCACAATTTATAGTATGTTGTTCCTGTATTTTCACTGAATTGTAGGTATTGATTTATTTATTCTTTAATTTCATCTGTATCCCATTGATTGTTCAAAAGTTTGTTATTTAATTTCCATGTATTCATGCAGGTTTTGCAATTTCTTTTGCCATTAATTTCCAATTTCACTTCTGTCAGATATTATGCATGGTATGATTTCAATACCTTTGCAATTACTTAATGTTTTGGGGAATAATATGTGGTCTATTTTGGAGAATGTCCCATGTACAGCTGAGAAGAATGTGTATTCTCATGTGGTTGGGTGGAATATTCTGTAAATTTTTATCAATTGCTCATAGGCATGCTTCAGTTCTGTTATATCTTTGCTGACTTTTTGTCTAGTTGAACTGTTTGTGACAATAGGCTGTTAAGATCTCTTGTTACAACTGTGTTCTTGTGTATTTGGTTTTTCATGTCCATTAGTGTCTGTCTTACATAGTAGGATGCTCCTGTATTTGGTGCATATATATTTATAATTGTTAGTTCTTCCTCTTGAATTTTTCCACAAACAAATATGTAGTGACCTTCTCTATCTCTTTTAATAATTTTAGGTTTGAAGTTCACATTTTTCTGCAATTAGAACAGTTACCCTTGCGTTTTTCTGCATTCCTGTTGCATGGAATACTGTTTTCCGTCCTTTGACTTTTTTAATCTATGAGTTTCCTTTTGGGTCAGAAGTGTTTCTTGTATACGGTATATTGTGGGATCACATTTCTTGATCCATTCTGTCTATCTATTTCTTTTTATAGGTGAATTGAGGCCATTTATATTAACGGATATCACTGATATGTACTGGCTCAGCTTTGCTATGTTATGTTCCAGTTGTTTCTCCTTTTTCCCTTATTTAATTGCTTATCATCTTGGTGGTTTCTTTCTGTTGTTGTTTTGGGGATTGTGGTCACTTTTATCTCTGTCTAGTATGTCTTTCAGTGCTCTTTCTATTGTTGGCTTGGTGGATGTGAATTTCTTCAGTTGTTCTTTGTCATGGAAGTATCTTGTTTCTCCATTAAATTTGAATGAAAGTTTTGCTGGGTACATCAGTCTGAATTGAAAGTTGTTTTCTTTCAGGGTTTGAAATACCTCACTTCAAGCCCTTCTTGACTTGGGGTTTGTGCTAAAAAGCCTGCTGTGATTCTATTGGGCTTTCCTTGATAGGCAAGTTGTGTCTTTTCTCTGACAGCTTTTAGTATTCTGTTTTTATGCTGTATGTTTGACATCTTAATTATTATGTATCTGGGTGTGGATTTATGTTGATTCTGACTGTTTGGTTTTCCCTATGCCTCACTTATCTGCATATCAGATTCTTTCCCCATGTTTGAGAATTTTTCTGCTATTATTTCTGTAAATACTTTACCATTGCCATTTGCTTGGACTCCTGCATTTTTGATAATGTCCATTATTCTTATATTGTTGTCTTGGCATCATCATGAAGCTTCTGAATTGTCATTTCATGCTGCTTTGTTATTTTAAAAAAGTGCTATCCTTTCCTGATACTAATTGCAATCCTGTCCTCAAGGTCTGGTCTGAAATCCTATAGTCAGCTTCCTTTAGGCAGTTTTGCATGCTTTGAATATACTTTTTTGTTTCTTGGATGTGTCTTTGAGTTTGTTTCATGAATTCTGCTTGGTTTCTATATTGTTCATTCAAGGTTTCAATCAGTTTCCCATGCTCATTTACTTTTTTCTCTATTTCTTCTTCAGCTGAATTCAACAACTCCTTTACTAAGGTTGTTCTTTCTATCTTTGCATGGGAGAGTACTTCTAATTTTTTTTCCTCTATAGGCTCATAGAGTTGTTTTTTTATTTCACTCGCTATCTTTTCAGAGATTCCCAGTGTGTTACTTTTAGGGTCCTCCCTTTCAATGTCTCCTGTATTTGCTTCTGCTGAACTATATGTTTGAGACTGCATTATGCTTATTCATTTTGTAATTTTCAGTCTGCCTGATGTTTTTTATCTGTAGGAAGGGATCATATACACTATTTTCAGACTCACCAATGTCTTACAGTTAGTTGGAGAGGGTTTTACTACTGGCCTTATTTATCCACTGTACACCTCTATTTTAGGGGCATACTCACCACAATGACACAGATAATCCACTGCAGTCCAAGGTTTGCCACCTGGAAGCAAAGTTCTAAGTGTTTTCACACTGACTGTAGCCTGCTGATGTCTTTTTAAGTTTCAGGCGGGCCCATAGGGGAGGCCCCAGGCAGCTTATGCCTTAGGTGATCTTCTGAGATTTTCCTGGTGGCAGGCAGGCCCAAAGGGGAGGTTTCAGGCAGCTTATGCCTGATGCAGGCTCCTGTGATTTTCCTGGTGGATGGCTGGTTCCATGGGGGAAGTTCCTGTCATCTTCCACCTGATGTGGGCTTGTGCAATGTTCCCAGCAGCAGGGCAGCCCATGGGGGAGGTTTCAGGCCTCTTATGGATTTTTAAAGATCCTAAAATGACTGTTGAGTTCTGAAGATTTGTTCATTAATGTTGGAATTCACTAACATCACAATGAAGCTCAATGTGGAGAATACAATTTGTCTATTTGGGACCTCATATTTAAACTCATTTAATTTAACATAGTTAGGTGTCTCTGTCACTTCCTATGACTGTGATAAAATATCCAACAAAGTCACCAGACTTTACCCTCCATCACAAAGGATTCCAGACTTAAGAAAACTATGCCTAGCATGAGGGCAGAATAAGAGCTGCATGTATCTCCACCCTCAATCTCTTCCCTGTGGGGAGGCAAATACTTAGCATGGTAAATTTTCCATGATATCCCTTTCCTTCTCAAAGGTTAAAAGTTAATCTCTTGTGGCTTAAAAATGTTCCCAAAGTAATGCACTTACTGTGACACTTGTGATGTTTAGACTTCTATTGTCACATTATATGACTTTGAAAATACCAATGTTATTAAGAAAGACATGTCTTGATATTGCTTCATGTGGTGAGGAAGCATGACCTACGAGATTGCATCTGGCACATAGCCCTACTTCTTAGGCTCTGTCTGCTGAAGAATGTCCACTGAAAGGTTGAAGATTTGATTCTGAGAGCATGAGCTAATGCCAATGTCCTGAGACAATGGCAAACATCTCTGCTCATGCACAGAAAAATAAGGGACATGTTTTACACTTATTATCCCACTCAGGTCATATTGGTTGTTGGCAAGCACATATGAAATGAATTATTTGCCATGTGCTAAAAACCAGGTATCCACAAAGAAGTGAATAGCTTTAAAAATCTACTGGGAGATTCATACTCATCATGAAACTCACCACAAGTAATCATCACAAAACACTAATCTTTATTAGCTAAGAATTCCATTCACAGATATTCTTCATATTTAGTAATTATTTATAGACTCTCTTAAATCTTCACAGGAAAAAAGGAAACATTTTACTGAAAAGTCCTATAGCAACCAGAATCATTTCCTCAGAAAGAAAAAAATTCACAAAATTATCTGTACATTTGACAGAATCTTTCCAATATTCTGCAGCTTATCATACTCAAGTCTACTACATCATGCTCAGTGAGTTAAATCAAAAATTCCTACCATGAAAAATCAAATATACTCTTACTTTGAATGGAAAAATTAATCACAAAATATTCAGTGAGAATTAACCATTTGTCCTGTGCATAATCTCCTTCCCCATTCTGCTTGAGTGTAGGCCCTAGGTGTTCTATCTCTAGTAATTTTCATGTTCTGCTCACCTTTTTGAACTCTTTCTGTATTCTCACACAACTATGCATGTAGTCAGTATTCTAATAAGTTCTACATATCATAGAAGTTCCTATCCCTTTAAAAAGGTGAAACTACCAAAATTTCAAATCCTTCTGTGGCTAAATCACACCACTCAATTGAAATTATAAACCTGAAGCTGTGTCACAGAGATGCCATCAAAGATATATTACAGAAATAATTGTTATGTCTAATCCTAACCCTAATGGCTAACCACTCATCTCAGTTTCTGCCAATTTAAAATTTCCATTTTATCTTTTTGTCTGGGGGATACATGTCAAACAGTGTGACCTGATTGGACCACATCAGTACAATAATAATAAAAAAATCTAGGGAAAAAAGACACAAAATACCCACAGTAATGTTCACATTTCCAAACAGGATTGCACTGCTCTCCTGATAGAGCTGCTCAGGAGAAACTGGTGAATGCAGCTCTCCAAACTGGAAACAACTGGGTAAGTCACATGCAGTACAATATGAAGACTGGAAGAAATGACACAAAAGTGATATTTGAGTTTCAACAAGAAAATGAGTATGATTACCTAAAATTAACTGACAACAAAATGCATTGAATATGCACAAAAACAAAACTGATATGGCAAACATCATCATTAAGCATTAGATTTTCAACTTGCTGAATAAAAATTCCTTGATCTGTATTTCAGATATAAAAGGAAGACAAATTCATAATACAACACTAAATACCCCATGTACCTTACAGAATGGAGGACACTGTGAATCACTGGTTGTTCACCCATGGTTTCTTTTTCTGAGCCCAGAGACTCAACTCTGTGTCCCCCAACATGAGCAGGTAAACTTTGCATTGTGCCATGTATCACTAGTAGAAACTATGCACCAACTTAAAAATTCAATATAATTTAAACTACAAACATTTTCTCTTTATTATCTAAATAGCCCCATGGATGTTAGAAAAGGTAATTTGGGGTGGACACAAACACACAATGGGCATCTCATATTGAAAAAGCTCTTGCTTACTTTTTCAGGGTGGCCTTTGTTTTGAAACACTCCTAACTCTCCCAGAGGGCTGGCATTACATTTGTGCACCACCAAGACTCAGTTTTGTTTACTTTACCCCAACACTGAAGCCTTGTTGAAATTTGGTGCCACAAAAATGAAAACTCCAATCCAGGCATGGTAGTGTACTCGCAATACTCTAGCACTACAGTGGATGATGCATGAGATTCAGAGAGTTAAGGACAGTGTGAACTGCAGAAGGAGACCCAGTACCCTCCACCAAAGCAGAGGTACAACACTGTAACTTACAAGCTAGCACATGTCTGTCAACTTGTTACAGACAGCTGAGCTAGTTATAAATAGTACAGGCAGTCAGACAGGGCTAGGTCCTTGAAGGAGCCAGCACAGTGGATCAGATGTATGGTGAATTGGGAGGAAATACATACCTCTTGCTGTGGACCAGATCTTAAAATAGAAGGCAAAAGAAATGCAACCACACCCTTAAGTATAATCATTAGTGGTTATGTATGGATCACCTTGAGAAGACAGGAGTCACCATTCCAAACAGTTATGGGAAGAGTCATTCATCCCTAATGAATGCTTGTTTGCTTTGTGGTTCTCTTCCTATTTGTCTCTGATATAGTCAATTTTGCCTGAACAATTAAACTTACTGGTTGACCATAGCTCTTTCCTAACTCATGCCTGCCTGCTTTGTGGGTCCTCATTTTTTTCCTCTTTACACTTGTCTCACCTCATGGTTTCACTCTATAAAAATTCTTATAAAGTGTAGTCTCTGTCAATCCACTTGGGAACCCATCTGTCTGTCTATCAGGAGGGCTTATCAGTTGTCAGTGAAATAGTATTTATCCATGACAAAGTTTCCCTTCTTTCTATAGGCCTGTGAACCTTTTCCTCCTCTCACACCTAGTAAGCTAGTGTTGTCACACTAGCTCTAGCTCACCTCAGAATTCCTTTAGTATTCTGGTTGCTCATTGGGCCTGCCTTCACATGCCCCTGCTCTCTCATTTCCTTTCAATCATCTTGGCTCTTCTTATTCAAAAAGAACTTTTGTTTTTATTCTTTAGTATGCATGCAGATCCTGACTATGTGAATGTACCCCTAATTCAGTAAAAAGTCCATCTCAGTGCTGCAAATTTTTTCTTTCTTTTTGAGACAGAGTCTTACAATGCAGTTCAGCATACACTTGAGTTCACTTCATAACCCAGGCTTGCCTTAAATTTGCAAGGATCCTCCATTATCACCCTTCTGAGTGCTGGGAATAAGGGCATGTGCAATCAGGCCCCACTCAGAGTTTCAAATTTCAGGTCAAAGTGTAAGCTCAACCCAAAGGCTACAGCCATTTCTTCAGAGACAACACATTTCCCTTTTCACTCTCACATTTATCATACTCCTATATCCCTGTAGACACCAGTTTGCTGTTTCTCAGTGTGAGATTGACAGGTAGCACCTACAGGAAGTTGTTCTTTGCAGGAAATTTCCCCTCACAAGCTAAAGTATCACCATCCCCCAACTACTTCACAGCATTCTAAACTCTATGAAAAGCCTTGCTTTAGTAATTCAATTTTTTTAAAAAAAATGTTTATTTACTTAGTTTATAAATAAGGCAAAATCTAAGGAAAGGGCCTGAGGTAAAGTTGCAAAGTTAAGTGTTTTGATAAGAATTAAAATGAGAATCGACAATGACCTAAGGCTTTGAGCCAGCAGGGAATTTTCTCCCTCACAATAAAAGGCAAACTCCAGTCTAATATGGTTATTTGAAGTTTCTAATTACTAAACTCCTGAAATGTAAATACAAACTGCCAGTTTATCTCTAAATCCTATTCTTGTAGACCCCACAAGCTGAAGAAATGAGTTAGAGAACTTGGACTCAAAGTAATTCTTGTTTCTGGGTGCTGTGACTCAAACCTCACACAGGAGGTTTGTGGAGAAGGATGGCCCAGAGTTCAAGGCTAGGTCAGACTACACAGATAACCTCTGTATCCAAACAATAAAATAAAACAGAAAGTAAAAAAGAATAAGAAAGAAAGACAGACAGATGTATAGATGGATAGATAGATAGATAGATAGATAGATAGATAGATGGATAGATAGATCTGGGTCTATTTTAAATTCACAGAGCATGTGAAACTGGTAGGCTGGTTACCCACATGGAAAGCATTCCACAAGGCCAGGACCTCTTATGTCTTATTTTGTTTCCAGAACTTCACACTCAGTTTTGTGAGATTACAGGTTGTGTACATGCAGTAACATCATTCAAGAAAAGGTCTCACATAAAGAATTCAAATGATAGTTTTCTGTCATTTTGAGGATAGAAATCAGGTTTGCCCAAACCACTATCACCCAAACACAGCTGTATCTGAGGCTTCCCAAAAAGACATTCTAGGCTTACAGTGGTTTTCTCATTTCCTTCCAAAATTCCTACATTTCCATCCCATTCCCAGCTCCAGTGTCATTCAAGTTACCATTGTGATGCTAGAGGGTATCTGAGGATCTTTTTCAGCCCTCAGTAAGAAGAAATCACAGAAACAAGAGGTGCTCTCAGCTCCAGCCTCTCTGCACTTGGCACCAGGGCCTGGGAAGATCCCTCCTCCCTTGGCCCACCTGATTGGGTGTGCAGCCAGTTCCATCTTTATCAATGATTGGCTACTGGGCCCATCTCTCTCCTGTGATGTCACCCTTCACTTCCAGGATTCATACTTCCCTTTAAGGGTTTAACTGCTGGCTGTTCAGAGCTGTCCTGAATTTCCTAAAGGGCTCAGTGCCCTCTCCTGTAGCTGGGTCCTATATGTTCCCCGGTGAATGTCCTCATGAAGAAATCCCTTGAGGACAGAAAATATTATCTGGCCAGGTCAGACCTGGAAAAACTGGAATGTTTAGGGGCTGCGATCAGGAATGAGGCCATAAGCTTTATTGCCCAGATTTTTACAGGGTGTCTCTCTGTCTGTTCATTTTCATTGAACTAATTAGTATGCATCCACAAAGAGAATTTCATTACAGCTTGAATGAAGAAAATACGCACAAACAGTAACAGGTTTCTGGGAAAAAGTAAAGAAGAAGAAAAAACCAAAACAGTCCATCTGCTTCAGAAAAGCTTCATACTGTATCCAATGTCATAAAACATACCTAAATTTTGAAGATGAACTTAGCCAAGTATGAGGATCACAATTATCTATTAGATCACTTCCTGGTATTGAGTGTGGCATACAAAGACACTAGACTGCAAGTGAAAATACTTTTGGTGTGTATACATATATTGTAATCTAGGGTCATTATATTAGTGCATTAGACTGTTGCCTAATTGGTGACTTGACTTCATATCTAAGGTTACTTTTAACCAAGCTATAAATTTTAGATCTAAAATAGAGACAGCATGAAAGAAAATATAATGAAGCTGAAGTAGGAATATGAAGGCAGGCAATGGTACCTGAATTGGGATCCCAGGGCCTCACACAATTTCCAGGGAAAAGGCTTTTTACCTCTTTAATCAATGCAGACAGGGAAAAAGGCCCTCAGTTATGTGGCCACTTCCTGAATGACCCTCAGTTTTTAACTTTCTTCTACACGAAGTGTTTTCATTTTCTGTTTCAATTTTGATATCTCTAAGCTCTTATTTTTATGAAAGCTACATTCACTGGTTAGGTGCACACCATCACCTGTGATTAGATCAGGTAGAAAATCATTTATCTTTCTTATGGATTCCAATTATTGAGCAGCCAAAAACTGTTTTTTTCTTTTTTCTTTTCCAGTAAAATAATAAAAATATCTCTCCCAAGTTCCTGCTTTTATCCACAGTTACATTCCTTGCCATTGTGAGTCCCTGAGCTGTTTCTGCCAAAGTAACAGATAATAGTCTTTCTTTCTACCTAATAACAGTGCCTTTTGAATAAAAGAATTTCTTATAAGTGTTCTGATGGAATTTTTAATTACCAATCATGTGTCTAACCACTTTAACATGATGGGTGTATCTGACATCAAGTACATCAAGTTCTGTTTCTAAGCATCAAGCTTCTTATCTGAGACAAAAATTCACTCCTTAGAAAAGATTGGAATCATGGCACTAGCAGATTCCATATGAATATTTGCAGATTAATTGACACACCGTGTCTGTGACAACTTCCATAGTTCATAGGCTCTTTATTGGTCTTAACATTAAATAAATTCTGTTATTAATGCATTTTGGATTCCTGGGTGATTTTTTAGTTACAGGAAGAAATGGTAACTGAATTTTTACATTCTGCATTTTTGTTACTGAACTTTTTATTATTGTGTTAAATTACCTGAAAAATTTAGATATTGGAAATGGAATTTTTAGTGGAGGTGTATTTTAGCCCACACTTTCTGAAGATAAGACCATGGTGGGAACATAAGACAGAGCACAGGAGCTCACCTCATATTGTAAAGATGTAGAATAAAACAAGAAGCAGCTACATCAAAGGAGGAAGGATCCAAGGGCACTGTGTGTATGTGTCTCTGTGTGTCCTTGTTCCTGTGTGTGTGTGTGTGTCTATGTATGTGTCTCTCTCTGTGTGTCTGTGAACATAAGGAGATTCTACAATCTCACCAGGAGTCCCCTTCCCATTCTTTCTCTGCTCAGCTCATAACCTGAATCACAGTGCAGCTCAGCCACTTGGTGCACTAAAGCTCAACTTTCATTCTCCACATGGTTGTTCTTAGTGCACACCAATCTAACTTCTGGTGTCTCTCACACAGTGATGCACAGCAGGGACCTCAGGGTCACAGGGGCAGCTGCTGCAAAACATGCTCTTGGACTGGTTTCTGGTGGTGAATGCATTGTATTGAATTAAAGCCTGTAGTAAGCACAACCTCCATCACCTGTGTACACAAATTATTCCAACCCTAGAAATTGCTCAAGAGTAACATGTAGGAGAAAATACATGATAACTGACAATATTCTGTAAAATGCTAGAACAAAGTTAGTGCTTATTGACTAGTGATGCTCTGTGCTGCTACCTTCTAGCCAAGTTGAGCACTCAGACATGGGATACTGGACATGTTTTACATACAGTTCATATGGCACCATGTTCAGCTCCAACCTGCCCTTTCCATTCTCTGTCACCTTACCCTCATATTCACCAGGCAATCACCAGGATTCCAGTGTTGAGATTCCAATGTTGAGATCCCTAATCTTCTGGCAGTGTCTCCTTGAGAAGGAAGTGGTCTCTGCAGGTAGTTTAAGTGTGATTTTGCTGATATTCCAATTTCTCTGGACAGGTGTCTCTGATCTGGCACACTAGGCTGACAGACATTAAATGACTTTGTCAGGGCATTATTTTTTGGGGCTCTGAGCCCTCCTGTTTCAAATCCAGTGTTCTCAGCATCTTCCTTCATGGTATTGCAGTCCCTTCAATGTGGGAATTCAAAAAAAGAATGTGAAGTTGATAAGACCTTAATTTCTAACATGGAAGTCCTACAGTCTGCAGTGGGATCCTGGAAATTTGTTATGCATCTGTGGAGAAAATAGCTACTTTGGCCCAGATACCTGCTGGTGCTGCCAAAGGAAAACCAGGGCAATTGTGGATGAAAGAGTCCTACATTCCTGCAGATTATCCCTTCGAAGGCCCCCTATAGGAGAAAGATAAGTAAGAATTGCTGTCTTTACATGCTTCTCATTTTAGATCATTCAATGATCCAGGGCCTGGAGGAACATGTCCCTTTTTTGGAAACTTCTTGATTGAGGTGCAGGACAGTTCCTCTGTTAAGTTTCTTTCTGCTCTTCCCATTACAGGCAGGGAACTGTCTTGATCTTGTGCATGTCCTAGATGTCTCCTACACACTGCAAGACGTGTCTTAATATCAGCTCATTTGTGCACTGACACTGGAGATGTGATTTCAGGGTCACCAATTTGAGATAGCAGTTGCCTGTTGATAGTTCATCTTCATGAGGAAGATCCAGGTTGTACAGAGACACATTCCCACCAGGAAGAACACAGTGCTGGTCTGTTGGGCTCCAGATACTGATCTTTTCTATTCATGACCTCAGAAACCAGGATAGATGTGGATGCAAACATCCTTGAATCTGTCAGATGTGTGACCAGTTGGTTGAATTAACATGTCTGTCTGGTGTGTCCTTCTGGGTCTGTAACTCTAGCTGCACCTCATGGCACAGCTGAATGTCTCAAACACCCAACTGTGAAAAATCTTGCAGTGATCACCAAGTAGAGGAAGAAATGGTCTTGATGCCTTCTGGGCTCTGTGCATGGTGTGGGAGGTAATGTTGGCAGAGGCTTCTCAAAGCTGTCCTGTCCCCTCCTCTGTCTCTGCTGCTGTCTACAGCTTCACTGAGTTCTCTCAGATGAACCTGGGTCCTGCAACTCTTTCAGCTCTAATCCTCTCTCATCACACTGCATGCCTGACACTGTGCATTTCTGTGTTCCCTGGGATTTCCTATCCTGTGACACACACAAGAAATGCCTAAGGATTTGGATAATTATCACACGACAACTGTCCCTTTCTGTGACACAGCCCATTTGGGTAAATTTCAGGTGAAGATATTTTCTGGAATATGTCATTTTCTGGCCTGAAACAAGACATGCACTTGGGACATCACATAAGGAACAGGAAATCTCAGTCCTTATCCCAGGACACATCACTGATGTTGCTGATCCAGCTCAAGTGCAAAGCAGGGAGAGGATGTTGAGGTGCATCTGAATTCCCAGTACGAGTATGACCATGAGGTCCATGGTCACCTATAAGGGACAGTAGTCTGTGTGTGAGAATCTTATCTCTGCTCTGCCTTCAGGAGAAAGGCAACTGTGGGAGGGGGTGTGCAAAGCTTTTCTTCTATTGATTATGAGCCCAAATAAAGAAGACCTTAATCTTATGACTGTTGCTAACTATACAGGTATGTTTCAATATTTTAGGAAAAGTTCAATATATATGATTGCTAAATACAGAATTAATTGAGACAACCTGATATAAAGAAAATACATGAAGGCAAAATTATGAGAATCTTTTTAAGAAGTAGTGAATATTATAATGCTGAAGTATTTAATATTGTATATGAGAAAGAGACAGAAAGAGAGAGAGTGAGACAGAAAGAATGGCTACACTGTATTATATTGTGTTTATGAATCTCTAATTTCTAAAACCTAAAAGGAAAACACAGGTCAAAGTCTTGTTCAATGCACTGTCATAGAATGATAACAGAAGCCTCTGGACATGGCCCTGATTCCAGCCAGGATGACCCTCCCTTCCTTCCTGAGGTTTCCATGTGCTGCTGGGCCTGAAGGTGGGAACCAGCTCTTCTGAGGGAGCTGAGGAGAAGAGAGGGCTGTGAATTCTCGGAATTTAGAAGTTGGAACATGATGGATTTAATTTACCAAAATGAAGCATTTATTCATGAATGAGAAAAGTCCTTGCCATTGAGAAAAAAATTAGTATATTCATTTTAGATCATGGTTAATAATCATATTAAAGAAAGAAATTGTATGGAGGCATCTGGAGCAAAGCCACAAGGTTGTTAGGGAGAAAATTGTTTTTCAGCACAATGAAAGAGAAATCCATAGAAAACAAGAGTAGCAAAATATGCTAGTGTGAAGGGTGTGGCTTCCCTTATTTCTCTCTCAGTGATTTTGCTGTTAGTGTACAGGAATGCTATTGATTTTTGAGTATTGACTTTTTATACAGCTACATTGCTGATTTTATTCATTATATCTAGGAGTCTTTCAATGGAGTTTTGGGGTGTTCTGTGTAGAGTATCATGTCATCTGCAAAGAATGATATTTTAACATCCTCTTTTCCTATCTTTACTCCTTTCATTTCTCTCACTTTTCTAATTGCTCTGGCTAGTATTTCCAATACTATGTTGAACAGGAGCAGTGATAAGGGACATCTTGGTTTTGTGCCTGACTTTAAGACTTTAAAGACTTTCAGTTTTTGGTCATGTAATATGACCCTAGCTGTTGCTTTGTCATAGATGGCCTTTATCATATTGAAGTAAAGACCATCTATTCCAATTCTCTATAAGATTCTTATCATGAATGGATGTTGGATCATATCAAAAGCTTTTTCTACACCTATAGAAATGATGATGTGATTCTTACTTTTGGCTCTATTGATATAGTGGATTACATTTATTCATTTACATATGTTGAGCCATACCTGCATGCCTGGGATGAATCCCACTTGGTCATGGTGTATAATCTTCTTGATGATTTGCTGCATCCTGTTTGCCAATATTTTACTGAGAATTTTTGTATTTATGTTCATTAGGGAGATTGGCCCGTAGTTCTCATTTTTAGCTGGGTCTTTCTCAGGTTTTGGTAATAGAGTAATACTTGCTTCCAGGAATGACTTAGGGAGAATTGATTCCCTTTCAATTTCATTGAAGAGTTTAAGGAGTGTCAGCATTAAGTCCTGTTTGTATTTTTTGTAGAATTCCACAGTGAATCCGTCTGGGCCTGGGCTCTACTTTGTTTGTAAGGACTTAATTACATTTTTAATTTCATGAATAGAATTGGGTTATTCAGCAGTTTTACATCTTCTTGATCCACCTTTGGTGGTTCATATGTTTCTAGGAATCTGTCCATTTCTTCTGTGTTATCGAGCCTATGAGAGTAGATATTTTCAAAACAGGTGATGATGATCTTCTGTATTTCCACAGAGTTGGTAGTGATTTTTTTTCATGTATTGCATGAATTTGAATCTTTTCTTTCCTTTTTTAATTAGGTTGGCTAGGGTTTTATCAATTTTTATGTATTATTTCAAAAAACCAACTCTTTGATTCATGGATTCTTTGTATTGTTTTCTTAGTCTCTATTGCATTAATTTTTGGTCTGATCTTTGTAATTTCCTTCTTTTGGCTTTAGGCTTGCCTTGCTCTTCTTTTTCTAGATGTTTGAGGTGTAATATCAGGTTGTTTATTTGTGTTCCTTGTGTTTTCCTAATTTGGGAACTCAGTACAATAAATTTTTTCTGAGTACTGCTTTCATTGCATCCCACAGATTCTGGTAAGTTGTATTTGAATTTTTGTTTGCTTGTAGATATTTTTCAATTACTTCTATAATTTCCTCTGTTACCCATTGATTTCTTAAGAGTGTATTATTCAATTTCCATGTGTTTGTGGGTTTTTGCAGTTGCTTTTATCATTAAATTCTATTTTTATGGTGCTATCATCTGATAACATGCATGGGATAATTTCAATTATTTTGCAATTACTTAAATATGTTCTGTGTGCTAGTATATGTTTTATTTTAAAGAATGTCATATGTCCTTCTGAGAAGAATGTATATTCTGATTTTGATGGATTGCACACTCTGTATATGTCTATCAAGTTCATTTGTTCACAGGTGTGATTCTGTTCTGTTATTTCTTTGATTTTCTGTGTAGTTGATCTGTCCCTTTGTGTGAATGGCACGTTAAGGTCTCCTGTTATAATTGTGTTATTGCTTGTTTGATTTTTCATTGCTGTTAATACTTGCTTTGTATAGCAGGGTGCTCTGGAATTTGGTGCAAATATATTTAACATTGTTATGTCTTCTTTAAGTTTTCCCCTAACTAGTATGCAGTGACCTTCTTTACCTCTTCTGACCATTCTTGGTTTGAAGTTTACACTGTCTGCAAAAAGAAAAGTTACCCCCACTTTTTTTGAGTTCCTGTTGCATGAAGTATTGTTTTCCTTCCTTGGAATTTCAGTCTATGAATTTCCTTTTGGGTTAGATTGCTTTCTTGTGGACACTATATGGTTGGACATTGTTTCTTGATCCATTCTGCCAGTCTGTTTCTTTTAATTGGTGAATTGAGGCAATTTACATTAATGGTTATAACTGTTATATACTGGTTTATTGTTGACATGTTATCTTTCTGATTTTGTATCTTTATGTTTCCCTTCTGTTTACTTGTCTGTCTTGTTTAGTGGTTTTTTTCCTATGTCTATCTAGAATGTCTTTGAGTAGTCTTTTCAGGGTTGGCTTGGTGATCATGAAGTTCTTCAGCTGTTCTTTGCCATGGAAGTATCTTATTTCTCCATCCATTTTAAAGGACACTTTTGCAGTGTATATCAGTCTGGGTTTGAAGTCATATTCTTTTAGGATCTGCAATATTTCACTCCATGCTCTTCTTGACTTCATTGTTTGTGTTGAGAAGTCTGCTGTGAATCTGATATGTTTTCCTTTATCAGTGACCTGTCTTTTCTCTCTAACAGCTTTTAATATTCTGTTCTTTTGTTGGGTTTCTGAGATGGTGATTATTATATGTCTGGGTTTAGTTTTGTTTTGGTTATGGCTGCTTGGAATTATATGCTTCACTAATCTGAATGTCAGTTTCCATTCTCATTTTTGGGTAATTTTCAGCTCTTACTTCTGTAAATAGCTTCTTGATATCATTTGTGTTGTCCCCTTCTGTTTCATTTATCCCTATTAAACTTATGTTGTTTTTCTTTCCATCATCTTACAATGGTTGAATTATTTTTTCCTGATTACTAGTTATTTTTTTAAAAGATCTTTCCTTTCCTGTTCACTAGCTGCAATCTTATCTTCAAGGTCTGAAATTCTATGTTCACTTTTGTTGAGGCAGTTTTGGCAACTTTCAATAGAATTTTTGATTTCTTGTGTATCTCTTTGAATCTTCTTCATATATTCTGTTTCTTATACTGTTCATTCAAGGATTCTATCACTTTGCTTTATTCCTCTTTTTTTTAATTGTGTCTTCTTTAGATGCATTCAGTATTTCTTTCACTACTTTTATCATTTCTTCTTTTACCTGGGAGATTATTTCTAATTTGAGTTGCTTCATAGATTCCTGTACTTGCTTCTCTCAGTTGATATCATTTCAGGCATTTCAGGTGTATGACTAGTATTTTCTTCAACATATGTGGCTCTTAGGCTTTCTTGGGATGGGCTGGAGGTTTGAGTTTACATTTTGGTCTTTTGTTTTGTCATTTTCCTATATTTCCATGTTTCAAAAGTGTTCCAAAACTTTCCCTGAGCATGTTGGAAATCACCTCCTGCACCCTTGGCTCCTGAGACTCATGGGCTTTGTATCCCCTGGTTGAATGAAGGTCGCTGGGCATGGTCCACTCAAGCCCAAGAAACCTCTCGAGGCTAGTGCAGTGTCCTAAGGGACTGGGTGGGCACCCAAGCACTGGGAGTGATGTCCCAAACTCTTCCTGGCCAAAGCCAGGGAGCTGGGACTCACTTTGCCACTGCACAGGCCTAACTTCCCTGTTGGTGATGGCATGGTCCACTCAAGCCCATGAAACTTCTCCAGGCTAGTCCAGTGTCCTAGGGGGCTGGGTGAGCACCCAAGAACCAGGAGTGATATGCTAAACTCCCCCAGGCCAATGCCAGTGAGCTGGAACTGTGATCACCACCCCACCAGCCTGGTTCCCTGGTTGAATAAAGGTCACTGGGCATGATCCACTCAAGCCTGTGAAACCTGTCCAGGCTAGTTCAGTGTCCTAGGGGGTTTGGGGGGCATGGAAGCACTGGGAGTGTTGTCCCAAACTGTCCCAAGCCAGCACCAGTGAGCTGGAACTCTGCTCACCCCCATGTGGGCCTACCTCCCCTCTCAGTGCCAGCCTGGTCTCCTGTTTGAATAAAGGTCACCAGACATGATCCAGCCAATCCTGCAAAACCTCTCCAGGCTAATCCAGTGTACTAGCATGCTGGGAGGGCACCAAGCACTGGGAGTGATGTCCCAAACTCCCCTGGGTCAACACCAGCAAGCTGGAACTCTTCTCAATGCTGCTGTGTGGGCCTACCTCTCCTCTTGGCACCAGCCTTGTCCCCTGGTTGAATAAAGGTTGCTGGATGTGGTCCACTGAATCCTGCACAACCTCTCCAGGCCTAGTCCAGTGTCCTAGGGGTTTGTGCAGGCACCAAAGCACCAGGAGTGATGTCCCAAACTCTTCAGGGCTGGGGCCAGTGAGCTGGAACTTTCCTTGCTGCCCTATGGATCTAACTCCCTTCAGTATGTTTAGTTCTTAACAGAGAATTGAAATTGCCTTTATAGTGCACAGCATGCTGTTTTGAAGTGTATCTGCACAGTGGAATGCCACCACTGAACCAGTGAACACCCACATTATGTGCTCAAAACTGTAGAGAGATTTAAGATTTTTCAGACATAAAATCAAGGGAAAAATAGAGTTCTCAGGAAGTGCAGGCTAGGACATGATAGAAAACAAAACCCTGAGCCCCTCTGCCCACAAAGGGACACCAGTGCCAAACTAAGACATTACTAGTGAAGAATTCCATGAGAACATGGGGACCTTAGTGGCAAGGAGCAAGGCACCATCCATGTCATGCCTGTGTCTGAGGACCACTCCACCTCTAATGACATGTTGATATAACAAACTACATCAAAGGAAAGGAAAGAACATTATACTAATTCTGAATACCAAACAACACAGGGTACACCTGTATAAGCTTCCTACAAAGTGTTTCTGAATTATCTAATCTTATAAAATATATAACAATAAAGCTCTAAAAATGAATGTACAGCTGAAAAATCAATTTTAATGAAAAGCTTTCTTAAGTTTCAAAAGTCAAACAATAGATTATAACTATAGGCATTGACATAAGTAAACTCTCATGGAAGGAATAATACCACGCTTAAAATCAAAGATAGAACAAATAATATAACTTTCTAAGGGGGATAGGAAGAGAATACCTCCTATTTAATGCAATATAACCAGTGTTCTATGTTTAAAAAATATAAACAATAGCAAATATTTAAAAACAAACAGGTGTTTCATATGCATGGAATTGGCTTTCACTGAATTTAAATGATGTTCTTATTATGCAGAGTGTTGAGTTGTGCCTGAGGGAGTGGGGTAAGAAGAAGAAGGAGGCTGGCCAGTTGAGAAACTCCTGGAAGCTGGCAAAGGTATGCACATGGAGTCTGTGTGCAGCACTGTTTGCATTTCCAAGTGAAGTTGCTGTGTGAAGGGTTCTGTGGAGGAGTCCAAAGTAAAGCAAGCACAGGGTGCAGGGAAATTCATTTTTCAGCCAAGAGAAAATGGGCTCCTTAGGAATCAAGAGTAAAAAAAGGTTAAGAGTGATTCCTGCAAATACCTAGTTGACAGATTTGAGAGTGTGGGTGACAGAGCTAGGCATGCTTTGAAGCCAAGTTGAGTGTCTTTCTTGTCTCTGATGGGTAGTGATCTATCGGTTTGTATTTGTCCCTGTTCAGTTCTGAGCTAATTGGACATGTGTTCCTCCCATTGGTTGCACATTAAAAACTGCAGGGAGGTTTGTGCCTGGGCTCTAACTGATCTCTCCTGTGGTCTTGCACAGTAATACAGAGCCCTGTCCTCAGAGGTCAGAGTTCAGCTCTAGGGAGAACTTGTTGGCAGTGACAGCAGTGATGGAGATGGGGCCCTAGATGCCTGGGTTTTAGTTTGTGCTACCAGTCCAGTAACCCATCCACTGTAGAGCTTTCTCAGGAGGCTGGTGTATCCAACTCTGTAGTACCTACTAGTGACAGAGCCCTGGGTGACATTGCAAGTGAGGGACAGTGTCTCCTAGGGCTTCAACAAGCTTGGTCCTGATTCCCAAAGTGTCATATCAGACAGCACACATGAGTACAAGGGGAGGCCTGATGAGTCTTTCCCTTCCCATATCATGGTCCCCACAAACAACTAAAAACACAAGAACTCTCATCAGGAGAGCTGCCATTAGACAAAGAATGGTCCACATCATCTCAATGTTGCCTTCAGGATGAAAACCACCACTCCCAACCATGCTGATGTGCCAGAGTCCAGCTGCGGCAGGGCTAGGGTTTCCCAAAGGTGGACAGGGAGTCAGAGAGTGAGAGACAGAAAACACTGCACACCAGTCTGTGAGTGAATCTGAATCCGCTTTTATTTTTTAGAAGCTGCAATATATATTTGCCAACCCTGGCAGCAACCCCCATCCCCAAGCAGGAAATGCCCCAGGCCCAGGGCCAGGCAGGGACAATCCCAAACAATAGGTTTTAATTGACCTCAACTCCAAGCAGGAAGCACCCCAGGTTCAGGGCAATAGGTATCAACTAACATTTTAATCTTGACATTTAGTCAGCCCGGGAAATGCAAGCTGACACACCCGGACACCAGCAGGAGGACCAGACGCCCGCAGGAGGAAGAGGTGTGAGATTATTATGCCACTCCCTACATTGCTTTTCTTATCATTTATGGGGGTGGCAGTCCCTGTGAGGACAGCGCCTGTCTTAGGTCAAGGACTCTTCACATGTACCCAACCAGGCCTTACCTGTCATGGGCCTGCAGGACAGCAATTGGTCCTGTGCCTGTCTTAGGCGGCCAGTGGCATAACATATGGGTCCTAGTTGCCCATCTCTGGCTGCCTGTCCAGTGTCTCAGGGTAGTTGTCTCATAGGAATTTTGTAAATCCTCCCCCATGAGCTCTTTCATCCAAAGCTCCCACATAAACTTCTCTCACATTATTCACAGAAGGCAAAACCCCACAATCAGTCCTCACAAAGGGGTTATCTAGAGGGCCTCCAGCAACCCCCCTGGAGTCTCCACCCTCGACCCCATATTGAGCATTACATAAAAACATACACATGTGAACTACACAAATTACAATTATCAGTACAAACATTCCAAGATCCCCACACCCAATTCCCACATGCGGCATCCTTTTCCTGGAGAAGCGATTGTCACAAGGCGTGGATGGACTGGGACACAGCATGGACAGAAAAGGGCGCTGCGCTGATGAGAGATTTCTTCTGCCAGCACCTAGGGTGATTTGTATGTGTGACGTGGAGGCTGTATAGGAAGCTGAGCCAAGAAAACATGGAATCCTCACACCTGGAACTGGGTGGTGGGAGCTGCTGAATATGGCACTGCTGGTGAGGGATTCAGCCCTGGCAGATATGTTCTGTTTTTTGGCTTTACATGGAGTGTTGCTGTATTTAACAATCATGTAAAGAAAATATTGAGTGTTTGCCTTCTAACAGCCCAGCATTCTTTGGCTTTAATATTAATTTCTGGAGAAAACCTTTAGTAAGGTGGTGTTCCTGCTGATACTGTGGTCTCTATCTTGACCTATTTGTATGGACCTATTTCATCCATGTTAGTCATAATTCACATTGATGTCTTCTCCAGGGTTTCTATATATACAAGTGAATACTTTCCTGGCTCTGATACAACATAATGACTTCATGAGTGCCAATGTTTTAACAGGATCCTGCTCACACAGAATTCATATCTGAGAAGAAAGTGCATAAAATCCTTGGGTAGATGACAGCTAGCGACAGCAAGGCAGATGGTGTGGTTGATGTATTTGGACTGAGGGTCACTGGTGTTATTGAGACCTGAGAGGTGAGGCCCACAGGAAGGAGGGCAGCCTTGATCTCCACGCAGCACTGAGATTCTACAGTGAACAGCACAGGGAGGAGCATTCAGTCTAAACGGATTCTATTCAAATTGACCAGTGCATGAATCAGAAATAACCTCTCCTCCTCATAAGTGTGTTTCTGAAGGAAGAGGCCAGCTGCCTTGACAATGGCCCCAGGTGAAGTCCTCACAGCACATCAATTTTGTCATATTTGTGTTGTGCTCCAAAATATGGACAATCTGCAAATATATGGACCTGTAAAAGAAGTCTCTGCACTAACTCTGGGGTGTAACAAAAGAGTAGGGAAATGAATTGAATAGAAAAAATACATTCAAGTATCAGAGGTTCTGGAGTAATCAGTGTGTAATTATATTTAGACAATAAGAGTGATCTCAATTCTTCAAGTGTAAGCAGAATATCAAGGGAAGGAAGGTGGATAGAAGAGCAAATGCACTTTGTCCATTTTAGGAAAACCTGAAACTTGAGTGCAAGAAACTGAGTGACTATTTCAGTGTGTGCAATGGAACTAATTTAAAAACAAACAATAAATCATTGTAGGGAATGTTCTACTCTGTGCTTGTGCCACATTTCTTTATCCACTCATACACTGAATTACATCTATTTTTGCAGTATATGGAGAAAGTATGAATGAGGCAAAAATAAATAATTTCATGCCAATGTTTTTGGAATTCATTTTGTATTTCAATTTTTGAGTTTTAATTTCTTTTTCACTGGCACTTAATATTACAGGTTTTGTTTCTATATTTCCTGTGGCTAGGCATAACAAACACTATCTTGTGCCCTGTATTTGACCCAGAAGAGTGAAAAATTACTCAGGGTACAAGTTCCATGAGAAAAGCAGAATGAGCTGTACCCAGAAGAGAAAAAATTTAACCTGCTCAACAAAGGAGCAGGATACAAGTGTCAGTAAACATTCATGTAAGATTCTAGCTTAATTGTTTTCAGCAGTTTATCTTTTTATGATTTTCTGTTTTAAAAAGATCTGTGACTTTCCAGTTCAGCATCACTCCTTTTGACTCTGAAACTGGGGTCTATATGTGGTCACTGAGCTCAGCTAATAAAATTCCAAGTTTATTGATTTGGCTGCTTTAAATCCTAAATTGTTAACAAACTCTTTACTTTAAGGGTGTCATGGTACATGTGAAACTTCTGTTGAGTTTAAATTAGGAGAAATACTTATTATCTTATGAAAATAATCATTCAAACCCTCTTCTGCTAACTTTAGGAAATCCACAGTGTGGTCCTGTTATCTATAGTTGCCCCAATGAAAAAAGGACACCAGAGCTTCTTGTTCATAAGGAACTGTCCCTAAGGACCCATCTATCTACCTCTTCTATCCTACATTCAATTATTTTTTAAAATCTGTTGAATAAAAACTTGCAGCATTTCTTCAATGGGTTGTGCTTCACAGTGAGGTCTGGCTTTGCAAAAGCTGTGACCATGTCTTCTACTTAGTTTTGCCAACATGAGCTCCCACCAGCAAGGAATGTGAGTTTGTGATGCTCAGCAGGTTACAGGGCTGGTAATGGCATGTGGGTATGGAGATCATTAGGAAAAGCACTTCATGGTTTCTTGCTGTTATTAATTTGAGTTTCTCTAATTAAAATAATGGGAATATAACAATCACATGCTTATTAGTCATCTGCATATCTTAATAATGTGCCACTCAAATAACATACTTATGTTTTCAGGGATTTTTCAATAGAAAAGCTTACAATTCTCAGTGGTTTCTTAAGGTGCTGCTCAGGAACTTGTGTTCTACTTTTCTTTGTTTTAGCTTTCAAAATGCAAACTGAATAAAAAAGATGACACAGAATTTTAAAGCAACATAAATGGAGATTAACAATGGTTAATATATTGCATATTGTTATCTTCAAAGCAGTTGCTCAGATTACAAAATATAGATATGGAAAAAATGATCGAACAATGAAAACACAAACCATTGCTAGTAATATGTTCCAGAACCTGCAGCTTCTTTGTTTGAGCTCCATAATGTTTCCTGTTGAGTCTTTTGGTGATTTCCATTGGAAAATCTTTACATAGATTTTCAATAAAGACAAACTTACTGAAACTTTTGTTTTACTGCCTCTGGAATCCAAAGACTGAAACTAATACAAGGGAGATAAAACAGGCACTGCTGAGACCAGCCAACCTCATAGATGAAACAAGATGGAAAATCTGGATGATAGGTACTGCCTCTGGCTGGTCAGGATGTTTTGGGGGTTGTGACTCAGATATGTCCTAGATGGAAGTTATATGTGCAGAGGAGAAATTCAGGATAAACAAGAAACCTCCATTATGGGAGGGGGGAGTTGGAGACATAGAAAAGTGTGTCATAGGTGTCACATAAAACCTCCATTAGAGGGAATTTAGAGGAAGGTCAGTCATGAGGATCAACCAAAAGGGGAACAAGATAATTATTGGCCTAGGGAAACAAAAATTGGTTTTGGATCTCTTTGTGTGGGTATCTTTATTCAATTGATATGCTTATATGAATTCATATGAATATTATATTCTTAGGTTACAGTTACAAAGTTAATTTGCTCTTCCACTGCTTCAGTACAGGCAAAGCTACTTCAAGAGTTTGCTGGCAGAAAGTCAGGTTTACAATTTTACAAACTGAGAACACTAAAAAGAGGAAGAGAAGGAAAGAACACTATCTGGGCTTCAGAAATGAGCTGGGCAATACTTTTTGGTTTCGAGTTGCCTGCTCATACTTTTTCATCCTTAATATCTTTCTTCCTTGTGACTTGAACAACTACTTTAAGATAGTAATATGCAATATATTAATTAAAGTTAATTTCCTACTATTTTTTGAAATTCTGTATCCTCTCCATCTGTGTATTCTTTTCTGCTTTTTGAGAATTAAGAAAAAAAGAGCATGAGAAGTGTCAGAATTTGGTCTTCCCTGGAGTTGTAGAATTCAGTGGTAAATCAGTTGCATCTCTGTCTTTTTTTAGTTATTAGGTTTTTAATTACTGTCTTAATTTCATTGAGTATTATTGTATTGAGGGTTTTTATTTGTTGCTATTCAATTTTGGCTATACATGGATTTAGAAATGTATCCATTTCTTCTAGATCCTCCATTTTATTGATGTGTTTTCAAAGTAGTTTCAGATAAACTTCTGGATTTTAGCAGAGTTAATTCTGATATCACTTTTTAAATTTTTAATTGCATTGATTTAGGCCTTTCCTCCATTTTTTGGTACAAGTTGGTTGCTTTTAGAGATTGTAACTCTTTGCTCTATGTTGTTCTGAAGTGTAAATTTTATGTTGGTTAGGAATTTAATTACAATGCATTTACTTTTACATTTCACTTGTTGCTTTCTCTGACAGCTTTTATGATTTGGGCCTTGTTTTGGAGTAGTATCCCCAGTATAAAAAAAGCCCCCAAACTTGGTAAATATAATATATTGAACCCCCAAATAGCCACAATCAGAAAAGAATCTCTCTACAACCTTTTACATTGAAATTCCACTATTCTTAAACAAGGACCAAATTGTAAAAGCTGTTATGGTATCTCCCTCACTGTAGGCCCTCTTCACATGAGGAGAGTGGGTATGCTGAAGCCAATCCCAGCAGAAAAGCTTCCTCTTTCAGGTGCATTAGATTCTTTCCAGTGGTGATATGTTCACCAGTGGCTCTGGTGTGTAAGGAGTGCTGTGTGCTGGAGCAGACCAGCTTCCCTTTCTGCACTCCCCTGATCCTGGGCTCTCTTTGGTTGGTTACCCCTGCAGGTTGCCTTACAGTATCTATGTTTGTCTGCCTCCTACATTTCAGAGTACCTTCACTTTCTTGTAAATATCTTCTAGATGAATTTTTTAAATATTATTTTTAAGAGGATAAAATTAAACAGGACAAAATGGATCATAAGAAAACAATGTAAGAAATGCAAGTTTCAAAGCAAGACAATCGGAGATCTTTCACTGTCTATCATATTGTTTCTTCTTTTCTGCCAAATAGTAGACTATATCTTCACATACAATGAATTTATACAAAACAAAATAGTATAAAACTGATCAGAATAGGATGATGAAGTCATTTTAGGTCTTCAAAACCAGACAATAGGGAACTCAACAATGACTGCCATAATATCTCTTATTATCTTTGAGATAGCTGTCCATACCTTCATATGTTGAAATTAAACAAACAAACAAAACCAGAACTGAAATTACTCTGAACAGAGCATAATAGTATTACTGGGTTTCACATCATGATGCTATGGAGTCAGCACTGGGTACCTTACTGTCTCTTGTTCTTCAAAGTAGCTGTTCATTTCTTTGTGCATTATTTAATTGACTCTTATAAACTGCTTAGAAGTTTTATGCATGGATGAGTCTCTATAAGTGTATGTATCCTTTCTTTATTAGAGGGAAAAACAAAACAAAACAAAACAAATTCCTAGAAAAACATGAAATGAAAAAGACATAAAGAACAATAGCAAGATTGCAAGATGGCTGACTGAGTGGCAGCACCATAAGAGAGCTTCTCTGAGGAAAAAAAATTAACAACTCAGATGCTGGAATCTGGCAATATGGAGAAAGCCAGACAAAAGGAGAGGAATTCTCATGACCCAGGAAGAAACTGAGGAAAAGGAAAAAAAGGAAGAAGAAAAAGAAGCACAGACAGAGGGCTGGAGCTGGGCAAGCCCCGATAGCTGTACTGGCATGTTTTAAAGTCAGGTGACTCATGATTGAGCTGAGATCATGGCCCTGCCAAGGGCAGGGGTTGGTGGGCTCCAGACCCTTGGCTGAAGGAGGCACTGAGACAGGGAGTGGAAACAGCCAGTCAAGCTGCGCAAACTTTGATGAGTGACAGGAACTGGAAAACTGGGAGGGCTGGCTGGGTGACATTTTGGAGTTGGGCAGGGCTGGCTTGAATTGGGGCCCTAGGCAGCATCTGCTGATGACTCCAAGTCCAAAGCAGATTGGTGGGATCTGCTCAGGCTGGGCCACGCCCCTGGTTGAAACCCAATAGCCAGGGAGGAGGATTTCCTGGGCCAGTGACATCTCCAGGGAACACACAAATCTGTTGAAGCATTAACTAGTTGACTAGCATAGGGGGAGGAGCCAGCTCTCAGTGTGCAACTCTCAGATCCGCTGCAGACTGAGTGGCGGTACTTCCCTAGCAAGTGCGTTGCATTTAAACTGTAAGCAAAATGAAAGGCCCAGAGACTTCCACCACCCACCTGTCTGAAGGGGGCCAAAAACATGACAAGAAAGAGAAAGAGCAAAAAGTCCCCAACTGCAGAAACAGGGAAAGTGAGTCCAGCAGAGGTAAATGCAGAGGAGGTTGAGAGCAGCAAACTTGTAATGTCAGAGACAGCCTCATCAGAAATAAAGAAATACATCTGTGACCTCATTATCAAATTTAAATCTGAAATTCTAACTCAGGTGAAGCAAGATATAAGAAGACTAATAAAAGAAGTCCTGAGTAATCCTCAAGTAGACACAAATGAAAGAATAGAGTAACACAGAGAAAGGAGAGAAGCCTTTGATGAAGAATATAAACATAACCTAGAATATATGAAACAGAACCAAAGAGAATATCAGGATATTAAAAACTCCATTGAAACCTGGCAAATCCTTTTAACAGAAACTAAAGACAAACTTCCAAAACTTCATAGATTTGCAACATATGGTCACGAAAGGATCTCTTAAAAATAACAAGGAACCAGGAAGCAACAATACAAAGTCTAGATGACAAAAGGATTTATAACCTAAGAATAAAATATGTGAATGAGGATGCAGCAACAAATACAAATGAAATAAAAAGTCTATTCACAGAAATAATTAAGGAAAACTTCCCAAACATAGGTAATGGAAGTGAAGTTCAGATAAATGAGGCATATAGAACTCCAGTCAGCTACAACCTAAACAGATCTATACCCAGATGTATAATAATCAGGACCCCAGAAATCCATTACAAGAACAGAATATTAAAAGTGGTCAGAGAAAAGAAACAGATTACCTATAAAAGAAAACTCATCAAAATCACAGCAGACTTCTCAATGCAAACCATCAAATCAAGAAGAGCTTGGAGGGAAATCTTCCAACCCTGAAAGAAAATAACCTGCAACCCAGAATGATGTACCCTGCAAAACTGTCTCTCAAAATTAATGGAGAGACAAGATATTTCCATGATAAAGAGGAACTGGGGGAGTTTGTGACCACCAATCCAACCCTGCAAAGAATACTGAAGGACATTCTAGAGAGAGAGAAGAAAACCACCAGGGTTCCAGAAATAATGGCAGAAAAGCCTCAAAGAAAGGGGCAGACAGTGGAATCAAGGAGAAAAGTAAACAAATAACAACAGAAAAATAGCATGGCAGAGATAAAACAGAGAAGATTGGTTATATCACTGTTTTATCTTGACTGATTTTATTTGAATCTGGTATGCTTCAGAGTGTTGAGGCTGAGAGTAGGAGCAACTACTCTGAAGATGACAGGATTCAATAGGATACCCATTCTGGTTTGATTGTTATCTGCCTTTGAAGTCCTATAATGTCTCCAATGTTTAGATTTTATTAATAATGTAAAGCAATGCTAAGTTTATGTTATATTTGATGATATAGACAATTTTATTGAATATAACAAGAGACATCATAGTGACTACTGTAGATCACCTAATGTTGTGTTTTTGTATGTTCATTTTGTGTTTCTCTAGGAATCTGTATTGCTGGCTTGTTTTGTTTTGTTTCTCCCTCTAATACAGAAAGGCTAGGTATATGTGTAGAGACTCCTACATGTGTAGAACTTCTAAGTAGTGTACGAGAATGGATTATAGTTATTGTAAAGGAAAAAAAGGAAAAGAGAATATTCTAGAGGATATAACTGCATGTATGTTTGAGTGTGTGGAATTAATAACCATGTTGCTAAAGTTTTAGTTGGATGGATGAGCAAAACTGACTGCAGTCTCACCATTTGGATGTCCACTTTGTGGACTTTAGTTTTGTAACTTGAACAACTGTATCTAAGAGGAAAGTATATAATTATCAACTAGTCATTTTTACTGGTTACTATTTTTGTTTTTTTTGTTTTTTCTTTTTTTTTGAGATTTTGTATTGTTTCTACCCTCTTTCCATTTCAAATTTTTTTCTTTAAATAAAACAATTTAAAAAACACAATAGGAGGAAAAGAAAGTGCTCTAAAAGAGATAACTGTATGTATACTTAAGTGGGTAGGATTGTTGCTAAGTTTTTGTTGGATTGGTGAACAGAACTGTTTGCAGACTCACTGTTTGAATGTCCACTTTGTATGCTTTAATTTTGTAACTTAAAAAACTATATCCAGGAAGACAATATGTAATATATCAAATAATGATTTCTTACTGTTTTTTTGAAATTCTGTATTGTTTCTACCCTTTTTTCTGTTTTGCTTCCCCCCTGTTTAAATAAAATTTAAAAAAAAGAACAATAGCAAAGAGCCCAGATCACTGGCAATATAGGCCTTCAAAACAAGGTAGTAGGAGCATAACTAGAGTTGTTATTTTACATAATGATCTTCAAGAGCTCCTGAGATCACTATACAATAATATGCACAATTGTTCCAATCCTATGAAGTTAACTATTTTGTTCCAAGAACGTATAGAATTTGTAGCAAATCATCTTAGCTATCTTAAGTGTTCATAAATATCTTCTAACCTTCCCTTATGCACCAGTTTCTATATTCAGCCTTTATGGGCCTCTAGCCTTTATATTTCTTCCTTTGAGGGTTTTCAGCTAAATTTGCTTGTTCATTTAATGATTAGGCTGTTTCTGTTGGTTTTCTGGTTCTTGAGTTCTTTACATATTCTAAATATTAATCCTCTCTTGGAAAAGTAAATGGTAAAAATTTTGTCCCATTCTGTAAGTTGTGCCTTCTGTTAATTGTTTCCTATGCTACAGAGAAGATTTTTAGTTTGTTGTCATCTAATTGTTGATTTATTTCCTTGACTATTGTGGTCCTATTCAAGAAGTCTTTTCCTGGACCTGTAGCTTCAAGCATATTTCCTATTTCATAGTCCAGCAGCTGTGAGGTGCCCAGCCTTATAGTAAAGACTTCTATCCATTTTATTTTATTTTAGTACAGAGTAAGATCTCATTTTATTCTTTTGCAAGTGGGTAGTTTTCCTTGCAGGAATTGCTGAAAAGTATATCTTTTCTTTAGCAGCTATTTTTGCCTTCTTTGTCAGAAATCAAAATGGATTTAGGTGAATGAGTTTGTTTGTATGTCTTCTGTTTTATTTTATTTGGCTACATGTCTGTATTGGTGAGAGTGTTATGTTTTTGTTACTTGGCTTTATATTATACTTTTAAATTTGATATTATGTTGCCTTTAAATTTGAGTGTTGCTTTTTTTCTCCTTAGATTTGCATCAAATATTCTGGGTTTTTAATGCTTCTCTATAAATTCTACCATTGGATTTTCTAGTTTGGTGAGGAATGTTGTCAGTATTTTAACAGGGACTACACAGAATCTTTGGATTAGTTTTGGTAATGTGGTCATTTTGACATATTTCTGCCAGTATATGAACAAGAGATAGATTTCTATTTTCTAATCTTTTGTACAGTATTTTTTCAGTGCTCTGTACTTTTAATTATGAAAGTCTTCCACCTTGTTTGATAGATTGATTCCTAGTTATTTATTGAAAATATTACGAATGGAGTCATTTTCATTTCTTTCTTGTGGTTCATTGTGGTACATAAGACAGTTGCTTATTTCTTTGTATCAATGTTGAATCTTACCATTTCACTGAATTTATTACATTTAACTGTTATCAGGTGAAATTTTAGAACCTTTTATAAAGAATCATTTCATCAGTAAATAGAGAGAATTTGAATTTTTATTTCTTATTTGTAAATTTTTTTCTTTTTCTTGCTCAATTAGATGAGTTAAAAGGAATATTAAATATGTTCAAAGTCATTTTCTACATAAAATGAGATAATCATGTTGTTTTCATCCTTGGTTTAATTCCTGTGGAATATTTATTAGTTTTAATGGGTTGAAACATTATTGAATCTATTGGTGGCACATGTTTGACCATGTTATATGATTAATAAGGTGGTGCATTCTGTTTGCAAGAATAGCATTGATAATATTTGAATCCATGTTCACTATGGATATTGATCTATAGTTTTCTTTTATGTTTACTCTTTGTTCACTTTTCATATCAGGGTAACACTTCATAAACATAGTTTAATTACTTCATAGAAATAGTTTGGAAGTAGTCTTTCCTTTTGGTTTTTCAGAATGTTTGAAATGCTTGGTGTTAGTTTTGCTTCAAATTTGATAAAATTCAGCAGTAAATACACCAAATATTGGGCATTTCTTCATTGGGAGTTTTTCATTATTAATTGAAACTTGTTTCTTGTTATTAATCTCTTTAAAACTTTGTCTTTTTCTTCAATATTCATGTGTTGCATGTGTTTGGGAACTTACATACTTCTTATAAATTTTCCAATTTATTTTAATATGTTTTCAAACTAATTTCTAGTAATTATCTGGATTTCAATAGTACCTGTTGTGATTGTTACCTTTTTCAGTTCTACATTTATTAGTCTAGTACTTCTCATTCTTTCTTACTCAAGTTTTGGCTAAGACTTTATTAATAAGATTAATATTTCAAAGAGCAATGTCTTTGATCCTTTGAACCTTTGTATTGCTATTAAAATCTGTTTCATTTAATATCATTTCTGATTTTTACCTTTTAATTTCTTCTAGAGTGCCTGGGTTTAGGTTGCTCTTTTTCATTAGGACATTGAGAAGCACCACTAATTTATTTATTCAAGATTATTGTTTTTGCCATGTAGGCACTCATAGCAACAAACTTCCTTCTTATGACTGCATTTATTGTATCTCAGAGATTTTACTATGTTTTGTTGTCATTACTATTTGATTATAGGAATTTAATTTATTCTTTGGTATGTTCAGTGACCGATGGTAATTCAGCAATGTAGTATTCAATCTCTGTGTTTCTTCAATATCTATACTTTCTTTCCTTATTGATATTTCCTTTCATTTCATTGTGATATGATAGGATGTGATGATATGAGACAGGCTAAGATTGTTTTGTGTATTTATTTAAACAGGGTTCATAGCTTAAAATGTGATCTATTTCAGAAAATGTTCCATATGCTATAGAAAACTATATGCAAATTTTTGCTGTATTACATCTCCATAAATATCTATTAATTCCATTTGATCCATACAGCAATTTATCAGTAACCTCTCTTAGTTTTCTGGTTAACATGTTTGTGAAAGTGAGTATCAAAGCTACCCACTTGAATTATATTGTGTTCCATCTAATCCTTCATATAGTCCTTGTTTCATAAAATCTGACACACCAAATGCTTAGTTCATATATATTTACAATTATTATATCTACTTGATTTTTTCCTATAACCAAGATGTTGCAGCCCTCTTCTTATTAATTTTAGTTTGAAGTCTAGATTGTGAATATAAATAAAGCTACTCTGGGATGAAATATACTTGGTCATGGTGTAAAATCTTTTTGATGATTTGTTTGACTACTTGTTGAAGATATATTCATCTATGCTCATTAGAAAGATTGGCACTTAGTTCTTTTTGTTGTGGTTGTTGTTTGGATCCATGTCTATTTTCTGAATCAGGGTAAAGATAGCTTCCCAGAGTGACTTTGGGAATACACTTTTCATTTCAATTTCATTATTGTTTTTGAGGAAAGTTGAAATTATATCTGCCCTAAAGTTTTTGTAGAATTTGGTAGTGAATCAGTCGTATGCTAGAATTGTCTTATGAGGTACAATTTTATTTATACTTCAGTGTTATTATTAGTTATTGGATTAGTTAGGATTTAAGACTTGTTGGTTCAGTTTCAGGAATTCATGTTTATCTAGGAGTCTCTCCATTTCCTATGAGTTCTCCATGTCTTGGTGCATTCATTTGTGAATTAATCTTCTGGATTTCAATATTATCTATTCTGATGTCATTTTTCTCATTTCTAATTGCATTGATTTTTGTCTTTTTTATACTGGGGATCAAACTCAATGACGTGTCTTTTACTGCCTTTTTGTTAAGACTCACCAATTGAAGGAAATTGGTAATGAAAAATGTGATATTTCATGGACACTATAAGACCAAGAAGGTTATGACAACCAGTTCACAAATCTGAATGTCAATATATTTGGGAATAGAAAAGAAATGAATAGATTACTAGATTGTGTGTACTCAAAAAATTAAAACAAGAAAATATGAAGACAATGAATAGTCCAAATGTACTCTCAGGAAAGGAAATGTAAGCAGTAATAAAAAAATAACATTATCTTCTTAGAAAATCAAAAATTCCAATGTATTCACTGGTGAATTCTAAAAGAATTGCAGAGAAGATCTAATGCCAGAACTCCTCAAACTCTAATAAAATGGAAAGGGAGAAAGTATTCATAGAGCCATTCCTGGAAGCTAGCATTACCCTAATTCCAAAACCATAGAAGGGTCCAACTTAAAAAGAGTACTATATGCCAATCTCTTTAACTCAGATGCAAACCTCCTCAAAAAGATCCTGGAACATAAAAAGCCACAAATCATAAAAAAGATTTTACATCATGATAAAGTTGGCTTTATCTCATGGATGCAAGGCAGGTTAAGTACATGAAAATCCATCAGTGAGGTATATCACAGAAAGAGAAGCAAGGATCAAAATCAAATGATCTTCTCAGTAGCTGCAGACATTTTCTTTGAGAAAATCCTACATCTTTTGATTACAAAAACTGTAAGAAAACAGAAGAAACTTATCTCAATCTGTTAAAATTAAGTTGTGAGAATCCTACTGCCAATATCACATTAAATGGTAGAAAACTGAAAGACTTTGATCCAATATGAGGAAAAAGACAAGGGCATCCACTCTCACTCTGGTTTTACATAGAAATTTTTATGACTTATTTCTAGATGCCTCCCTAAAGCCTCACATTCTCATAGGTGGGATTTTCATAGGTGTAGGTTTATGGAATGCAATATTGAGATTGAGGATGTTTGATTTCTGGGTTACTCCTCTAGGTGAATTACATTATTTGTGGTTGTGGCTTGTAGATTTATTGAAAAAGAAAGCCCTACCCTCATTTTGGTCTCAGAAATCAACAGGATTGTAATCTGGGTGGATTATAGAAAACATAAGAAGGTAGGTTTGCTGCTGCTGGATTCTCTCTTCTGTACCATGGACTCTTAAAAGAAACCTTTACTCCTTCAACTTACATGTGTTGGGTATTTTGTCCTAACAATGAGAAAATAACTAAGACAGTACTTGAATCATTAATCAGAGCAATAAAGCAAAAGAAAAAGAGATATGTATGGGAAACTATCATTCATTTCAGATAACAAAACACTGTATATAGAAGATCCTACAAAAATTCTACTGTAAGACTTGGAGTTAGTACCAAAATGTATAATGCAATGGGAAGAAAATTAACACATAAAAATCAATATCACTCCTCTTACTCTGGTAATAAAATCACATAGAATGGAATTAGGGAAACAATGTTACTCATAATATCATCAACACAAATTAAATACATGTGAATTAATCCAACCAAGGAAGTGTAAAACCAGTACACTGATAAGAAGTACAGTACTCTGCAAAAGATGGTCAAGGAGGACATCAGTAAATGGGAAGACATTCCCTGTTCCTGGATAGGCAGAATTGATTTTCTTTAAAAGGACTCTACCTTAGCAAATTTATAGACAAATTTAACTCAATTACAATAAAACTGCTAAAAGCAATCCAGAAAGGACAATCTTACAATTCATAGGAGACAAAAGAGACTTAGAATAATGAAAGTGACCTAAGTAACAAGTGAAAGATTCTGCCAGTCTAGGGCTTAGATATCTGCCACAAGACATTCACCTAATTTTGTACTGGACCCATAGAAGCAACTCATCTTTCCAAGAGTAATTTCTATGTTCTCCTTCTCATTCCACAGATAAACCTCCTGCTCCCTTTGAGCACTTGCCCCAAACCCTCCCCAATCTCAGCACTCCACAACAACCCAAACCTCCACTTCTGGCCCCCAGTAAATCTTTCTGTATTCTGTTTTGCACAGGCAGATGTTCCTTCAAATCAGTGGTTAGTGTGTCAGTTTGCACACCTCCCACATTCCTCCCATCAGCCAGACTGATAAATATACAAAACAAATACATTTACACAGACACAATCACCAGGAAAAAATCAGGTAAACTTTTCTATTCACAGTAGTTTCAAAAATATTTTATATCTTGGAATTAACCTAACTGTGGTGGTGAAGAACCTTTGTAATGAAAACTGTGCTATCCTTAAAAGTAAATAGAAGAGGACATTAGAAAATGCAAAGGCATCCCCTCTTCTTGAATAGGCATAACTAATACTTTCAAAATATTCATATTACAAAAATTCTATACAGCTTTAAGAAATTCTCTGCTAAAGTACAATCAGTTTGTTACAGAACTAAAATGAATATTTCTAAACAAACATACACTTACCTATAAATACTTCTGTGAACAAGAAGAGACCCTGAAGAGCCAAATCAGTACTGGCTAACAAGAGCAAGGCAGAAGGCATCTCAATATCAGACTTCAAGGTACAGTACAAAGCTTCAGATGTGAAATGGCATGGCACTGGTACAACAATACATATTACCAAAAGGAATAGAATAGAGGATTCAAACAAACCCAAGGGCCAGTGCTGAGTGCCAGACAGAATGAAGATTGCTTAACCAATATTTCTGGAAAATCTGATTATCCATATGCATAAGAGTGTATTTTGATCAATATCTTTCATAATGCACTAAAATAAAATACAATGACTCAAAGCCTCATATACATAGAAATACCAATGCTGATCTAAAAAATAAAACTGGCAAAACTCTTGATGACATAGGCATAAGCTACAAATTCCTGAACAGAGCCCTAGCAGCACAATAAATAATATCAGCAATCAACAAATAATATTATTTTAAATTTAAAATCTCTGCACAGCAAAGGAAACAACCAACAGAGTGAAAAGATAAGAAGAGAATGGGAAAAAAACATTGCCAGCTATTCTCCATTCAGAAGACTATTATCTAGAATGTATAGAGAACTAAAAATACTTGACCATCAAAAGTAAAAGACCCAATCAAATATAGGCAATTGAAATGAACAGATACTTCTCAAAAATACAAATTTATAGTAAATACATGAAAAATTTGTTCAGCATCTTTGGCCATTAAAGAAATGTAAAACAAAACAATACTGAGAGTCCATCTTACTCCAGTAGGAATGTCCATTATCCAGAACTCAAGAAAAAATTTGAGGAGGTGGTGGAGGATAAAAGGATTGCAATGTTTGATACCTTGTGTCAATATGAAAATTTTAAATGTTTATCTAAGGGACTCATCAAGAGCTAGGGTCTTCCCTTTGTAAACATTCTCCTCCTATGCAAATAGAGGGTGCTTAGATGTTTACTGCTATACCGTCCTTGGCAGGATGGGTAACTTACAGACAACATAAGGGAGGAAAAGAGAATGGCTTTCCATTTTTCCTCTTGCTGCTTTTCCTGTCTTCTGCAATCTTGAAGTTTTGCCCCCTTGTCATGGCACCTTGCCTTGGAGTTAGCTGATTTCAGACTGAAACCTCCACAACTGATGCTAAATAAAAGTTTTTTTCCCATAATTTTGGGTTTTGGATATTTTGTTTAAGCAATAATAGAAAAGTAACTTTCACAACCACCAGAAGTAAAAGACCAAATTAAAGATAGGCAATTGAAATTAACAAATACCTCTAAAAATACAAATTTCTAATAAATACATGAAAAAATGATCAGCATCTTTGGCCATGACAGAAATTCTATTCAATTCAACCAAATTTACTGCAGTAAATGGCCATTAAACAGGATTTAAGGAACAACAAATACTGAGGCGGTTATAGTAGATGAAATAATGAATAAAGATAATATGACACATCTACAAAAAGAAGTATTAGTCATAAAGCAGGATGATATTGAAACATTTTCAGGAAAATCGATGTTTTGAGATCATAATGCAAAATAAAATTATTCATTTGTTAAAAGCTAATTATCACATGGGGTCTTTGATGTTAAGAGAACAAAAATAAACAATTTAGAAAGCAAAATAAAAGCCCATGTTATGAAGTAGAGATGTAGACTATGTGTATGAAGGGGATCAGGGAAACACAAGGAATGGGGAGGGTTGGAGAACAGGTAGAACAAAAATGATGAAATCCCTAGTTAAATATACTCACTATGCACAAATGAATAAATAATGCAAAAGTAGCACAAAATGTGCCTATAGTAGAGGGTGGAAGTTAGTGTCCTTAGTGCTCTGTATTTCTTTATGAAGAAAAAATGTTTTGGAACTAGATACAGGTGATGGTTAAATGTACTAAATGTGACCAAATTGTACATTTGCAATGATCAACTTTGTGTTAAGTGAATTTTACATTCCTTGAAAAATAAAAAGGCTACAAAATAAACTCAGGGGGAAAAATAACATTAGTTCAAAAGTCTGTTACCTAAAAAGAGAAGCATAAATTGATGGCCACCAAAATTAATTTTTCCATGATGATTCATTTTTTAAGTCATGTTTATAGAGGTTAATTGTTATGGATAATTGTGTGTATTCTTCTCTGAATGATATGGAGGGCCATACATTAATGTTTGTTTTAGGTTAAGAAAAATTAACATGTTTTACATAATGATATAAAAGAGCTTCTTCTGAGATCTTGCTTGTTGAGATGTAGAGCAAAACCTCTTTAGGACACAACAGGGAGTTACATATTGCACCCCTACTACTTTAAGTCCTGTGCAGATTCTGGGAACACCCTGACATAGGTCACCACTCCCCACTTGCTTGTCTCCAATATCTTACCATTCTGAATCCCCCCATTGGAACTGAAGGTCCCAACAGAGAGTTCTGTGTCTGCTTAGCACATTGATATCCTCTCAATGTGTGTCTTTACAAAAATACACAGTTGTGTCCTCAGAGCTCCCAGTGCTCAGCTTTACAGAAAGCTGGTTGTGGGATATGCCAAGGGTGATAGTCACTTGGTGTTGAATAGATGCTGCAAACTCATTATACAAGTTGGACCTGTAGTCTGTCCTTCACAACCACTCAAGACATCTCCCGAGGTGTTGACTGATCCAGTCTCTAGTAACACTTATGCATGAGACAGTGTCCCCAGGGATAGTTTCTGAGGTCTTCACAGCACCTATGCTTGACTTCTGCAACTGCACCTAGAAGAGGGCACTTGGGGACAGAAGGAAACAAGAAAGGTAATGCTCATAGCCTGCCTATTTTCATTCAACATCCACATTTTTCTGGATGCTGACCCTGTGGGAGACCCAGTGCCAACAGGACAATGAGCAAGGCTTCTATCATGTCCTGAGCAATGTTAACCATTTTTGGGTTCCAGACTTTAGCAGGATGTGCAGCCCCCAGTTGTAGGTGATAACAAAAGTGATGCCCATTTGCATGTGTGCCTGACTGCCTGATATAAGGCCATATAAAGCTGTGTGATACAGAGAGCTGACTGAGCCACAGGGGCCTCTAGCTTAGAACCAAGATTTACAGTAGCAACTTCCTTCAGCAAGTTGGACTCAAGGCAGATGTTAAGCCTATCTGGTTAGCAGTGTGGCTTTGCAATAGACTGAGCATGATGATTCTGGGATTTCAGCACTGAGAATCTTATGACAGCAACTGTCTGAGTGTCCATGTTAGTTAATTGGAACTCTTCACCTCATCATCCTTTTGTTCATTCAATAAACCCTGGAGACTATGAAAAAGCAACTCCCTCCAAGCACTGAAGAGCCATCCATGAGGAAGGCAGCATAACTGGGCTGCTCCAGTCTGTGAGTAGGTGGAGGCACACAGTGCTTGGGGAGGGTGTTCAGTGTCTTTCCAGCCTTATTACTCTCTGGCTGTCACCATGAGGGAATGTGTGGGGATGGCCATGAGTCATCTGTCCTCACATCTAGACCATCCCCAGAGGGACTCACAGAAAGGAGCCACTGTGTCCCACAGGGGAGTTGTCACAGCATAGGTTGGATGTTGAAATGATGACAGTGAGTTCAGCCCTGAAAGACAGCTTGAAACTCACAGCAGAGACAGAATGAAAGGCCATATGGAATTGTGGGAAGGGGAGCCTTTGGTCATTTATGGTGACTTACATGATCTTCAGACACTGAGATCCCCACTGCATATAAGATGGTGAGAGAGCAAGCTCAACCAAATCAAGAAATGGGAGGTTGCATGTCACATATGGGCCTGAATCTGTACTCCTACAAGCAGTATGCTCTGTTCCTCACAGCACCTGTAGGGATTTTTCTGATTCAACAAAAATTGGTTAGTGTCTCTCTGGGAGCTGGAGGTAGGGAAGCTCAAGACTGAGCAGCTGCCTTTGGCCAGAGCCCTGTCCTGTGTTTTCATGAATTGGCCAGTGAGCAAATACTGAAGACAGAAAGGGAGAGTGATGGCACCACATTCATTTGATAGGCACCCCCATGCTTCCAGAAAGTGAGAGTTGCTCCCTGGTAGAAAGCATTCATATTCTGTGACAACAAACCCATGAAACATGTTTTCAAATGTATACCCACCACATCATTTGTTCCCCAGTTTCCTCCAGAATGATGGAAAATCTTTTGAATTCTACTGTAGCTTGAAGCACTATTTGAAAGTGTTACATTAGAACAGTTTGACCCCACAATGTAAACTACCCAGAAACTTAAGATGCACAACGGTTCCACCAAGCATCTTCCCAGACTAGAGTGAAGGTCTATTACAGCTTGTGCCATGGCATAGTCCAGGGCTTGGCCAGTGCCTCCTCAATGTTACAATCTGTCCTGAAGCAGAGGCCAAGGCTTTATTAAGGACTGTTGCAGAATGTCCCGGTTACATAGGCAGATTGGTGAGGCAACTTCCTCCATGAGGGCATATTAAAGGAAGAAACAAAGATGAAGAGGCTTAAATAAATGAGACAAATGGTATGATTTTAGGGCTTCAGGAGGGTCAAAATCCTTTAACTGATATCAAGACTCTGAGGGCTAAGACAAAAACTTCTCTGCACCACCCATATTCATTATTAGGTCTGAGGAAAGAGCAGAAAAACTGATGAAAGCATGATCAACAAGCAGGACTTTGGATATTGGGTCCTGACCTAAAGATCCCCAATCTCCAAAACCAATGTAAGTAAAAGGGTTAAATAAAGTTAGCAAGTGGTGTGATTTATGGCTCCAAGAGGGTCAAAACCATTTATCTGAATTCAGACTTTGAAGGTCAAGACAAAGAATTCTCTTGACCACCCATACGTGTTAGGCACAACAAAGTGTCAGGAAAATGAGGAAAGTGTTGTGGGAAATGTGCAGGAACTTGGGGGTAACTTCAACTTCTTCAAGTAGTAAATTATGCCAATTTAGGAGAATGGTCTTATCTCCAGGATGACATTTATGGTAGGCATGAGAGAGCAGGAGTAAGAATCCTTCTGCTGCAGTTTCTATTAACTTAATTAGTGCTGGAGCCAAGGTGTTTTCAGCTGTGCTCGTATCTTGCCCTTTGAAGCATCTCGGGCCAAACAGACCATTACAGGTCTCAGGCAGGGCCAGTGATTCATAGAAGTTCAATTCTATGAATCAGCTCCCATAGCCAGGCAAGGGGCCAAGACCTAGGACAGACTCACAGATAAGCATAGAGAGCCAATTAGTTAATTTTAAATCCTGCTCAGAGCCACTTTATAGTGGTTTCCAACACCAGCCATTACAGAGTTTTTCAGGAAGCTTCTGAATTAAATTACAGAAGCAGCTACTGCAATAGAGCCATGTGTGAATTTGCAGGTTAAGGAAAGTGTCTGGTCAGGTATTAGCAGGAAACGTCCTGACATCCAAATGTTCAGATCAGACAGGATTGCTGAGGACAAGAGGCATCATGGGAAGTGTTTCCCATTACAACCACAGGCCTCTGAATAACCTAGAGACCCCAGGGCCATCATCCAAAGGAACTGTAATCAAGCAGAGAAGGGTCCACATTAACTGCCTTGTCCCTGCAGGGAGACCTCCACACTGACCAAGACTGTAACAGCATTTTTTTCTGCCTGTGCTCAGTGTGTTTATCTGGGTGATCAAAGAGGTTGATCCACAGTGACTGTCACTGGTTCCTGAGACCTGGTGCTGTGTAGGTGTACCTGCTGAGCCTAACAACAGTATTCTGAGATGCAATCTTACCCAAGAATTTCTATTCCTGTGACTTGCATGGCACTGTGCTAGAGGGGTTGGTCATGTAAGGGAAATTTTGAACATTTCCTTATGCTATCAGGCCATCATGCTGTGGCTGTCATTTTGATTTTTGGAGAGCCTCTTCATGATAGCATTCTTGGTGGAGGTTCAGACTCTGTCTTGGTCCAGATAACTGGAAACAGAGTGACTCTTGTGCTCTATTTTAATCTGATATGACTGGAAAATTCCCAAGAATTTCCTCTTTAGTGTCTCCATCTACAGAAAGGAATAATGTGTTGGCCCTGAGACAAGAAAATTTCCTCATTCACACCAGGCCCTTAGCAAGAAGTTGACCATAGACAAGTCATATCTGAAGTCTTCGGCAGATGACAGCTAGTGACAAGGCAAAGGCTGTGGGACACAGCATTTTGATATATGGTTTCCATACATGACACATATTTGAAAGGAGTTTCCCCTTTGAAGGAGAGACTCCTTAATCTCCCTGATGCACTAGATAGAAACCAAAATGGGTAGTCCAGGGAGGTGCAATAGGGCACAGGTATCCTCACAGGGTGCAGATCCTCTCACTAGGCTTTGTGACTCACTCCAAATATGGACACACTACCACTATGAGGACTTGAGAAGGAAGTCAACACACCAATTCTGAAGAATTACAGAATTTAAAAACTGGCTGTTGAGAAAACCTGCATGGAACAGTGAATTGAATCAGTCTTTGTGTGTGAGAATACTGAGGCAGCAAAAAACCATATCCATTCCTAAGCTAATTGCAGAATGCCATTGGAGAGAAAGTGCAGGGAGGAAGGATTAGCCTGTTGGCCACATAAATGATGTCAAAAATTTGAATAAAACTCTAGTGGGTCTGGTTTGGAGATCCAGAGGGAAAATTGGCACTGTGTTTAACAACATAAGGCATAAACTAATTTTGAAGAACTTTGTCCCATAGTTTGTTTATTCATTCATGTATAGAGTGAAATTTATTTTCTCTGTGGGGCAGTTATGATTGAAATAGCTTTACAAATTCTCCTTCTAATTATTTTCCAGTTGGTAGCATTTTTTTCCTTTAATTTTGTTTTGATTCTGTTTGAACTGATATTTAAGCATATCAAAATTACACACACTTTGTGATATCATGTGATGTTTTGATATATGTATGAACTATGTAAGGATTAGAAGAGTTGAATTGTCTACTTCCTTGAGAATGATCATTTTTTGATACCATTAAATTCCTCTCTGCAGGATTTGTGTAATAAATAGTACAGTACTTTTAGCTGCAGTCATCCCACTGCTCAACAGCACCCCAGAACATGTCTCTCCTATGGGACTGCCCACAGCACCCACTGATGAGATTCTCCAAGTCTTTCTCCTTCAACTTTATGTCTCATAGTTACCTACAGCATGTGGTTCACACAGCTGTGCTTTACAATGGTGCCTGGCTTTGGAAAGGCTGTCAATGTGTCTTCAATTTAGGTTCAACATTTTAGGTTTCCACTAACAGGGAGTGGTAACTGTGCTGCTCAACATGTCACTAGCTGCAAGTACATTGTCGTGATCTACATCCTCAAATGAATTTCTGCCTTCTATCAGGTCATTCAACTGAGATCTCATCAATGGATGAACCCCTTTAACACATTGATGTCTTCATGAACCAATCATTGATATAGGCCTCACATTTTAATATTTCTGTCCTGGGAATGAGGTCCACACATGAGCTAAAGGAGACATTTAGTCCAAAATCTTACTCTGGAGCAAGGATGGATAAGACATTAGAGAGGAGTGCCAAAATGCAACCCAAATCACTTCTTCATATCAAAGTATCACTACTTCCATTAAAAATCTATACTGAACTTTTTGTTTAGAAAAAATATTCATGCACTAGCATCACTTGTTTAAAGAAAAATAAATACTACATATACCACATGTTCATCAATGCTGTCTAGGATTTTTCACAGCTCAGTTTGTCCAGCTTTAGACATAACAGCTGAATAAAGCTCCATGTTGTGAGGATTATATTATGTTTCAGCCTAGATTTGGGGTACAGGTTATATGCTAACTGTGTTTCATCTAGCCTGGTCACCAGAAACTCCTGATGCACCTTTTAAGAAGATTTAATCTTATGTGTACATGTTTGCAGTTCATATGGCTCACAAATGTCTTCTGACTATTATGTGCCTGCTTCAAAGAAGATCATAAAAATTACATTATGAATGGAGGTGTATTTGTGTTTTTTAAATTAAAGTATATGCCACTGATAAATGCAGAATCAACTGAGAAGAGACTGTTAAAATAAATTAAATGAGTATAATCAGAATTATGAAAATCAGTTTAGGAAGGAAATTCAGAATCTGTGAAACGAGTATTTATTCTCACATATTCTTCATTTTTTAACAGATTCAAATGAGGTGGAATAGAAAGACAGAGACAGATAGGAAGTGGGGAGAGAGGGTGTTTACACTGTACCATGCTGTATTTTATGAATTCCTAATTTCTAAGATCCAAAAGGAAAGTGCAGGCCCAAGTCCTGCTAGTGCCCTTGGACAGAAAGGGTTCACTGGAACACATAGGCTCTGTCCTGAGTTCAGACAACTGCCCCCTCTCCCCTCCTCCCTGAGCAGAGGACTCTTAATGGGGCTGGGGCTGGGCTTGGGTATCAGGTATTCTTACATTGCCAAGGTGAAGACTGAGCCTCATTTTTTCAGATCTTATAAACAGGGATGTCATGGATTTAATTTCTTACTCTGAAGCATTTATTTTGGTATTTGACAATGTCTCATCTTCAGAATAAACTATCAAATTATTTTACAGATGATGTTCATTTGACTCTTTTTGTCTTTTGAAGACATGGTCTCACTATGCAGGTCAGACTGGCATTGGGCTCAGTTTGTAGCATGAGATGGTCTCACACTTGCAATTGATTCTCCTGCCTCAGCTTCCCAAGTGCCAGCATTACAAGAATGAGTGGATTTGACACTTAAAAGAAACCTCATTGCACAAAATTTTTAAGTTTCCTTGAGATGGCAATGTATACCCATTAAGTGAAATTCCTAAATAGAAAATGGAAAATGTAAGTACATATATATATATATGTACTTATGCAATTAATTTTAACTGAGAATGTTTACTTGACCTTGGATAGGTTAAAAGTCACCTGAAAGCAATGTAATTCAGGGTCTCCTGGAGGTTACAGAATTTTAAAAGAGAAAGAAAGTCCTAGAGGCCAAATCAAATCCCTCACATGCTGGCTTCCTTTTCTGCACCTGCTCCTGGTGCCCTGTTTCTTTCCTCGTAGAAAGAGCTCCCCTTCTTGTTCCTAGTCAGTATAGTTTTTGTATGGGCTCAGCCTGATGTCCCTTCACTGTGTGTTTGCTGCACTGTGACACAGAGGCAAGTCCTCAGGTATTAGGCTGCTCATTTGCAGATACTATGTGTTATTGCTGTTCTCTCAGGAGATGGTTAATTGGCCCTTCACGGAGTCTACATAGCTTCTGTAAGTACTATCATGACTCATGTATGTGATCCACTCTAGCCTCTTCCCTGTAGCTTGGCAGAAACAGTGCAAGCTATAGCTACTGAATGTGAATCCAGAAGCTGCACAGGAGAGTTTCAGGAAATCCCCAGACTGCACAAAGCTTCCCCCAGACTCTATCAGTTTCTCCTCAGCCTGGACATCTGAAAACACAAGGACAGCCTGGTCAGGAAATTGTGACACATGTTCACTGTTTTTCCCAGTCACGTCCTATTCCTCAATCCTTATTACTTTTTCTCCATAATTTACCTTTTCGAAGTGCAAACAAGAAAACTCAACTCAGCCCCAAATCCATAGTGATTGTCTGGGCTCAGTCCTGCTAACTGAGTGGTAATAGTTAGGCATCCAGGGCTCAGCTCCTGTGCAGAACTGCAGGGTCAGGGCTGGGTTGGTTTTCATTAGCACAGGGAGGCCTCATTTGCATTTCCTCCTACTATATAAACAGCACTATGATTGGACTCTCAGAGAAGGCAGAGTCCACAACAGATGTGAGCGTGCTCAGCAAGTCTGGTAATAAACACGCATTCAAAAGAATATGATAGCTCATGGGACAGTGCTCTGTTGTGTTTTTAACTCTTCATCAGCTATAATTTTTTCCATATACTCAGATCATGCTTTTTATATTCATGATGCTTGCTTTGTGATCATGTGAAGTGTTGAGTGCCATGAGAAATTCTGTTCTCCATATAAGATCTCATGCTGTGTGAATGTAATCCACATTGTCTAGGTCTCTGCTTTCCTGATCTATGAGCAGATTGATTACTGCTCTAGCTTCTGGACATTTCTTTGGCAGTTGGCAGACACCTCTCCCTGTGGTGAGAATGTGTGTGCCTTTACTGTGTTCTGCTCTTTTCTGAAAGAAAAAAGCACCATCATTCATGTGGATCCTGTTAGTGTGTTTCTTGTACCCACCTGTAATTACCTTACATTGTGTCAAATTTTTTCTAACATTTTTGTATTTTTGGGGTCTCATTCATTTTTTTCATTTTTTTTATCTAAAGAGAAATACAGGAAAAAGATAGAAATATTACAGAATTTCAAGAAAAGAAAATAAATAGTAAGAAATCACTAGTTGATACATTACATATTGTTCTTTTAGAAATAGTTATTCAAGTTACAGGATTAAAGCACACAAAGTGCACACTAAAGCAGTGAGAGTGCAAACAGATCTGTTCAACAATTGCACAAGAACCTAGAAATATGGTCATCAATCCCACACATCTAAACATACATGCAGCTATATCTTTTATAGCACTTCCTATTTCCTCTTGTTTTTACAATAGCAATTATACATTTTAAAAATTTTGTTAAAAGAGAAGAAAAAAAACAGAAAAAGGGTAGCAACAATACAGAATTCTAAAAGAAAGAACATAAAAGGACAATGAGAAAAAGCCCCACTAAGAAATCAGTAATTTATAGATTACATACTGTCATCTTGGATGTAGTTGTTCAAGTTACAAAGTTAAAGGGTACATAGTAAATATTCAAACAGTCAGAATACAAACAGTTTTGCTCAAAGATGAAACAAAGATTCAGCAATATGGTCATCTATTTTACACACTCAAACTTACATGAAGTTATATTGCTTAGAGCACATTCTTTTCCTCTCTTTTTTACAATAGCAATTACACATTTTGGTTTTATTACACTTGTAGTTCTTATTTACTTTATACAATAGAGACACAATATGATATTTATAAATATGATTCGTATTTATTTCACTAATGAGGATAGTCTCAAGTTGTCTCCATTTGCATATGAAGGCCTCAAGTTCATCTTTTTTATAGCTGAGTAATATTTCATTGTATAAAAATGCCACATCTTTTTCATCCACTCTGCAGTTGATGTGTATCTTTGTTGTTTCCTGGATTTAGCTATCACAAATTGTGCATCTATGAACATGGATGCACATATATCACTGTGATATGAACTTTTCAGTTCTTTGGGGAAAATAGCCAGGAGGGGGATACATGGATTGAATGGAACTTCCAATCCTACTCTTCTGAGAGTTCTCCATACGGATTTCCATAATGGTTGCACCAGTCTACATTCCCACCAAAAGTGGAGCAGTGTTTCTTTTCCCCCACAGCCTCACCAACATTTGTTATCAGTTGATTTCTTGATGGAAGCTATTCTTTCCGGAGTAAGTTGTAATCTCAATGCTGTTTTAATTTGCATTTCTCGAATGACCAGTGATGGTGAACATTTCTTCAAATATTTATTTGCCATTTGTAAGTCTTTCTCTGAGAACTGTGTGTTCATCCCAGATGCCCATTTTTGGAGAGGGTCTTTGAATTTGGGGGGCTTTATGTTTTTCAATTCTTTATATATTCTGGACGCAAGTCCTTTGTGTGAGGGGTTGCTGGTTAAAATTTTTTCCCACTCTGTTGGTTTTCTTTTCACTCTGTTGGTGATTTCCTTTGAAGTGTAGAAACTTTTCAATAGTGTGAGATACCATTTGTTGATTCTTTGAAGTGTTTCCCGTGCAGTTTGCATTTTGTTCGTGAATTCTCTGCCTACACCTATGTCTCCAAGACTTCTACCTACCTTGTATTCTAGTAGATTTAGTGTTTCTGTTTTAATATTGAGGTCTTTGATCCATTTAGACTTTAGTTTTGTGCATAGAGATATGCATGGATCTGGTTTCAGTCTTCAGAAAGTAGAGAGCCAATTTTTCCAACACCATTTATTAAAAAGACTATCCTTCTTCCAGTGGACATATTTAGCCCCTTTGTCAAGTAACAGGTGGCTGAGTGTCTTTGTAGTGCTTGCATCTTCTAATCTGTTCCATTGATCCTCAGGTCTATTTCTTTGCCATTACTGAGCTTATTTTATTACTGTGGCTTTATAGTACTGTTTCAAGTCAGGAATTGAGATGCTTCCTGCCTTGCTTTTGTTGCCCAGAATTGCCTTTGCTATTCTAGGTTTCTTCTGTTTCCAAATGAATTTCAGGAGTGTTTTCTCTAGATCTGTGTGGAATGTCATTGGTATTTTGATTGGGATTGCATTAAATCTGTATAACAGTTTTGAGAGTATAGCCATTTTCACAATGTTGGTTCTTCCTAACCAAGAGCAAGGAATGTCCTTCCATTTTCTAATATCCTCTTCAATCTCCTTTTGCAGCATAGTATGATTTTCAGCATATAAATCTTTTACATCTTTAGTTAGGTTCATTCCTATGTATTTCATTTTTTTAGATGTTATTTAAAGGGCGATATTTCCATAATTTCTCTTTCAGTGAGATTTTGTTTTTGTTACAGGAATGCTATTGATTTTTGAGCATTGACTTTGTATCCAGCTACACTGCTGAACTTGTTTATTACCTCTAGTAGTCTTTTAATGGAGTTTTTTGAGTCCTCTGTATAAAGTTTCATGTCATCTGCAAATAGTGATAATTTAACTTCTTCCTTTCCTATCTTTGCTCCTTTTATTTTTCTCTCATCTGATTGCCCTCACTAGTGTTTCCAGAACTATGTTGAAAAGGAGTGGTGAGAGTGGACATCCTTGTCTTGTTCCTGATTTTAAAGTGAAAGCTTTCAGATTTTGTCCATTTAGTATAATGTTGGCTGTTGGTTTGTCATAGATGACCTTTATAAGGTTGAGGCAGATGCCATGTATTCTGAGTTTCTGAAGGGTTTTTATCATGAACATGTGTTGGACTTTGTCAAAAGCTTTTTCTGCATCTATTGAGATGACCATGTGGTTTTAGTTTTTGTCTCTGTTGATGTGGTGCATTACATTTATTGATTTGCATATGTTAAACCATCCCTGCATTCCTGGAATGAACCCCACTTGGTCATGATGTATAATCTTCTTGATGATTTGCTGCATTCTATTTGCCAGTATTTTGTTGAGAATCTTTGCCTCAATGTTCATTAGTAAGATTGGCCTATAGTTCTCTGTTTTGGTTGAATCTTTCTCTGGTTTTGGCATCAGAGTAATACTTGCCTCCAGGAATTATTTAGGAAGGATTTATTTTTTCTCAATTTCATTGAAGAGTTTAGGGAATACTGGCATCAAATCTTCTCTAAATTTCTTGTAGAATTCAGCTGTGAATCCATCCGGACCTGGACTTTTCTTTGTTGGTAAGTTTTTAATTACATTTTCAATTTCAATAGCTGATATTGGGTTGTACAAAATTGCTATATCTTCTTGGTTGAGCTTTGGTAGTTCATATGTTTCTAGAAATCTGTCCATTTCCTCTGTGTTTTCCACTCTATGAGGGTAGACATTTTCAAAGTAGGTATTCATGATGTTTTGAATTTCCATGGGATCTGTAATGATTTTCCCCTTTCCAGTTCTTATTGCATGAATTTGGGTTTTTTCTTTCTTTCTCTTGATAAGGTTAACTAGTGGTTTATCAATTTTGTTGATTCTCTCAAAAAACAGCATTTTGATTCATTAATTCTTTGTATTTTTTTTAGTTTCAATTGCATTGATTTCTGCTCTAATCTTTACAATTTCCTCTCTTCTAGGAGCTTTGGGTTTAGCTTGCTCTTCTTTTTCTAGAAGCTTGAGATGGAGCATTAGGTTATTTGTGCTCTTTCTGTTTTCTTGATATGACAGTTTATTGCTATATATTTCCCTCTTAAGACAACTTTCATTGCATCCCACAGATTACAATATGTTGTTTCTATATTTTCATTGAATTTTAGGTATTGCTTTATTTCTTCTTTAATTTCATCTGTAGCCCACTGGTTGTTCAAAAGGCTGTTATTTACTTTCCATGTATTTATATAGGTTTTACAATTTCTTTTGCCATTAATTTCCCATTTCAGTGCACTATGGTCAGATATTATATATGGTATGATTTGAATACCTTTGCATTTACTTAAGAATGTTTTATGGGATAATATATGGTCTATTTTGGAGAATGTCCCATGTGCAGCTGAGAAGAATGTGTATTCTGATGTGGTTGGGTGGAACACTCTGTAAACGTCTACTAAGTCCAATTGCTCACAGATATGATTCAGTTCTGTTATTTCTTTGTTGACTTTTTGTCTAGTTGATCTATCTCTTTGTGACAATGGGCTATTAAAATCTCCTGTTATAATTGTGTTCTTGTGTATTTGGTTTTTCATTTCCATTAGTATCTGTCTTATATAGTTGGGTGCTCCTGCATTTGGCATATGTATATGTGTATATATATATATATATATATATATATATATATATATATATAGTTGTTAGATCTTCCTCTTGAATTTTGCCACTAACAAGTATGTAGTGACCTTATCTATCTCTTTTAATCATTTTAGGTTTGAAGTTCACATTGTCTGCAAATAGAATAGCTACCCATGCTTTTTTCTGGGTTCCTGTTGCATGGAATACTGTTTTCAATCCTTTGACACTTAATCTATGAGTTTCCTTTTGGGTCAGATGTGTTTCTTGTATACAGCATATTGTGGGGTCCTGTTTCTTGATGCATTCTGTCAATCTATTTCTTTTTATATGTGAATTGAGGCCATTTATATTTATGGATAGCACTGATATGTACTGGCTTGACTTTGCCATGTTATGTTCCAGTTGTTTCTTTCTGCTTTTCTTCTTATTTAATTGCTTATCCTAGCTGGATGTTTCTTTCTGTTGTTGTTTTGGGGATTGTGGTCATTTTTATCTCTGTCTAGTATGTCCTTCAGTACCCTTTCTATGGTTGGTTTGGTGGACATGAATTTCTTCAGGTGTTCTTTGTCATGGAACTGTCTTGTTTCTCCATTAAATTTGAATGAAAGTTTTGCTGGGTACATCAGTCTGGGTTAAAGATTGTTTTCTTTCATGGCTTGAAATACCTCACTCCAAGCTCTTCTTGACCTGAGGGTTTGTGCTGAAAAGTCTGCTGTGATTGTAATGGGCTTTCCTTAATAGGTGAGTTGTGTCTTTTCTCTGATAGCTTTTAATATTCTTTTTTTATGCTGTATGTCTGAGATCTTAATTATTATGTGTCTGGGTGTGGATTTATGTTGATTGTGACTGGTGTTCTATATGCCTCACCTATCTGCATATCAGATTCTTTCCCCATGTTTGGGAAATTTTCTGCTATTATTTGTGTAAATACTTTATGTATGTCATTTGCCTGCACTCCTGTATCTTCACTAATGCCCATTATTCTTACATTGTTGCTCTTGGCATCATCATGAAGCTTCTGGATTGTCATTTCATGCTGTTTTTTAGTTTTACAAGTTCTATCCTTTCCTGGTCACTAACTGTGATCCTGTCCCCAAGGTCCAAAATCCTATCCTCAGCTTCCTTTAGGCAGTTTTTCATGCCTTCAATAGATTTTTTGTTTCTTGGATGTCTCTTTGAGTTTGTTTCATGAATTCGACTTGTTTTCTATATTGTTCATTCAAAGTTTCAATCAGTTTCCCATGCTCATGTACTTTTTTCTCTAGTTCTTCTTTAGCTGCATTCAACAACTCCTTTACTAAAGTTGTTATTTCTATCTTTACATGGGAGACTACTTCTAATTTGATTTCCTCTATAGCCTGATGCAGTTGTTTTTTTAGTTCACTGGTTATCTTTTCAGAGATTCCCTGTGTGTTACTTTTGGGGTCCTCTATTTCAATGTCTCCTATACTTGCTTCTGGTGAACTATACGTTTGAGACTGCATTTTGCTTTTTTGTTTTGTCATTTTTACTCTGCCTGGTGTTTTCTATGTGTAGGAGGGTATCACACACACTATTTCAGACACACCAAAGTCTTACAGTTAGTTGGAGGGGGTTTTACTACTGGCCCTATGTATCCACTGTACACCACTATTTAAGGGACATACTCATCACACTGATACAGTTAATCTGCTGTAGTCCAAGGTTTGCTGCCTGCAAGCAAATTTCCAAAGTTTTTCACACTAACTGGAGCCTGTTGATGTTTTCTTATGTTCCACGTGGGAGGGCAGGCCCAGTAGAAGCAGTCCAGGGCAGTTTTCAGTCCTGGGTGGGTTTCTGAGATGTTCCAGGTGGTGGGGTGCACCCACAGGGGAGGCTCCAGGCAGCTTATTCCTGAGGCTGGCCTCCTTGATGTTCTAGGTGGCAGGGCAGTCTCTTGGTGGCTCCAGGCAGCCTATGCCTGATGCAGTGCTGTTCTCAATTTCAGAGCCTGTTTTCCCTTAAGTTCTGCCCACACTGCTTCATGATCCAGTGCCTACATATAAAGAGACATGCATGCTTCAGGTTGGAGATCCATATTCTTGCTTTTTCAAGCAGAATGACTTTCCCAATCCAAGAATAATGGCTGATGCTTGTCTTCACAGTGGCCAGGATTCTGAGGCTGGATGATCTCTGTGACTTCAAGGACAGACTGGGCTACATAGGGATGAAAAAGACTGAAGTATGAAGTGAAATAGTGTGGCTTAATGATGAAAGAAACAAAAATCAGGCACAAAAGGATAGATACTTTAGGAGGTCTCTTTTACTTGGAAGAAAATGTAGATGATTTCACAGAAACCTGGAGAAAAATTACTGACACAGAATATATGGGACCAATACTAGAATTTGAAGATTGATCCCAAAGGACAGAATCAAAGAAGAAAGAGTGAATAACTGTTGCTCTTGTTTCAAAGTGAAAAACAGTGACAGGATATAATATTGGCCTCTATAATCCTAAATAGGTGGAGGAAAGTGTTAGTGACATTCTTGTAATACAGAAACAATTAGTGCTTAAAAGGATGGATAACTTAAATATCATGACTTCATCAATACACAGATCAAAAATGTATTAAAATATCACCAAGAAACTCATGAAGGCATATAATCATTTTAGGTTGTTTAAAAATTAAAATTTGGGCAATTCACTTTCCCTGAACATTCTGTCTCTTAGAATTATTTCCCTCTCCATAAGTTGTTCATTTTCTTAAATGCTGTTCATCCTAGAATTCATTTCTAATTTTTGTAGGATAGGAACTTGGAGTTACATACATCTAACAGGTTGAGTTATATTCTGTTTATATTATTTGGAGGTTCTATATCTTAAGAAGTATACCATTTGGAGGTCTTCCTCACAGCTAAGTGGAAGTAAGTAAGAGTTTGCTTCTGTTTCATAGATTCTGGATTATGATGTATATCAGTAATCAAAATTGTTATGCTTCAATTATTTATGTAATCCCTTGTTTGTAAATGCTCACATAATTTTATGTAATGTCTTGGTAATAAATGCTTATATAATTTTGTTACAATTATGATCAATTTAAATTGAGACTGTAGGAATGTCATGCAGCTTCTTTAATGGGACATTTTATTCCTGTTTTGCATATGTAGCATTTGGACATAGGTAGTAAATTTTCTAGTGTTCCTTGTTTGATCTGACTGTTTTGGTTTGATATCTAACCAACTCTAGGAAAGTTAATGTTTAGAGTTCTCCCTAGTATATTTTGACATCAAATGCTATAAAATGGTCTTTTTCTGAAATTTAGTTCATGGTTCAAGTCATACATATCTATTAATAAATAATGAGTCCCTAACTACCAAGTAAATGTCAATAGGTTGGCAAGCAGAGTTAAGATTGGGGGACTGATTTCACTGAGACAGAGTGCCTATTATAACCTTCTGCTTTCTAGGGCACATGTCAAGTGTGTTTTGCTTTAGTTCCCTTTCTTATCTGATCTACTGTAAGAAGGCAGGCAACCTCTTGAGATTCTCCATCCTCAACTTTCCAGGTTGAAAACAATGATTCACAGCCACGTTGTTTATATAACTTGCTGTGATCATCAAACAAAAGCGATGTATATTGGCACAGCTGATGTCACCTTGAGTCCTGAATTTAAATTGTGCCCTGTGTTTCACTTAGGGAATGGAAAATTACTCAGAGTACAATCCCATGATAAAAGCAGAATGAGCTGCACCCACAGGAAAAAAAATTCAACCTTCTCAACAAAGAAGAGGCAAAAAGTGTCAAACAAAATTAATGTAAGAGTCTAGCTAAATTGTTTCCAACAGCATGTCTTTTTGTGGTTCTCTGTTTTATTTTTATTTTATTTTATTTTAAAGATGATAAAATTAAGCACATCCAAACATAACAAAACAACATAGGAAAGCAATGTATGTAAGAAACATATTTCAAAGCAAGACAACCAGAGAACTTCACCATCTATCATACTGTTTCTTGTTTTCTTCCAAATAGTTGTCCATATCTTCACATACAGTGAATTCATACAAAACAAAATAGTATTAAACTGGTCAGAACAGGATGATGAAGACATTTTAGGTCTTCAACACCAGATAATAGGGAAGTCAACAATGGCTGCCATAATGTCTCTTATTCTCTTCAAAATAACTGTCCATGCTACATGTGTGTTAAAATTAAACAAAACAAAACAGACTAAAATCACTATGAGAGGAGAATAATAGTATTGCTGAACTTCATATCATGATGCTACAGAATAAGCACTGGGTAACCTAGTGCCTCTTTTTCTTCACAGTAGTTAATTTCATCATGAATTATATAATCAGTTCTCATTAACTGTTCAGAAGTTCTATGCATGCATGAGTCTCTACATGTATCTCTACCTTTTCTCTATTAGAGGGCAAAGAAAAACAAATTCCTAGAAAATCATGGAACAAAAAGTCATATAAAACCACAGTACAAGGTGACTTACAATGTTTACTATGTCTCTTGTTATCTTCAATACAATTTTCTATATCATCAATCAAAGTATAATGGGACATAGCAGTACATAACCATATTAATAAAAACAAAACATTGGAGACATTATAAGACTTCAAAAGCAGGTAATAGTCAAACCAGAGAGGTCATCCTAATGAATCTTGTCATCTTCAGCAGTACATAAAAATATTAATAAAAACAAAACTTTGGAGACATTATAAGACTTCAAAATCAGGTAATAGTCAAATCTGGTCATCTTCAGAGTAGTTGCCTATATTCTCAGACTTGATACTATCAATCATAACACATTTGAATAAAGTCAGTCAAGACAAAACAGTAATCTAACAAACCAGATTCAACTAAGATCAGTCATAATAAGACAGTGTGAGTTATACAGGGCTTCAGATTAATTTAATAGGAAATTAAGGATGGTTACCATAATATATCCTGCTACTTTGGGGATAGCTGTCTGTGTCCTAAAATGTAGTACAAGTGGATAAACTGGAACAGAATATAATCAAACTAAACAAATCAGTGAGAATAATATGGATTTTAAATCTTGATACACTACTAACAATATCTTGTGCCTTCCTTTTTTAGAAAATTCCTCCCCTTTCACTTTATAGGGTGCATTGTACATCTTTGGTCCCACTAATTTCTTTAGTTTTTTGAGTGGGGACTCAGGTTATTTACCTGTAGGGTTTTGAACCTTCTTACCCCTGGGATTTATCTTTAGTTATATTCCTTTACCTACAAATGCCTCAATGTTTTCCTTCATTATAGCCGAGTAGTTCTCTACTGCACAAAAGTTTTTCATCCTATCTGTAGATGCTGGATGAATTGCCCTTATTTCTCTATGGTTACTGTCACATAGAACATTGTTTTCTCATATTTGACTATTGGTCCATAAACACTCTTTCAGGTTAAATATATTTCCTATACCAAGCATCTCGGTGGACACTATCTCCTGATCTACTTTGCCTGTGTTTCTTTTTATTAGTGTATTTAAGCCATCTATGTTAGAGATTATAGCCAAACTTCTCTGCCTCATTTCTACTATGCTATTTTCAACCATTGATTGTCTGCTTTTCTCCTTCATTCCACTGTCTGCACCATTCATTGAGGCCTCTCTGCCACTATTCCTGAAATTCTATTTAGTTTTCTTTCTGTCTAGAATGTCATTCAGTATTTTTTGTAGGGTTGGATTAGTGGTTATGAACTCCCCCAGTTACTCCTTGTCATGGAAGTATCTTGTTTCTCCATTAATTCTGAGACATAGTTTTGCAGTTACATCAATCTGGGTTGGAGGTTATTTTCTTTCAGGTCTTGGAATAGTTCACTCCAAGCTCTTCTTGATTTGATGGTTTGTGTCAAGAAGTCTGTTGTGATTCTGATGGATTTTCCTTTATAGGTGATCTGTTTCTTTGATGGCTTTTAATATTCTGTTCTTGTGATGAATTTCTGGGATCTTATTATATGTGTGGGTGTACCTCTGTTTTGGTTATAGGTGGCTGTAATTCTGTATGCCTTATACATCTGAATATCATTTCTTTTTTTCTATGCTTGGGAAGATTTCCTTAATTGTTTCTGTGAATAAACTTTGTATTTTCTTTGTGTTTACTGCTGCTTCTTCACTCACATTTTTTATTCTTAAATTATAGATACTCTTGTGGTCTTCTGATCTTTGTAGGTACTGCCTATTTCCTTGTTATTTTTAAGAGATCTTTCCTTTCACAATCACATATTGCAAACCTATCTTCAAGTGTTGTTAATCTACCTCTAGTTTATTTCAGGCAATTTTGCCAGCTTTCTGTGGAATTTTTAATTTCCTGTTAATCTCATTGAATCTGTTTCATGTATTCTAGGTTTTTTTTGTATTCTTCAAATGTTTCACTCCTTTGCTTCTGTGTTCCTCCATTCTTCCATCTGTGTCTTCTTGAGAGGTGCTTAGCATTTCTTTTATTAATTTTCTTATGTCTTGCTTTACTTGTATTAATATTTCAGTTTTGAACTCACCTATGATGACATGGAGATATTTCTTTATGTCAGCTGATTCCATGCCTGATATTGTATGTTTGCTGCCCTCATTCTCTTCTGTGTTTGTCTCTCTTGGAATGATATCCCCTGGGTTTGGTGGTGGAGGTTTTTTCTTATTTGTCTCTCTTGTCATGTTTCTGGTTTCTTCTGTACAGGTGTTTGCTGTTGGTCATTGAAGTGCAAGCAGGGGTGGTCTAGGCTGGCTCCTCAACCTAAACAAGTCAACCAGCAGGGGCTTTCACCACCTTAGCATGTGCCGCACAGACAGAACCAGTAAGGGAAAACTTTGGGGACAATTTTGTCCCTGGCTATTGGATCCCACCCAGAGGCTTGATCCAGCCCAAGCAGATCCCACAAATCTGCTCTAGGTAGGGAGCAATCAACTGAAGTCACTGCCATTCTTGTTTAGGACTGACCTGCCCAATACCAATATGTGGTCCAGTCATTCATGCTTTTCCCATGGGAGGGTCAAATTCCAAGCACTCACCAAGGGTTGGTGCAGGTCTCCACACTGGCTCTGTTCTCTGTTGGGCTCACCAACTACTGACTTCATTGAGACTATGGCTCAGGGGCCAAGAGCATTGTGACTGTGATTCCGAGTGGCTCCAGGAAGAGCACCACAACTACAAGTCTGACCTGCTCCAATGGGAGTGCCAAGACCATGAGTTTGACCAGCTCCTTTGCCTTTACTTTCTCTCTGGATCAAGAGAATACCTCTGTCTGGTGTTGTCCAGGATGTTTTATTCTGGCATCTGAACTATTTCTCTGAGAGAGGCTCCCTGTTTTGCTGCTTAGTGATCTGCCATCTTTAGCTCCTCCCTGGTTCTCTGTTTTAAATGCTTTGTAACTTTCCAATTCAGGGCCATTCAGTGAGAATCTAAAATGGGTCCATGTGAGTGAGTGTTGAGCTCAGCTAAATAGGCTCCAAATTTATCAATTTGGCTGCTTGGATTCTTATATTATTATTGAACCCACTTCAAAAAACCTCCCTTCCTCTCATATTATTTCTAATCACTTTTTTCCATTTTGTGCACTCTTTTTTGTTGGGGCCATGTGAGATTAGAGAAAAATGTAAATTTCCCAAACATTTGCTCCTTCCTAACAATTAATCTAAGGCCATAATAAATGACTACTTATTAACACCAAAGACAGGGAATTCATCTTAGATGATGTATACATATCTCATCTATGGTTCAGATTAGATGTCAGAATTTTTGCTTTCTAGAAAAACACCCATAAAGGCCATATCTTGATTTAGCATGGGCAAAAATTTCCCCTAAGGAGAATGATCCTGAGGCACACTGGAAACAACTGACTTCCAGATTAAATCAGTAGAATCTAGTTCCAAAGCACCACACTTATAGGACCAAAGCATATTTACCCTAAGGGAAGATAATCTATCTTCTTTCTCCCTTATAGATCTAGTTATCATTTATGTGTATAATAAATAATAATTTATGGACTGAAAATTTAATTATAAACTTATTAAGTGCCATAGAAAAATATTTGCTCAGGCTTTTATATCCCTGGTAGAAATCAGGCAAGCAGTTTTTACTCTGCCAGCTTGTTATACACTTTAGAGAAGTTACCACTGTTAGAGCAGAGTACAGTTTTCTCTAGCAATTTCAGGTGGTCCTCCACTGAAGCAAATGACCAATGGAACTTTGATGAGTCAGGCAGCTGGATTCCTTTCTGGACAGATATCTGGTTGTGTGGGACCAAACAACTGAGCAAGTAACTAATGTGTCATGGCCAGGACTGCTGTCTGGCACATAATTAAAGATTCCTCAGAAGAAACTGCCTCCCAGCTATAGAAAAGTTTTCACTTATCTATTGTACATGTGGCTCTTTACTACTAAGTTGGAAACTCCACATTTTTTCCAAATTGTTAGTAATGAATTTTAAATCCACCTTATCATTAGACTGCCCATCTTCCAAACATGCAGCCTACTGCTTTGAACAAATGTTTGCATATACTGGAGGAGGAAAACAGCTACAGGGAAATGATTTATATATGAGCATGACATATTCTGATTAAGAGTAAAAAAGATTTAAATCAGCCATTTACCTTTCATGTGCATGAGGAAGACGAATAAATATGGCTTTATTCACATGTAAATTGTGATTATTAGGTAATGGATATAAATTTAACCAGTAAGCTTCAGAGATATACAAATTTTATAATGGACTTAAAATGTGTAACTTTGTCTTACTGGCACAAAACAATGCTTACTTGATTAGGCAAATAACAGAAATGGTTTAGAGATTTTTCACCATAAATTCCATAGTGGGATTTTTCTCCAAACCATTTTTACCTGTTTGTCTCCAGAAGTAACCTCTTTTTATTCTTGGTATTGTTCCAACTATTTCTAACTCATTTTTTGTTATTTTCCCAACTTTCAAAGAACTAGAAAAAGTTAAGCTAATGCTAAACAATGCTTTCTTCTTTAAACATGTTGTTATGTCTGCAATCAATAATAACTTATCCTTATGTAAACATTTGTGGGAATAAGTACATAAGATTCTTGAGAAGGAAAAATTACACACCATTTTGAACATAGATGGGTTTGTCAGATCTTAAACTCTGAGCTCTTTTGGATGGTGTCCACCTGCTCAGGAGTGGAATCTCTTTAAGGCATGATTTGAACACATAAAAATCAAACAGAAATTAATTCAAATTCTTGATATTTTATTCCACTTAAGATTAATGAATTCAAGATCAAAATATATTACTCTTTTGAAATATATTCTTAAGCACTGAAAAATAGTTTCTCTTCATTGTTGAAAAAGTGACTTTTGAGTGCCAGTGTTATAGCCTGGTGGCACAAGAGCTTGCCTGGAAAGCACAAGGTCATCAGTTGAATCCCTGGTAAAAAAAAATTGCCTCAATATTTCCTGAACATGCACAGAAACAACATGTATTCTAGAGCCAAAATGTAATACACAAAAAATTATTAATTATAGTGCTCTAGGATCATATCATAGAGAAGTTGACAGAGGGTCAGAATTGACTTATGTTCAAAATTTCTTTCAAAAGAAGCAATTATTATTTGTGCTGATAATATAATTATGTCATATGAAGTTGCCTAAGTTTATGAATCTCTCTATTTGTGAGTGATCTAGAACACATTAAACTTAATCCAGTAAAGTATTCAGATGACACTGATCAGTACATTAAATTCTTTAGATGACTTGCTCAGACCTATGGGCTAGACTAGAAAGATGTAATATTTAGTCAAACATTGACTTTTAATGAGAGAGAGGCAGAAATACAAGCTCCTATTACATCTGGGATGAATATGAGATTGTTTGGTTGAGAAGACCAGAAGATAGGCAGCCAGGGAAATAAGCAGTTCCCACTTGAACCCAAGCAGTACCTATCTAAGACACTTGTTTGCCTAACAGCTAAATGAGACATCAAAATAGGAGACATTTTCTTGTACACATACTTTACCATCTAAAACCACAAAAATGAAGAACTTCAATCATTTTAATGTTGTCAGCTATTTAGCAATAATATTATATTACAGAAAAAAATAAAAACCCCTTTTCATTCTTAAAATTTTACAAGAGGCATTGGAAAAATTTATGTGCATAGATCCATCCAAAAAGGAATATACATGAGAATAAATCTAACAAAATAAAAGATTTCTTCTTGAAAAGTACTGCTTTCTAAAAGATTGCTTAAATAGAATATTAGAAAATGTATTGATATCCCTTATTCTTGTGAAAGAATATTGTTAAAATGGCCATGCTTCCAGAGTTATTATAGAGTCATAACAAAATTACAGTAGTATGTATCACAGAATTAGAGAAAACTATTCTGAAGTTTATTTGGAACCAGAAGAGACCTGGAATACCAGATACATTTCTGAGTACAAACACAAGGCAAAGGACATCACAATCTCTGACTTGAAATTGGACTGCAATCCTACTGCTACTGTCAAAATCACCCTGCTACTGACAAAGAAGATGAAGATGACCCACGAATCAGTGGAACAGATTGGAATATGAAGAAATATCTAAAGCATATTTAGTCACCTTATCTTTGAAAATGGAACAAAACACTTTAACTAGAAAAAATGATGACCTCATAAATGGTGTTTGAAAATCTGACATCCCCATACAAAAGGTTAAAACTAGACCCATGATTTTCACCATGTGCTAAACTATAATTGACATTGATCCAAAATATAATTACTAAAAACTAAACATTAAGTGTTAAAGATGATACAATAAGAAGTCTTCCTGACATTGATAGAGGCTGATTTTATGAATAGAAACTCAATTGCACAGAAAACCATTCAAAGTATCAACAACTGGTACCTTTCACTAAAAATGTTTTTGCACTGCAAGAGAAGCCACTCATAGGATAAAGAAACAACACATAGTGTGGGAACTAACATTTTCCAGCATTTTATCAGAGAAAGAACTCATATTTACAATATATAAAGAAATGAAATAAAAATCAGACCTCCTAAATTTAAAGATTTAAACCATAAATGTGTATCTTAAATGAACAGACATTTGTCAGATGAGAAAATTTAAATGCCTAATTTATATATGAAAAAAATGTTTAACATCTCTTATCATTGGAGAAACACAAATAACAGAATGCTAAGTTTCCATATCACTCCAGAGAAATATATGTTATCAAGAAATCAATCAAGAGCAAGTTCTGAGGATCTCTGTAGAAAAACTAAGCCTTCTACTCTGCAGGTGGGAGGGTAGAGTGGTGCAACAATTGTCAACATCACTCTGGAGATTCTTCAGAAAATTAAAATTATGGGCTGCATATATACCTAATCAGGACAAGCTCCTGCATTGCAAGGGAAGAGTTGTGAGTTCAACATCTGATACTAAATAAATAAATAACCCCACAAAACAAAACAAAAAAGAAATGAAAAATTTAAAACTAGAGTTGCCTTTTGACCCATTGAATATCTTACTTGGTATTTTACTGAAATAACTAAAAGTATCATGCCACAATGATATGTTCACATGTATGTTGATGGTATCTCTGTGTGTAACACATAAATCTTGGAAACAGCCTAAATGTGCACCAATGAATCAGAAGTTAAGGACATGTGGTACCTTTATGAAATGGGGTACTATTCAGACATTAAGAAGGATAAACATAACATATTTTTTCACCATGGAAGCACCTTGATAACATGCACTTAAGTGAAATGGATCAGAAACACATGTATGAATAGTGCATTGTCTCTCTGGTGTGAGAAATTGAAATATATATAGGGTCCAAACATTGTAAGGAATATTGTGAAACAGGAAGAAAATTTTCAAATGGAAAGTGCAAAAGGAAGAAGAGTAATAGAATGAATGAAAAAGAAAAAAATGAGAAAAAGAAAAATAGAAATAAAATGTTGTAAATAAGGAGGGGAAGTGTAATTGATGATAGATTAGTGGAAAAAAAAGAATCAAGATACATCATGTAAGGAACAGAGTCCCTATGAAGAATGTGATCATTTTTATTCCTAGAATATGATAATTTTCATTAACTAAAAAACAAAAAAATAATAAAAGCTTAAAACAAATGTTACCATACTTGACAGTTTTTCAAGACACCATCAATATTGTAATTTGAATTTCTGACTCTGTTTATTAAATGTGCTTATAAAACACAGGTTAAGAGTCATTAACTTGCATATATTCTTGGATAATTTCCAGACTAGCAAACAATATGGTTCAACAAAAACAAAACAAAACAAAACAAAACAAAACATGCTTTTCTCTTTATAGTTTGATCTTGGTGAGACTTTTCATCCTTTGCATGGATGAATAAATCCCCTTCCTCACCCTGAAGCAGTTACAGAAGATGGACCATGTAGCATTTTACAGAATTTAATATGGAGTCAAATTTGACAGATGAGATATAATGGAAGAAATAAGATATGTAAAAAGGAGATAAGTAAAATTCATGATTTTGAAAATGAAAACTATACTTTCAAAACATGAACCCATTTTAAATTTTTCCTCTACTCAAGGAGCAGAATAAGCAGTGAAATTCCCATTTACACAGAAGATTGTTTAGCCATCCATTTCATACCAGCAAATGAACTACTCTCTTGTAAATAGATCAGCATTTACCTATGGAACATGATTTCCTCATTGAATGAAACTTTCAGTATCTTACTATGAATGGACCATTCTACCCAACCACACAAATGAAGGAAACTATACATGGTCAAATTTCATATTTCCACTGCCAAAAATACATGTTTCCCAGTTCCAAATTTCAGTACATCTCACTCTCTTGTATTTCACGCCTCAATATGTATTAACATTTCATCCTAACACTTTCTGTGTCTCTTATTCACATATCCTCAAAATTCTCCTTCTGTGAAAGGACTCAGTAAACCTCCACACATCCCAACTGTATGACAAATGAAGCTCTTCTGTGACCAAGTTCTGTAAGAAGACAATTGGAGATGAGATCAAAGGCCAAGAGAGAAGACAGTGAAAAAGAGGGGTAATGGATATAATCACAGTATATTATATGTAATATATATATCAACAGAATCTTAGAAAAAATCACATAGAGATCTCAATAGATGCACAAAAAACATTTCAAAAAACCCAACACACATTTAGGATAAGTTTCTTACAATAGTAGAACAGGTGGTTTTTATCTCAATCTGATTAATCCATCTGTGATATCCAACACCAAATATCAATCTCAGTGGTCCCAGAAATGAAAATACTCACTCTGAAATCAGAAAAAAGATAATTTTACCCATAATCATCAATTATGTTTAATGTATTTCTGGAAATATTAGCCAGATCAATTCAGTAGCAAAACATTAAAGCAAAAAGATAAGAAAATGTAACATAAGGATACATAACACAATAAGAATACTAAAATTAAAAGTAAAGTATAATTATTTGCTGATGACATGATACTCATGATATAGACATAATGCTATACATATAACATCCCCAAAATTCCAACAAAGGAATTTTATACATCAGAATCAGATTTAGGCATGTAGCTGGATGCAAAGTATATGCTAAAAACTCAATAGACTTCCTGTATGAAACTGACAAACTCAGTAAGAGAAGAATAAGTGAAAATTTTATTTTCACAAAGTATGGAAAGATTAAATACTTAAGTATGCAACAAAAGATGAAAAAGAGCTCTACAGTAGTCTGAAAAAGAAATCTAGAGGAACTGTGAACTATAGTGCTCTGAAAAGGGAAATCTAAAAGATATAAGAAAATGAAAAATAATGCTTGCTCAAGAAAGAATTAAAAATATAATGAAATTTGTCATATTTTCAAAAGCCTTATTTGGATTTAATACAACTTCAATTATGGTACAATTAGAATGACTTCTGAAAACAGAGAAAAGATCCCAAAATTTTTTTAGACTAGAAAGGGTGTAGAATACCAAAAACAGTTCTAGGCACCTAAGAATTGACATCATAAGCTCAGACTTGAAATTATAACACAGAACTACAATAAAAACATTGAGTACTGTTTTAGAGAGAGAGAGAGAGAGAGCTCAGAGTGCTCAGAATCAGCAGAGCAGATTACAAAATGCAAAAATGGCTCCAGTAACCCTCAAAACTTTTATGTTTTATAAAAGATATAAACACATTCCCTGCAGGAAAAGTAGCCTGTTTAGTAAATGGTGCTTTAAAAACTTGATTTTCACATGTCAAACATTAAAGTAGACCCATGTGTCTCACCATGCACTAAACGAACCTAAACATGACTCCCAAATATAAATATTAAGAAAATATAATCATTAAAATAGAAACACAAAATCTGTTGTAAGGGGAGATAGAATAGTTGAGGAACAATTGTAGGTGAAGTTTTTATGGGCAAAACCAAGATAACACATAAATATCACAAAATATCAACAGGTGGAATCTCACCTTATTAGAAAGAGTTTGTTCAATGAAATAAATTACCAACAGGGTGAGAAACACATACTGAGTGAGAAAATATACTTGGATTTTTATTGTTAGACATAGGGCAAATATTTGGAACATATATGTAATTGGAGAAAATCAGAACCTCCAAATTTAAAGACTGAATCCAAAAATGGGCATCTCAGATGAATACACTCTTCTCAAGTAAAGAAGTGCAAGTGACAAATTAATATATGGAAAAACTTCAACATATTGGTCTTTCAAGAGATGCAATTTAAAACAAGTTATTCCACCTCACCATAGAAAAATGGCTATTATCAAGAAAAGAAGCAATAAAAATTGCCAATGTGAATGTGGGGGAAAAAAGAAACACTTCTTCACTGTTGATGAAAGTGTAAACAGACACACCACTTTGGAAATCAAGGCAGAGATTCCTTAAAAAATCAATCCAGTAATACTGGGCCCATATGTTATGACTATTCTCCTCCTTTGTATTTTCAAAATAGAATTTGATACACTTTACCACAGTGATGTAAGTGTACCCATGTTTATAATACCACATTTTATAATGCCTAAATCTTGGAAACAACTCAAATCCCCCATGATGTTTGTACAGTGGTATAATTCTCAGCCAGTAAGGATAAACTTCAGACATTTATAGCCAAAGAATGGCCCTATAGAATTATCTTCAGTGAAATAAACTTGTAGTTATATTGTATCGACAGTGTGAAAGTTACAAAGTGTAAATAGAAAGCAAATGCAACATAGATATATTGAAATAGTAAGCAATAGTTTGAAAACAAAGAGGAACTAGGGAAGAGAGTGCAAAGCTGGAAGGGAAAAATGAGAAAAGAAAGAAAAAACAGGAAAACTATGAAAATAAGGAGGTAAAGAGGGGTCATAGAAATTAAGAGAGAATGCCAAAAACAGTTATCAAGATATATCATTTAGAGGTATAATTTGCCTGTGACAAATGTGAATATTAAGTATATCACCAATGTAAAAATAAACATACTACTACTACTAAGAACATATCTCCCATCAAAACCAATGTATATTATATACAAGCTTTGGTACAACAAAATGAAACACACTGTTCTGTGTAATTTACATGAACTCATAAATTGTGAAATGATGTATTAATTATATCAATATTGTCATGTAGCTATCTACATAGCAAAGGTTAAAAAGTCCAGTTCTTTTGGGTCATCGAAAAAGGCCAGCGAAAAAGAAATCTTTTTATTTATTTAAATAACCCCCCACACAAGTATTTCACAATGAAAGGCCAGATTCTCTCTTCATAAAATTCCAATTTGAATTCAGCATTGTAAATAAAATGATTGGAGGATTGACATCAACTGATTACCACCAAAATTCCCATTGCATCTTCAGGTCTATAGTCTTTCACCTCCTCTTATCCTGATTCAGGTCAGGACCTAAGCTTTATTTCCACCATAAGATAGGCTGACCTTAGAGGGAGACCTCCCCTGGTCCAGGAGCTGGTATTGCCATGCTCTATCAACACCTATGTCCTACAGCCTTCTGTGTTTTGTGTTTCTTTAGTGTGTATTTTTGCATAATTATTTAGGAACAATACACATTTTGCCTACTTTTTAGGTACAGTACACATTCAACTTATCCTCAAATTTCTGTATTATTTCCATTCAATCATATCCTACCTCAGTCAACATTCATATTTGTGAAACAAGGTTAGAAAGTACTCCATGGAAACAGCCTCCATATTCTTTGGAAACCCAGTTAGGTATATTGCATATGTCCATGTGAAGATGACCTGGAAATTTTAGGATTTTGGAATACATTGAAAAATGTGTATAAATAAACAACTACAATGGTACTAAATACAGAAAGTGACATAGTAAACACGGTGTAATCATCATGTTCTGAATGTGCTGTATTTCTCTTCATATTTCATCCTGCCTTGCACTTAAACTTCTTGTTGGGTAGTGATATCATATGATCGCTTTCTGATGAAGGAAACTGACATCATGATGCAAGCAAGTGACATCATATTTATTTATGCTACTGAGAATGGATCATATTTTGGACTTGGTCAACATTTATTTCTGAATTTTATTTTAATAACATAAGATCCTGCTGAAATGCCACTGTGGAACATGTGCCTAAAGGGAGACTAGAAGAGTTTAGCAGTGCCATGACACAAAGAATGGACAGAGAGGGAAACAAGTGGTATACTATAATCCCTGCATGAAATTTCTTGCTAGGTAAATCTAATGTTGCAACCTGGGCATGGTGGTCATGCCTGTAATCCCAAGACTTATACAGTTAAGGCAGGAGGATTGCTGCAAGTACAAGCTCAGCCTGGACTAAAAAGTGAGCCTGAACTTCATAGCAAGACCATTTCAAAGACAAAAAAGATAAATCTAATGCTATAATTCTGTCACATTAATTCATTCACTTGTGATTATCCCTTATTTATTGCACCTGATGACTTTCTTTCTGGTGACATGATATGACATCATTTCTATCACTCACTATTCCTATTCTGGGAACCATATTTCATGCATTTTACTTTGAACTGTAGGAACTTGTGTGAAATCCTGATTCACTTGCATTTTTAGGATTCTGCTGTTTATAAATGACTGACAATATAGGAGGGATGGTGTCTACATTTTTATAAAAGTACATGATGTGTAATAGGCAGTAGGAGCATACATCTTTGAAAAATGGAAAGGAGCAATAAATAGAAGAAAAACATAAATAGGGCATGTTATGGAAACAATAAAGGACTCACACCTAGTATACACACTGATGCCTTCCAAAGATGAAAACTTACATTATGTACTAGAAACAGGCACGAATGCAAATATACATATTTTAAATTTGCTTTTGCTTTGTGATTTTCTTATCATAAACATACATACATACATACATAGATGCATATCATAAAATCTGATGAAGAACACTTCTGAATGTGCTTGTGTATATCCTTCTAGAAAAAATAATTGACACATATCCAACTGGAAAAGAACGTTTCTGAGAAAAATAGGTGTCATCTATGAAGACAATTATCAATGGATCAAAAATGTGGGGGTAATTCTTCAGAATCCTTGAATTATCATTTAAAAGTGTGATGTTTTAATAGTAAGACTACAGACAAGTAGATCTGATAGTTATATGTGATACTGAAGCACAAAATTCATGTGCTTAGGGATATTTCCATCTTTAAGTGTGATCTCTGGAACATTGATGAATATGTGTTGATATTAATTTTTATGGTATTTGTACAGGTCTCTACAACATGAGTAATTTGTAAAGTATTTTCAAAATAGTCACTTACATATGTACAATTTCTCTAATAGTGCTGAATTTCACATATTTGACCATACCCATGTATACTGAGTACTTTCTCACATCACATACACAGGCTTTGGCCACAATGTGACAGCATTTTGGAGGTTAGCATCTATGTCAATGGAAACATTCTCTCAATACATCTTTTTCACACAGTTACTCCCCAGTGTGTGAGAAATTTAGAATTTATAAAATGAAAAATTTTCAAGAAATCCTTCTCACATTGACTGCATACCCATGTTTTCTCCCTTGTGTGCATGGTTGCCTTATGTGATAGAATGTTTTGTGCACTGAATGAATCACTCCATTGTTGGAGTGCATAAGGTTACTTCCCTGTGTGAATTTTTTCATGTCTTTATAATCACTGGTGGGGGAAACATTTTCTGCATTGTTTACATGCATACAGATTCTCCCCCTTCTGGATTCTTTCATGTGTTTGTCAGCAGCTGTGTAAACTAAATGCTTTCCCAAATTGCTTACCTCTATTGGGTTTCTTCCCATCATGAATTCTTTGGATGTATTTGCAAGCTATGGTTTTGGCTGGTAGATTTCCCACATTGATAGCATATATAAGGTTTCTCCTCTGTGGGATCTTCTATGACTAGAAAATGTGGACTATCAGAAGAGCATTTTTAATGTCTTACATAAGGTTTCTCCCATGTGTGAATAATTTTATGGAAAAGGTTACAACATTAACTGAAAGATTTTCCACTTTGTTCTCCTACATAGGTTTTCTTCACAGTGTGAGTTTTATCATGTATTTTATAACCTGTTTGTGTACTGAACATTTTTCCACATTTCTCTCATAAATAAGATTTCTCCCTAAATTAAGTTCATTCTTATTTGTGACAGTGACTGTCTCTGTTTTTGCTTTTGGGATGATATATCTTATCATAACCATCACTACATAGATACAGGCCAAGAATACAAGCACACTTCTGAATGTGTATGTGTAGATCCTTCTTAGTAAAGTGACACAGGAGTTACAGAATCTGGTGGGAAAAATGGTCATGTGATAAGGGTGTCAACCAACATAGAGAACATTGGTGGATTAAAAAAAATAGGACAAAAGGTCCAATATAATTAAATTTTTTTAAAAAACTAATTTTTAATTAAGACTACAAACAAATAGATCAGATATTTATGTGTGATTTATAAAAAATGAAACAAAACATTTTAGGACAACTCTATATTTGAGGGTGTTTTAAAAAAATCTATGATAATCTATTGACAGGTATAATTTTGCATTATTTTATTGGTCTCCTCTACATAAAAAATTTTGAAAGAGTAGTCTAAAAAATTTTCAGAGTAGTCACTTACATATGTATGATTTCACTTAACTGTGATTATTTTCATAAGTTTGACAGCAATCAAGAATACTGAATGCTTTTCCACATTGCTTACATAGGCTTGGGACAGAATATGACATCACTCAGAAAGTTAGCAGCTCTGTCAGCTGAATTTTACCAAATATCTCTTACAAACAGTTACTCCTCAGTTTGAAGGGAACTTTATGTTTGTAAAAGGGAAACACTGCCACATATCTTTTCCACACTGCCTACATACATAGGGTTTCTTCCTTGCATGCTTTACTCATCTATTAGATGGCATTTTTGTGCACTAAATGCTATCCACCATTGTTCAAAGGCATAGAATTACTACACAAAAAGAGATCTTTCATATACTGACAATCTCTGTAGTTGTGGAAAGCTTTTCTACATTTCTTACATTCATAAGTTTTTTTTCCCAGTGTGGGATCTTTTATGTTTATAAAGTGAGAACTTATCAAGAAGTCAATTTACTCATTTCTAATATACATAGGGTTTTTTTACAGAGTGAATTCTTTTGTATACACAAAAGCTACTACTATACCTGAAAGACATCCCAAATTGCTTACATAGATAGTAGGCTTTATTTTCAGCATTTCTGCATACTGAATGCCTTGTAACATTGTTTTTATCCATAGAGGTTCTACCCAGTGTGAGTTCTTTTATGAATAATAAGGATACCATTTTGACTGAAAGGTTTCCCACATTGCTCACATACATATGGTTTCTACCCAGTGTGAATTCTTTCATGTATAATAAGCTGACCACTTTGACTAAAAGATTTCCCACACCACTTACATACAAAGGGTTTCTCCCCAGAGTGAATTCTATTATGTGCTTTACAATTAGAAGCTGTATTGAATGCTTTCCCACATTTGTTGCATACTTAGGGTTTCTCCCCAGTATGAATTCTTACATGTGCTTTACAATCAGAGGCTGTAATGAATGTTTTCCCACCTTTGTTGCATACATAGAGTTTCTCTCAAGTGTGAGTTCTATCATGTATTTTACATTGTGATGCACTCATGAATGCTTTCCCACATTTGTTGCATACATAGGGTTTCTCCCCTTTGTGAATTCTTTCATGTGTAACAAGACTACCTTTTTGCCTGAAAGACTTTCCACATTGTTTGCATATGTAGGGTTTCTCCCCAGTGTGAATTCTTTCATGTACTTTACAACCAGAGTTTGTACTGAATGCTTTCCCACATTTGTTGCATAGATAGGGTTTCTCCCCAGTGTGAGTTCTATCATGTATTTTACAATCTGAGGCTCTCATGAATGCTTTCCCACATTTGTCGCATACATAGTGTTTCTCCCCAGTGTGAATACTTCTATGTCTTTCACAGCTACTGTGTGTACTGAATGCTTTTCCACATTGCTTGCATTGATATGGTTGCTTTCCAGTGTGAGGTTTTTTTATATTTTTTAAAGGAATTACTATGAGATAATGCTTTTGCACATTTCTCAGTTATATAGTGTTTCTCATCAACATATTTTCTAATGTCTTTTTCAATATGGTTTAAAGAATCAGAAATATGCTCACAGTTCTTTGTACATATGAATTCCCAGAACTGTGAGTTCTCTCATGGATTTGAACACTATTAGGTATTGTGTAGGCTTTCACTATTTTCTTACCTACAAGATTTTTCTGCCCAACATGAGTTTTTTCACTAAGATCACAGCTGTCTTCCCCACACTGCACATATTGACAGTGTATCTCTCCAGTCTTCCTTGATTCATGCATCTTAAAGGACTGGAAATCACTGTAGGTCTCTATGTCTTCATTACTTTTGTATTGCTGCTCTTCAATTCTCAAATAATTGTCTTCATCATAACTGTAAAGAAATACAAAGAATGATATAATCACAATGGAAAGGGCTCCATATTAACACTTGAGATTAGTGATGAAATATTTGGTTTAATTCCTGCGAAGTAATACTGATGGTTACCTGACTCATTGCCCTGCAGGACATTTTTCAAAGTACTATTCATTCTAAAAAGGGTGGTTTTCATTTGGCAATTTTAAATTGGTATATGATTCTAATACATAATATTGATTTGGGAGATTGGTAAAAATGACTATCAAATATTGACATTTTTTTAGTTTTTCAAGTCTTTATTTTCCCCCTTATCTATTTAGCCTTATCAGATTTCTCATCTACAGGAAGTAAGGGTTTCTGGTCTTGTATTATGTCTCTTTACTTTTACTCCTCAAATATGGTTTTAATTTCCCATTTAAGAGAAAAGCCTGTGATATTTCCATTTCTGTGTCTGATTTGTTTCACTTAAGGTCCAACCCTTTTTGTTTCTTTGGAAATGACATCATGGTTCTTTGTATAGCACAATATTTTTCAGTGTAGACTGTTAAATACAGGTATTAGACTGAATTACATTTGCTGATCTATTATTTTTTTTTGAGAGAGATTCTTATTTCCATGAACTTTCTCAAGCTCAACTTCAAGTTGTTATCCTGCTATCTCAGCCTTCCAGAATTCTGGGCTTGCAAGAATGCATCACCACACTGAGTTGACCCCACATTTTCTTTACCCAGGCATCTAGTGATGGGCATCTGCAATCTTCACAGAGCTTAGATACTGTAAGTTGATTCTTATATTAGACAATATGAATGCCATTTCATATGCTACATTGAACAACACACTGTGTGCATCAATAACATTTGATGATTTTAATGTATTTGACAATATACTGAGAGAATCACTGCATACAATGACACAGTATAAACCACTCAACAGTTAGGAGGGAGAGGCAGGTGGTTCACTCTGAGTTTCAGGTCAGTATGGGCTTCACAGTAAGTTCAAAGTCAACCTGAACTAGAGTATAAAATAATGGTTCAAAAGTAAAAAAAAGAGTATATAGCAATGGATGTGCACGTGGAACAATATGAAACATATTATTTTACTTTTAAGAACTCTGAATATTGATTACCATGTTTGTATTTTATGTATCAATCTATAATGCATGAGGAATTTTAAACATAAACAGCTCAATATTCTCTAAGATATTTTCAAATTACTTATTAATAATATTTTCAAATTACTTATTATAAAACTAATATTCACTTGCATTTTGAATATGCATTCTATGTGAAAAAAAATTTAAATCATTGAATTCTCAGTATTCACATATATACATGCAAAGATATTTGAAGATGAATGTGTCAAAATTCACAATTAGCTAATTTCCTACATATCAGAGCACAGTATTTAAATTTACTCTTCTACATTTCCATGATGTTCTTGAAGGCAATTTTTAAGCTGATACATTAGGTAGTTTTATTTACATAGTTATTTACATAGTTACATAATATTAGCACTACCTGTGATCCCTACATTGAAATAATTTTCTATGGATTTCTAGATAAAACAAAATAAAATAATTGTTTCTTTTGATATTTTTCTGAACTTAAATGAAGTTTAACATTGCCGGAGTCCAGCTGTGGCAGGGCTCAGGTGTCCCAAAGGTGGTCAGGGAGTCAGCAAGTGAGAGACAGAAGACACTGCACACCAGTATGTGAGTGAATCTGAATCTATTTTATTTTGCAGAAGTGGGAGTATATATTTGCTAACTTTTGGGAGTAACTTAAACCCCAAGCAGTGAAGCATCCCAGGCTTAGAGCCACACAGCGATGATTTTAAACAATATGTGTTAATTAATTTTTTCACCTTTGTTAAACTTTAATCTTGTTACTTAGCAATTTATAATTAATTAGCTTGCAAAAGCAAACATGCTATACCCTAGCCCCAATACTTCCTGTTCTATTTATATTGATTCTTTTTATGGATAGGTATAAAAAATGATTTTATTGTTTCTTAGATGTTTCTTGCTTGAGCAAACTCTGTACAGCTTTTGCCAGTTTTCTTTAGGCAATCTAATTCCCATTCATATCTATTTATACTATTTTTATAAAGTTCTTTAAAGCTTTTATTCTTTTCTTAGTTGGCCAGATTTTCTGTCTTTCTTTTTAACATAGTTACATAATGTTTTTTATCCTCTGTTGATCTAATACAATAGGGTGGCCCATTCCTAGCTAACCTTCCCATGAAATTTAATTGATTATATTTGGCCTATTTTCCTTTGACATTAACTATTCTTTCCCCATACTCATCATAAATCCCTGTGCAAGGCAGAGGGGGGTCAGGCACTTGAGGTAAAGGTTTCTTGGGTTGAGGGAGATACCAAATACGTCTGTTTATTATATAAGCAGGCCCTATATCTGTCATAATAGTTGGTACTGGTTTTCTTTTCTTGGGGGCTTTAGTTTGTAATTTCTGATAGAGAAACTTCCCTGGATCAAAGGTAGTTGTCTCATGGGAATTTTGTAAATCTTCCTCCATGAGCTCTCTCATTTGAAGCTTTTGTATAAACTCTCTCACACTACTCACAGAAGGTAAAATTTCACAATTAGCTTTCATAAAGGGGTTATCTAAAGGGTTTCTAGTAACTCCTCTGGAATTTCTATTTTTGATTTCATATTGAGTATTACATGGAAATATATATATAGGAATTAAACAAATTATAATTATCAGTACAAAACATCCCAAGATCCCCACGCCCCATTCCCACATGCAGCGTCCTTTTCCTGGATCTTTGAGCAGAACTGTTTGTAGTCTGACTGTTTGAATGTTTTCTATGTACCCTTTAACTTTGTAACTTGAACAATTACATCCAGGATGACAGTATGTAATTTATAAACTACTGATTTCTTCGTGAGGCTTTTTCTCATTTTCCTTTTTTTCTTTCTTTCTTTTAGAATTCTGTATTGTTGCTACCCTTTTTATGTTTTGCTTTTTTTTCTTCTCTTTAAATAAAATTTTAAAAATGTATAATTGCTATTTAAAAAAAGGAAATAGGAAGCACTATAAAAGATATAGCTGTATGTATGTTTAGGGTGTGGGATTCATAACCATATTTCTAGGTTCTTGTTGGATTGATGAACAGATGTTTGCGCTCACACTGCTTGAGTGTCCACTTTGTGTGCTTTAATTTTGTAACTTGAATAACTATTTCTAAAAGAACAATATGTAATTTGTCAACTAGTGATTTCTTACTGTTTATCTTCTTTTCTTGGAATTCTGTAATATTTCTACCTTTTTTCTGTTTTTTTTCTCTTTAAATAAAAAAGAAATGTTCCCTTTTTCTTACATGTGTCAATCACCTTAGATTTCTGGAACAATTTTTGTCCTCTTCTTTAATTTGTTGATTATGACATATTCTTCCTGTATTGCAGACATAGAAATAAAAAAATTCACCATTACATTACATTAAATATCACTGGTTCCTGTTATGCTTATGGTATAATATAATCAGGCCTGAGATATATAAGCAAATGTTATAATTATGTTAAACTATATCACTGAGCAATAATTAGTGCTGCTGGTATAAATAAATAAAGTTTATCATTCTTACTTGTCACAGTAATATTCATATATGTTTCCCACATTACATCTCTGTAGAGCTTCTTTTGGAATGGAGTCAGCAAATCCCACTCTGCTGGGGTGAATTTCATGGCTACATCATCAAAGGTCACTGTCTCCTAAATAATTACAAGCATCCTGAATTTGAGACACACACAACCTGATACTTCTCAGCTGTGGTCATAAATAGTCTAACTGATGGTCATTCTTTCAAGTATTAACTGCATGTCATGGTCATCGAACTTAAGTACATTCAATTATATAGTCACTCAGTAATGCTCATGCTGGACTATAACACACTGCCAAAGCAATCCCAAAACAGTAGCATGGCTAGTCCTTCAGGGCCATAGATACTGTAGTTTTTCACTGACATTAAAACAGAGTTCAAAGAGGAAGCCTGCAAACCACTATTCACAAAACATCTGGTTATTCATAACATTGAGATCATCTTTCTTTCTAGACAGCATTTATAGTTTTGAAACTTGTTTATTAGATAAATATGCAGTTGAATATGAAAGGGGATTTAAGAATTACTAAAATTTAATGAAAATAAAAGATTATTTGACCATCCCATCTACAAGGAAATTAGGGAAAGAGAAGTTATAAACCTATAGTTCAGCGATACCAAATTATCTCCTTGTACTTGAATACCAGAAATTCTTCTAGGGTGTAAAGGAAGATAATGTGGGAAAGAATATATATGAAATGCTTGAAATGCAATGAAAATCCAGGTACAGAAAAGTAGCTGGTAACTAAATACAGAAGGAAGTGTTAGGTCCATTGAGATAGTACATGCCTGTTCTCCCAGCACTTGCAAGGTTGATGTAAGAAGATTACCATGAATTTCAGGATTGCCATGTGTAAGTGTCCAGCCTTAGCTATGTAATAAGGACAGTTCAGACTACAAAGTAAGGCCTTTCATCAAACTCCCTCACCAAATGAAAATTAAATTGACAAATCACATCTTTGCACCAGGGAATGTAACTTGGTGATACAAGCACTGACTGATAGGTGCAAGAGCCTGAGTTCAATTTCCAATACCAAAAAGAAACAAGCTAAACATACCTTTGACTTATTCAACAATTGTGCATGAAAGTAAGAAAAAAAGCCTGCAAACATTTAGTACTCATTAGTAGGTAAACATTTTGTGTAATAAACATGAAAAACATTCAAAGTTCAACATTCATATCAGTGGACAAATGTATCTCAGGAAAGGAAGACAACCTCCAATGCATCCACATGAAAGTAGAATATTGTTCCATGAGTCAGCTGATATTATGCTTCTTGGGAATGAAGCACAATGCACTTCATTTACATTCAGAGAGAGACAGGTATGTCCTTAGAAATCTTGACTGTACAATCTCCTGACCTATGTGAAGCAGTGAACTATTGAAATGGGAAAGAGAAACACATATGGCTGTGCAACTTATAGTAAAACACACTCAATTAATCAAAAAGTATCCTCAGAAGAAAATCAAACATCCATGAAAATTGGAAGAAATTGAAATGTATGAAAATGGTAATTAAACAAGAAAACATTGATTGGGAACACAATACAAAGATTTTACATACAAAGTTAAGATCAATGAACATAATCTAAAAATAAACAAAAACTTATTTGACTCAGAAGAAATATTGAATTGAAAATAAAATCTAAGTCATATTTGTGAAAATCACCAAATAATATTGAATTGTGGAAGAACAAAACAATAAGATTTATTAAATCAACACTCAGCTCCTAAGTTCCACAAACTCCTTTACTATCAAGTTTATGAACATCCACACACAAGGTACTTCTTTCTAATGTCTAGAAAAAGCTTTGTGCTATGATACTTGGGAATACACGTGATTATTTTCAAGTGAAATTAAACAGTTCAAAACTGTGACCAAGAGACTAAATAAGAAAGTCTTTGACCTTGACTCACAAACCAGCCTTTGTGAACAACAGTGAGAAATGACTACATTGAGAAAAACTACAAAGGCTCACAAAATATTTCTCTGTGAAATTGCTATTGTAGTTCTTAAAACTTAAAGGGAAAAAGCTAAAAGAACCGTCTCCATGAAAAACACACATTGAAAACATTGGAAAATTTCCAATGGAGAGTTTTCAACAATCATGCAGTAATAACTTCTGGCCTGAGGGATTTTATCATCTGGTTACTTTAATTCCATTCCAAAGACCCAATGGTGAATCTTTCTGAACACACCTGAGACACACCCACTATTTTTATAAAATCTAAATAAAAAATCAATAACAAAGATTTTCAAATGATTAACAAATGATTTTTTTCAAAAGATTAACAAAAGATTTTTAATCATTTAAAAATGATTAAAACAATAAATTGCAATACAGGTACTTACTGATTTATATCTGTTTATGTGTCATCAGACATGAAATTATGAGAGAGTATCCATATTAGGTAGTGATATGGAAATGTTAGTGCAAGAAATCCACAGATAACAGGCATGAATTACTAAGTTCACCAAAAGGAGAACAAGTCAGCCTATCATGAGAGCAGGTGATATTTTCAGGAGAACAGGTCACATTAAAAGGGACAGAGAGAGCAGGTGTCAGGGAAGATTCCTAGCTAGAAATCTAGGTAATGGGCAAATACTTTCACCACCTGGAGAGCAGTGGTAATTATGTGCACATTAAGGAGGATAGATTGAAAGAAAAGTATGCAAAAAGACATACTTGCGTGTCACTAGGTCAACAAAATCTAATGAAGATACATTAGTTTTTATTCCGCACGTACACTCAGCAGTTCTTTAAAAACAAATATCATTCCTTAATACATATCCCACTACACAAAGCAACCAACTACATGAACAGAAACAGGATTCAAAGACAAAAACCAGTCAATTACAAGTACATATTTAAGAATTCAAAACAACTCCATCAGTGACTGAAAGTTCAGTAAAGTAGAGAAATCTTTAAAGTCACACATAAAATCAACAAGATAACAATTCAAACCAATATACCAGATGGATTCTATCAAATGTTTTACCACAAAAGAGGTAGCACACTGTCCTCACAACAAGCCAAGAAGTGGCCCAGGTGCAAAGCAGCAATACAGAAGGTAACATTGTCAGTGGAGTGGAAGTCATGCAAAGCAGGTACTTACACAATACTGGAATGAAGTTAGAAATGAAAAGCAGAAACAAATTAAGAATACTCTTAGAATGAGTTATGAAATCACAAATTTTAAATAATGTGTTTCCAAAAAATAGCTTAAATAATTAAGGATTTCACAATCCATTACAATGAATGTACATATTGAATTATTTCAGTTACTCAAAATCGATGCCTCAAAATATATTAAATGCAATGAATTTTCAGAACATTACTGAACACAGGGCAGAGTGAAGCTCATCAATGTGGCTGTGAGCTGAGTGCATTTCCTCACTCTGCACTGCAGTCTTTGGGAAGTTTGAGCCTAAGGCTTGCTGTCCCCACTACAGGCCCATCCCTGAACCTCTGGGACCTGAGTTCCCAGAGAGAACTAGAGAAAGCTACTGCAATATATAAATGCTAATTGCCCCACAGAAAACAGATTATTTCATTGCTCTATATTTGTGTGGATTCTAAACAACAATAGAGAAGAAACATTTAAAAATATTAGAGGCATTATTGAGTAATTAATGTAATTCAATACATTAAAATCTAGAGAAAAACATCCTACAATAATGGCAATGGACAGAGAAAACACACAAGAAACAAAATAAAATTATCAGAGAATAATTTGGAATGCATACAAATGTATTCTCATTCAAATAAGTGTTTGTGGTGAAAAATTAAATTTCTAACAAAAATTTAATAGGATAAGATAATGTACTGCAGAATGTATCTCTGGATTGAAATAGATATATACCATATAAACTTGTATTTGGAACAAATACATGGATTGCAAATTTTTAGCATTATACCATATGCCATTCACTTGAGATAGTTTGAAAAACATGGAAACCACATGTAAAACACCTATAAAAAGCACAAAGTTTGTCATTTGGCATGTCCTTTTCAAAAATGTGCAGTAAGTATCAATGAAGTATAATGATTACACGATCAATGGTGGTACTCTCTTTGCACTCAGATAAAAAATTCTTTTACAAGCCTGGGATATAGTTCAGCAGAACAGTGCCTGCCTGGTAATGTGAGATTGTGAGTTTGATACTAGTTTTAAAAAATTGCATGTACACATGAATTGCTTAATTTAAGGAGATTGGTTTGTGTTTTTAACAGGTAGCCCCTTTGCAAGTTGTTCTTTACTGCATTTTTTCACCTTCTGTTACTTAAAATCCTATCACAACATCCAAATTTTAGCACTATAAGATATAGAAGCTAATGTATTCAACAGTTTATTCATTTATCATATGACTCTAGATATAAAACAGTAGTTTACACATGCCTGGCAAGGGTTCTAACAATTATGTTCATCATAGAAAATGTTAAAATGTGTCTTAAAATTTACTTATGATAAGCTTTTAAAAAATTCTTATATTTTTAAACATCCTAAAATGACTTTGGAAATCTGAGGGTGTGTGCATTAATTTTGGAATTCACTATCATGGAAATATAGCTCAATGTGAAGGTTAAAATTTGTCTGCTTGAGACCTCATATTTAAAATGTCTGTTAATTTAGCAAGGTTAGATGTCTCTGACCCTTCCTATGATTTCAGTAAAATATCCAACAATGTTACCTGACTTTACACTATATCACAAGGGAATAAAGACTTAGGAAAATTAATCTTTTCAGGAGGGCAGAATGGGAGCTGCATGCAGCCCCTCCCTCCCTTCCTGGTGAGGAGGCAAGGACTTAGCATGGTAAATTTTCCATTATAGCCCTTTCCTTCTCAATGGTCAAAAGTTAATCACTTGTGGCTTACTAATATTTCCAAAGTAAGGTACTCAACTTGACACTCCTGATGCTTAGACATCTACTGTCATATTTTGTGCTTGAAGAAACCTAGGTTATTAAGAAAGACATGCCTACATGTGACTTGCTGTGGTGAGGAAGCATGACCTATGAGATTATACCTGGTGCATGGCTTCTGCCTCTCAGGCTTTGCTGAAGAATCTCCCCTGGAAAGTTGAAGATTTGATTCTGAGAGCATGAGCAAACCTGAGGCCAATATCCTGAGGCAATGGCTAACATCTCTGCTCATGCACAGAAAACTAAGAGACTTGTTTTCCCCTTATTATTCCACCCAGGTCATAATGGTTTTTATCAAGCACATGTAAAATGAGTTATTTGCCATGTGATATAAACCAAATATCCATAAAGAAGTGCAGAGCTTTAAAAATGTTGTTGGAGATTCATACTCATCATGACACACACCACAAAAATCATCATGAAACACTCATCTTTATTAGCTAAGAATTCCCTTCACAGATCTTCTACATATATATGATTATCTGATTCATATAAATCATTGCAGGAGAAAAAGGAGACATTTTACAAAGAAAGACCTATAGCAACCAGGAACACTTCCTCAGAAAGAAAAGATTCACAAAATTATCTGTACTTGAGACACAATCTTTCCAATGTTCTGCAGCTGGTCATATTCAAGAGTACTGCTTCATCTTCATGGATTTGAAGCAATAATTGATATCATGAAAAAATTAAATATGCCCAAATCTTATTTTTAAATGGGAAAATTAATCACACATTATCCCATGTGAGTTCTTCATTTTTCTTCTGCATTGTTTCCTTCCCCAATCTACTTGAGTGTGCCCCAGGTGCTCTATCTAGTGATTTTCATGCTTTATTAAACTTTAACTTTTAGAACTCTTTCCATATGCTCACATAAACATGCAGGTAGTCAGCACTCTAATATGTCCTAGGTACCTTAGAAGCTGCTCAGTTAAAAAGCTGAAACTTCCAATAGTTTGAAACCTTCTGAAGATGAATGACATCACTAAATTGAAAAGATAAACCTGAAGATTTTTACAGAGATGACATTAAAAGATATATTACAGAAATACTTGTTATGTCTAATCCTAACCCTAATGTCTAACTACTCAAGTCAGTTTCAGCTAATTTAAAATTTCCATTTTATCCTCTTGTCTTGGGAATACATGTCAAGCTGTATGATCAAATTGAACTACATCAGCACAATAATGATAGAAAAATCCAGGGAAACAAAGACACAAAATACCCACAGTAGTATTCACATTTCTGAACTGGATTACACTGCTTTCCTGATAGAGCTGCTCAGGAGAAACAGGTGAATACAGCTCTCCAAACTGGAAACAACTGGGTAAGGCTCATGTTCTGCAAAGGACAATGTGATGATGGGAAGGAATGACACATTTGAGTTTCAAAAGGAAAATGACTTGATCAACATAAAAGTAACTGAAAACAACATGCATTGAATATGCACAAAAACAAATCTGATGTTGCAAACACCATCGCTAAGCATTAGAATTTTTCAACCTTCTGAATACAAAATGCCTTGGTCTATATTTCAGATATAACAAAAAGACAAATTTATAATACAACACTAATCATCACATGTACGTTACTGAATGAAGGACTCTGTGAATCACTGATTCTTCTCCCACAGTGTCCTTTTTCTGGGACTAGAGGCTCATTTCTGTATTGCCCAACTTGAGCATATAAACTTTGCATTGTGCCATGTATCACTATTAGAAAGTATGTGTCAACTTAAAAGTTCAATAAATGTTTAAAATGGAAACATATTTCTTCATTATCTAAGGGTCCCATGGACTTTAGAAAATATAATTTAGGATAGACATAAACCCTAAATGTGCATCTCATATTTAAAAGCTCTTTATACTTTTTCCCTCTTTACACTTGCCTCAACTCATGCTTTTACTCTATAAAAATTGCTAGAAAATACAGAGTCTTTAGCAATCTTCTTGGGACCCCTTCTGTCTCTCTGACAGAGATTTTCTTTCTCTCAATAAATACATCTGCTCTTAACCTCTGTTTTTCCTAAAATTCATTGTTAAACTTAAGAGAACATTAACTTGTATTGGACATTTAAGAGGCTGAGAGTTTCATTCCCCTATATAAAACTCAACAGTCAATGTGCTGGCAAAGTCTCAACACTTCTTGCCATCTTGAACAAAGAGGTAAGACATGATCTCAAAATACAATAAAAAATTTTTTTTAGAATTTTTATTTTAAAATTAAATTTTTAATTTCTAAAGTTTGGGAGGATGTAAGGAAGGGTCATATTTCTGAGGTCAGTCACTGGAAAATAAGAAGCATCATATGTGCCTTGAAATCTTTGGTGTCCAGCAGAAACTCCTTCTCATGCTACTTTAGTTGTGATGTCCAACATATTTTCAAACCTCCAATACTAGTGTTCTAATTTCCCATCTTACATCAGAGATGATTAGGAGAGCTGATCAGTAGACAGAGAAGTATTTATCATGACTGTCTCCCTCTTTTCTATAGGTATATGAGCCTTTTCCTACTTTCATACCTAGCAAGCAGACAATGCTTCAGTGTTGTCACACTAGGTCAAGCTCACCTCAGAAGCCCTTTACTCTTCTGGTTGCTGACTGGGCCTCCCTCCACATGCTCTGCTGCCCCATTTCCTTTCAATCACCTTGGCACTTCTTATTCAAAAGAACTTGTGTTCATATTCTTTACTACTCATGTAGATCCTTATTATGTGAAAATACCCCTAATTTAGTAAAAAGCCCATCTCAGTGTTTCAGTTATTTTTTTATGTCTTTTTGAGACAGGGTCTCACAATGAAGCTCAGGATGCCCTTCAGCTCACTTCATAGCCCAGGCTTGCCTTAAACTTGCAAGGATAATCAAGAATCAGCTTCCAGGGTGCTGGGGTTAAGTGGATGTGCCACGGGCCCCACTCAGTGTTTCACATTTTAGGTCAAAGTATCAGCATAACCCAAAGGCTGCAGAAATATTTTCACATTTGACATCCATTTCCATTACCACTCTCATATTTATCACATCTCTACATTCCTGTAGACACCAGTTTGCTGTGTTTCTCAGTGTGTAATTAACAAGTAGCAATTACAGGAAGTTTTTCTCTGCAGGTACTTTCCCCTCACAAGCTAAAGTATTACCATCTCTTAAATACTTCACAGAAATTTAAACTCTAAGAGAAGCCTTGTTTCAGTAAATCATTTGTAAGGAAGTGTTTATTTACTTAGTTTATAAATAAGGCATTACCCAAGGAAAGGGCCTGAGATGAGGATGCAAAATTAAAGGCTTTGATAAAGAATTAAAATAAGAATAGACAATGACCTAAGGCTTTGAATCTGCAGGGAATTTTCTGCGCAAAATAAAATGCAGATTCCTGCCTACTAAGTTGACTTGCGGCTGCTAATTACTAAACTCCTGAATAATAGAAATGTAAATACAAACAGCCAGTTTGTCTCTAAACCCAGTTTCCTGCAGACCACACAGGCTGAAGAAGTGGGTTAGAGAAACTGGCCTCAAAGTAGTTCTTTTCTCTGTGTGCTGTGACTCAGGACTCTAATCTCCTCACACTGGTGGCTGGTGGAGGAGGATGGCCCAGCACTCAAAGTCAGGCCAGACTACACAGATACTCTGAATTCAAACAATAAAAAGAAAAGAAGAAAGAAAGATAGAGAGATAGATGGAGATCTATCCTAAGTCCACAGAGCCAAGTGCACCTGGCCTCCTAACTACCCATGTGGGAAGTATTCCGAGAGTCAAGGTGCTCTTCTCATTTCTTATTTTGGTTCCACTGCTGTGAGACTATGAGCTGTGTTTATGCAGTAACATCATTCAAATAGACTCCTCACATCAGGAATTCAAAGAACAGTTTTTGTCATGCTGAGGAAACAACTCAGGTTTACCCACAAACACTTCTTGCCCCAAACACAGCTGTGCCTGGGACTGCCCAATAAGATGTTCTTGGCTTACAGTGGTTCTTCCCATTTCCTTCCAAAATTCACACAATTCCATCCCATTCCCAGCTCCAGTACCGTCAAGTTACAATTGTGATGATTGAGGGTGTCCAAGGATCCTTTGCAGTCCTCAATAAGAAGTCACAGAAACTAGAGGTGCACTCAGCTCCAGGTTCTCAGCGCTGAACTTACAGTGAGCAATTCTGCACCAGGAATGGAGAGAGCCCTCCTTCCTTGGCCCACCTGGTTGGGTGTGCAACTAGCCCAACCTTCATCAATGATTGGCTCCAGGGCCCATCTATCTCTTGTGATGTCACCCTCACCTGCCAGGATTAATACTTCCATTTAAGGGCTTAATATATGGCTTTTCAGAGATGTCCTGCATTTCCTTAAGGGCTCCATGCCCTCTCCTGAACCTGGGTCCTAATTGTTCCCAGGTCAATGTCCTCCTGGCCAGGTCACACCAGGGCAAATTGGAATGGGTAGGAGCTCTTGTCAGGAATGTGGCCATAAGCTTTATTTGCTGAAGATTTGCACAGTCTCTCTCAGTCTGTTCATTTTCATTGAACTAATTAATATGCATCCAAGAGTAATCCATTACATTGTGAATGGAGAAACTACACATAAACAGTAACAGGTTTCTGGGAAAAAGTAAAGATGGAGAAAAATCAAACAATCCAAATGCTTTAGAAAAATTTCATAATGTATAAAGCTTCATAAATCATACCTAAATTTTGAAGATAAACCTAGCCAAGCATGAGATTCACAAGGATTGCTGAAACAGGGTCCCACACTTGATCCACTAGGTCAATTCCTGGTATTGAGTGTGGAATTTAAAAAAAACACTTTAGAATGTAAATGAAAACATTTTTTGGAATTTATGTATATGTTCCATTCTAGGATCTTTATAATAGTGCATTAGCCTGTTACCTACTTGTTGACTTGACTTCATATCTAAGGTTGCTTTAACAAACCCATAAATTTTAGATCTGAAATACATACAGCATGAAAGAAAATCTAATGAAGCTGATATAGGAGTTTGCAGGCAGGCAATGGTAACTGAGCTGGGATCTCAGGGCCTGGCACAAGTTCCAAAGAAAGGGCTTTTTTGTCTCTTTAATATATACAGTCAGGAACAAAGGTCCTCAATTATATGGCCACTACCTTCACACAGGTAGCTATCTGACCCTCATGTCTTTTCCTTCTTCCCAGTGAAGTTTTTTTCATTTTTCATTTATTTTTTTAAATTTTATTTTACAGAGAATAAAACAAAAGAGGACAGAGTAAAGCAGATCAGAACACAACAATGCAAGCAACAAAATAATTCACAAGACAATTGGATATCAACAGTAGCTACCATAATATCTTTTTCTTTCAAATAGTGGAGCATAGCTTCACATCAATAATATCAAAAATAACAAAATAGAATAAAATCATTCAAGAGAATCAAGTATTACAAGGCATTCTGAACCAAATAACAGAAGATGAACAATGGCAACTATAACATCTCATTTTCACAAAAATTTGTTTATACTATCATATGTGTTAAAATCCAATAAGACACAGCATGAAAGAAACAATGGTAATAGAAGAACAAAAGCATGTTAGGAGTTCAAAGCAAGATAATATTAAATAAGCAATGGCTGCCATGTCTTGTTTTCTTCAAAGTAGCTGTTCATACCATCACACATAATAAGATCAAACAAAACACAATAAAACCATTCCAACCAATGAATGAAAACATTACAAAACTTCAAAGCAATATAATGGAGAACCATGATAACCATAGAGTCTTATATACTTTTGCCATTTTTTACACTAGGGAGACTACACGGTATTTATACATGTGAGTTTGATTTATTTCCCTTATGAGTAGGGTCTCAAGTTGCATCCATTTATTTATAAATATCTCAATGTGATCATTCTTTATAGCTGAGTAGTACTACATTGTATAAATGTACCACAGTATTTTTATCCATTCCTCAGTTGATGGGCACTTAGGTTGTTTCCAAGATCTGGTTATTACAAATTGTGCTGCTATAAGCATTGTGTGCACATATATCACTGTGGTATGATGTTTTCAGTTCTTCTTGTAATATGCCTAGGAGTGGAAAGGCTGTGTCAAATGGGACTTCCAATCCCAACTTTTTGAGGAATCTCCAGACTGACCTTCACAGTGGTTGCACCAGTCTACACTCCCACCAACAGTGCAGAAGGGTTATTTTTCCCACAGCCTATCCACCATATTTGTTGGTATTTTACTTGATCCTGGACATTCTTTCCAGAGTGAGATGGAAACTCAGTGTGGTTTTAATTTGCATTTCTCTAATGACCAGTGAGGATGAACATGTTTTCATATATTTATTTGACATTTATATTTCTTCATCTGAGAACTGTATGTTCATCTTGGATACCATTTTTGAATTGGATGGTTGAATTTAAGGGGTCTGATTTTTTAAATTCTTTATAGTCAGATTCCTTTGTTGGAAGGTCTATTCAGTAACACTTTTTCCCAGTTTGTGGGTTTTCTTTTCACTTTTTGGGAAATTTCTTTCAACATGCAGAAACTCTTTAATAAGATGTGATCCCAGTTATTGACCCTGGGAAGTATTTCCTGTGCAGTTTGGCTCTTGTTTATGAATTCTCTACCTACCCATATGTCTTTGAGATTTTTACCTATTTTGTCTTCCAAAAGATTTAGTGTTTCTGTTTTAATATTTAGGTCTTTGATCCATTTAGATTTTATTTTAGTACATGGTGACAGGCATGGGTCTAGTTTTATTTTTCAGCATATGGCTAGCCAGTTTTTCCAGCACCATTTATTAAAGAGACTATCATTCTTCCAGTAAACATGATTGGCCCATTTATCAAAGATAAAGTTGTTGAGTGTGTTTGCAGTTTTGATTGCATCTTGTAGTCTATTCCATTGATCTTCAGATCTGTTTTTGTTGTAGTATCATGTTGATTTTATTATGGTAGCTTTGTAGTGTAACTTCAAGTTAGGGATTGTGATGCCTCCTGCCTTGGCTTTGTGGCTTAGAATTGCCTGTGCTATTCTAGGTCTCTTCTGGTTCCAGATGAAATTTTTGAGTGATTTCTCTAGATTTATGAAGTATGTTAGTGGTATTTTCATTAGGATTGTGTTGTGTCTATATATGAATTTCAGAAGAATGACCGTTTTCACAATATTTATTCTTCCTTTCCATGAACAAGTGATGTCTTTCCATTTTCTGAAGTCCTGTTTGATTTCGCTTCTGTGGGTATTATAATTTTCCCTGTACAGTTCTTTTACTTTTTTCATTAGATTAATTCCTATGTATTTCATTTTTTTGGGGGGGATGCTAGTGTAAAGGTTGTGGCTTCTCTTATTTCTCTCAATGATTTTTTCATTAGTGTATAAGAATTGTATTGATTTTTGAGTATTGATTTTGTATCTGGCTATGTTGCTGAATTTATTTATTATATCTAGGAGTCTTTCAATGGAGATTTGGGGGTCTTCTATGTAGAGTATAATGTTGTCTGCAAAGAATGACAGTTTAGCTTCCTCACTTCCTACCTTTACTCCTTTTATTTCTGTTGGTTCTCTTTCTATCATTTCCAATACTACATTGAATTGGAGTGGTGAAAAGGGACATCCTTGTCTTTTGCCTGATTTCAAGGCCTTCATTTTTTGGCAATTTAATCTGAAGCTGACTATTGGTTTGTCATAGATGGCCTTTATCATACTGAGGTAAAGACCATCTATTCAAGTTCTCTGTAAGGTTCTTATCATTAATGGGTGTTGGATTTTATCAAAAGCTTTTTCTGAATCTATAGAAATTATCATGTGATTCTTACTTTTGACTCTATTGATATGTTAGATTACATTTATTGATTTACTTATTTTGAACCATCTCTGCATGCCTGGGATTAATCCCACTTGGTTATGGTGTATAATCTTCTTGATAATTTGCTGCATACTGTTTGCCAATATCCTATTGAGAATTTTTGCATCTATGTTCATGAGGGATATTGGTCTGTAGTTCTCTTTTTTAGTTGTGTCTTTCTCAGGTTTTGGTACTAGAGAAATATTTGCTTCCAGGAATGACTTAGGGAGAATTTCTTCCGTTTCAATTTCATTGAAGAGTTTGAGAAGTATCAGCATTATGTCTTCTTTGTATTTCTTGTACAAATGTGCAGTGAGTCCCTCTGGGCCTGGGATCTTCTTTGTTGTTAAGGACTTAATTAGATTTTCAATTTCATTACTAGAAATTGGGTTATTCAGCAGTTTTACATCTTCTTGATCCAGCTTTGGTGGTGCATATGTTTCTAGGAATCTGTCCATTTCCTCTGTGCTATCGAAGCTATGAGAATAGAGGTTTTCAAATAGGTGTTGATGATCTTCTGTATTTCAACACAATCTCTAGTGATTTCACCTTTTTCATTCTGTATTGCATGAATTTGAGTCTTTTATTTCCTTTTTAAAATTAGTTTGCATAGGGGCTTATCAATTGTCTTTTTTCTTTCAAAGAACCAAGTTGTTGATTCATTGATTCTTTATATTGTTTTCTTACTCTCTATTGCATTAATTTCTGCTCTAATCTTTATACATTCCTTCCTTCTTTTGGCTTTAAGCTTGGCTTGCTCTTTTCCTTCTAAAGGTGTAGTATCAGGTTTTTTATTAGTGTACATTCTATTTTCCTAATGTGGGAAATCAGTGCAATAAATTTTTCTGAGTACTGCTTTCATTGTATCCCACAGATTCTGGTAAGTTGTATTTGTATTTTTGTTTGCTTGTAGATAATGTTTAATTCATTCATAAATTTCCCCTGTGACTCATTGATTGTTCAAGAGTATGTTATTGAATTTCCCTATGTTCCTGGGGTTTTTACAGTTACTTTTATCATTAATTATTAGTTTCATGGCACTATGATCTGATAACATGCAGGGGACAATTTCAATTCTTTTGCAATTATTTAAATATGTTCTGTGGACTAGTATATGGTCTATTTTAGAGAATGTCCCATGTAGTGCTGAGAAGAATGTATATTTTGGATGGAACACTCTGAACACATCTATCAAATCCATTTGTTCACATATGTGATTCAGTTCTTATTTCCTTGCTGATTTTTTGTCTATTTGATCTGTCCCTTTGTGTCAATTGTGTGTTAAGGTCACCTGTTATAATAATTGTGTTTTTTCCTATTTGATTTTTCATTTCTGTTAATACTTGCTTTGTGTAGATGGGTGCTCTGGAATTTGGTGCATATATATTTAAGTTTGTTATGCCTTCCTCTGGAAGTTATTCCCTAATAAGTATGTAGTGACCTTCTTTATCTCTTCAGATGATTCTTGGTTTCAAGATCACATTGTCTGCAAACAGAATAGCTACCCCACTTTTTTTGAGTTCCTGTTGTATGAAGTATTGTTTTCCATCGTTGGACTTTCAGTCTATGAATTTCCTTTTGGGTCAGTCTATGAATTTCCTTTTGGGTAGACAGCATATGGTTGGATGTTGCTTCTTGATCCATTCTGCCAGTTTGTTTCTTTTAATTGGTGAATTGAGGTCATTTATATTAATGGTTATAATTGTTATATATCGTTATAGTGTTGACATGTTATCTTTCTTTTATCTTCACCTTTCCAATCTGTTTAATTGTCTGCCTTGCTTAGTGGTTTTTTCCTATGTGTATGTAGAATGTCTGAGTATTCTTTGCAGGGTTGGTTTGGTGATCATGAAGTTCTTCAGCTGTTCTTTTTTCTTTGAAGTATCTTATTTCTCCATCCATTTTGAAGGATGGTTTTGCAGGGTACATCAATCTGGGTTGAAAGCCATTTTCTTTAGGATCTGAAATACTTTACTCCATGCTCTTCTTGACTTCATCATTTGTGTTGACAAGTGTGCCATGATTCTGATAGGCTTTCCTTTATACATGATCTGTCTCTTCTCTCTAATAGCTTTTAATATTCTGTTCTTAAGTTTAATTTCTGGGATTGTGATTATTATTTTTCTGGGTGTAGTTTTATTTAGGTTATGGCTGTTTGGATTTCTACATGCTTCACTAATCTGTATGTCAGTTTCCATTCTGATGTTGGGAAATTTTCAGCTATTACTTCTGTAAATAGCCTCGATATGATTTGTGCTGTCCCCTTGTTTTTCACTTATCCCTTTTAATTTTATGTTGTTTTTCTTTGTATAATCTTGCAACTGTTGGACTGTTATTTCCTGATTTTTTGTTATTTTTAAAAGATCTTTCCTTTCCTGTTCACTAGCTGCATTCTTATCTTTGAGGTCTGAAATTCTACTTTCACTTTTGTTGTGAGGTTTTGGCAATTCAATGGAATTTTTGATTACCTGTATATCTCTTTGAATCTGCTTTATGTATTCTGCTTACTTCTTATACTGTTCATTCAGGGATTCTATCTTTTTGCTTTGTTCCTCTAATTTTTTAGCTGTGTTCACTATTTCTTTCACTACTTTTATCATTTCTTCTTTTAACTGGGAGATTATTTAAGATTTGAGTTCCTTTATAGTTTCCTCTACTTGCTTCTTTATTTCAGTTGATATTATTTCAGGTATTTGACATGTGTGACTAGAGTTTTTTTCTATGTATGTGACACCCAGCCTTTCTTGGGATGGGCTGGAGGCTTGAGATTGCATTTTGGTCTTTTGTTTTGTCATTTTCCTATATTTCCATGTTTCAAGTGATGTTCCAAAACTTTCACTGGCTGTGTTGGAAATCACCTCCTGCACCCCAGCTCCCTGACTCATGCTGCCTTGGCTCCCCTTGTGGCACAGGCTCATCTCTTGGTACAGGCCTGGTCCCCTGGTTGAACAAAGGTCACTGGGCATGGTCCACTCAATCCCTTGAAACCTCACCAGGTGAGTCCAGTATCCTAGGGGGTGATCTGGCACCAAACCACCAGGAGTGATGGCCCAAACTGTCACTGGGCCTGTGCTGGCCTGCTGGAACTCACCTGGCCACACAGGCCTAACTCCCCTCTCAGTGTTGGTCTAACTCCTATCTTGGCATGGGCCTGGTTCCCTAATTCCATTTTCTGTTTCAATCTTGCTATCTATAAGCCCTTATTTTTATGAATGTTTCATTCCCACTAGGGCAGTGGTAGGGTGCGCACCCCCTCCTGTGACTAAGTCAAGTAGAAATCATTTCTATTTTTTATGGATTCTACTTTTTGAGCAACCAAAAATACTTTTCTTTTACCTTTTATTTTCTTGTAAAGAAAGAAAAATATCACTTGTAAGTTTTTGCTTTTGTTCACAGCTACATTCCTTGTCATTTTGAGTCCCTCAGCTCAGTTTCTAGCAAATTAAAAGGTTCAATAATTTTCTTTGTAATGACTACTGGTTGTCTATTGATAATAGTCTTGCTCTCTACCTAATAACAGTGCCTCTTGAATAAGAGATTTCCTTGTAAGTGTGCTGATGTAGTTTTTAATTACCAATCATGTATCTAACCAGATTTAATAAGATGGGAGTACCTGACCTCAAGTGCATAAATTGCTGTTCCTAAGCTGCAAGCTTCTGACTCATCTAAGCCCCTAATTCACTCCTTACAAAATATTGGAAACCAGGCACTCACAGGTTCCCTATGAAATTCCTGCAGATTAATTGGCACACTCTGTCTGTGACACCCTCCACAGTGCACAGACACTTTATTGGTCTTAATATTAAATGCATTCTGTTATTAATTAATTTTGGATTCTTGAGTGTTTTTGTACTTACAAGAGGAGATGGTAACTGAATTTTTGCCACTCCACTTTTGTGTTCCTGAACTTTCTGTCACAGTGATAAATTACCTGGAAAATGCAGATATTGGTAATGAAATTATTAGTGAAGGCATATTTTACCCCATACTTTCTGAAGAACAGACAATTGTGGCAATGTGAGACAGCACAGGAGCTTACCTCATATTGATAAAGGTGTAGAATAAGACATGAAGCAGCTACATCAAAGAAGCAAGGGTCCAAGGGCACTATGTGTGTGATTCTGTGTGTCCTTGTTGCTGTCTCTGTGTGTGTGTCTGTGTATGTGTCACTGTCTGTGTGTGTGTGAGCACACAGAGATTCTACTATCCCACCAGGAGTCTCCTCCAAATTCTTTCTCTGCACAGCTCATGACTTGTGTCACAGTGCAGCTCAGCCCCTCAGTGCCCTAAAGCTCAATTTGCTGTCTCCATGTGGTTGTTTGTTTTGGTTCACACTGATCTCACTCCCTCTGTCTCTCAGAGATGCAGAGCAGGGTCCTCAGGGTAACAGAAGGCAGCAGCCACAAAACAGCCTCTTGGACTGATCTCTGGAGTTGAATGTATTGTAATACTGAATTAAAGCCTGTGGTAGACACAACCCCAGCACCTGTGTGCACAAATTATACCAACCCTCGAAATTACTCATGAGTAAAATGTAAGAGATAACACATTCAGATAACTGGTGCTGTTATGTAAAAAGCTTGAAAAAATAGTGCCTATGAAAGATACTCTGTACTACTTCCTTCTATTCAAGTTGAGCACCTAGAAATGGGGCAGCTGAAGTGTCTTAAATCCAGCTCAGATGACACTATGTCCAACTCCCATCTGATCTATCATCTCTCTGTGAACTAACCCTCATATCACCCAGGCAATCACCAGGATAGGGGTGTTAGGACCCAGAGAAGGCCCTTAGTCCTCTGAAAATGTCTCCTTGAGAAGGAAGTGGCCACTGCAGGTGGCTTAAGCCTGGATTTCCTGACTTTATTTCTTTGTTGATTTTCCATGGACAGGTGTCTCCCAATTTGTGAGACACAAGGCTGACAGAAGTATAAGGTACTTGACAGGGCCCTAGTGCTTCTTGGGCTATGAGCCCTTCTTTTTCAAACCAGGTGTTCTCAGGACCTTCCTTCATGGTACTGCATTCCCTTCAATGAGGGAATTCAAAATAAGGATGTAACATTGTAAAGGCCTTTAAATTACAACCTTGGATTGCCTACAGCCTGCATTGTGCTTCTGGAAAGTTATCCTCTGTGGAGAAATTAACTTTTCTGGCCCAGACATCTGTTGGTGTTGCCAAAGGGAAAACCAGGACATTTGTGGATGAAGGAGACCTGAAAATTATCCCTTCTAAGGTCCCCTAGAGGAGACAGATAAGTAAAGGATTGCCATCTTTACATGCCTCTGACATTAGATCATTCAGTAATCCAGGTACTGGAGAAACATGGTCCTTTTCTGGAAAGTGTTCTTGACTGAGGTGCAGGGAATGTCCCATGTTAAGTTCTCCTCTGCTATTGCCACTACAGTCAGGGACCTGTCTGGATCTTATGCATGCCCTCAAGTGTCTCCTAAACAATGCAGGAGTTGACTCAGTATCAGCAGCTTTGCCCACTGACCCTGGTGGTGTGGTTTCAGGGTCACTAATTGGAGGCAGCAGTTCCCTGGTTAGAGGGTGCATCTCCATGAGAGATATACATGTTCTGTAAGACACATTCTCTGTAAGAATGATACAGTGCTGGTCTGGTGGGTTCCAGATATTGGTCTTTTCTATACATGATTTCAGAAACCTAGATAGACATGGACACTAATATTCTTGAGTCTGTCAGGTTTGTGACCAGTTGGTTGAAGGAATATGTCTTTCATCTGTGTCCTTCTGGGTCTGTGACTCTAGCTGCACCTCATGGAGCACGTGGATGTCCCAAATACCCAGTTGTGAAAGTCTTGCAGTGATCACCAAAGGGAGATGGAGAAATGGGCTTGAGGCCTTGGGGTCTCTGAGCATAGTGTGGGAGGTGGTGGAGGCAGCGGCTTTTCAAGGCTGTTTTGTCCACTCCTTTGTCTCTGCTGCTGTCTGGAGCTTCACTGAGATCACTCAGATGAACCTGGGTCCTGAAGCTTCCCGACCTTTAATCCTCTATCATCACACTCTTTGCCTGACACTGTGGGATTCTGTGTTCACTAGGATTTCCTATCATGTGATGCCCACAAGAAACGTCTAGAGATTTGGATCATTATCAACTGACAACTGTTCCTTTCTGTGGTATATCCCATTTGCTTTCATTTATTTCACCTATAATCTCTTTTAAATCCTCAAGATGATATTTGAAAGCTGAGTGGTTGTTCTGTACTTGGAATAATTTATCTCCATTAGGATCAATTTGTGGAAATATCTTTCCTGAGCACCTTCTTTGGGGACCAAGCTCTGTATCCATTTCTCAATGATAAGTCCTCTCTTCTCCATGTCAGGGCACTGTGTGATATTTATTAATATTCCACTTGAGATTTTGAGAGTTTCTCAAAGTAACATGTGATCTGTGTGGTGCCTAGGAGCTTGATGTGGCATTCTTGTGTCATCTGCTGTCCTCCAATCATCTAGTACCTCCCCATCAGTGGTGCCTCCACTGTGGGTCTGAGGCACCTGCTGTACCAGGTGGCAGGCAGGGCTCCACTGGGGTTCTGGATATCCTGTATCTCCTGTTTAATGGGTGATCATTCAGTCTGCATTTTTATTACTTTCATTCATCAATGAAAAGAGAATGGTGTTTATTTTATCCAGATTTTAAAATGCAGATAGTAATTTTCAATTTATTTACAGCTTGGAGCAAATGCTAGGTACATATTCAGTAGCAAAATTTGAACTCTTATTTGAATCAGGTTTGTCAGAACAATAATTGAATATTGCATTTGCACATTATGACTGAACCCACAATAACAGAGAAAACCACTGAAGGAAATTTATGAAAAGTCTTAGATATTTCAGGGATCTGTTATTAGCTGGAATTAAGAAGATCCATCAGAGGGGGTCTGGCTAAATCTCATGTCATGACCTGTTCTGGAAGATATCCTTGTTTTGGGCTGAAAACAATAGATGCATCTGTTACATCTAATCAGTCCTTAACCACAAGACACATCAGTGATGATGGTAGTCCAGCTCAAGTGAAAGGCAGGGAGAGGAGGTGGAGGTGCATCTGACTTGCCAGGATGAGTGTGACCATGAGGTTCATGGTCACATATGAGGCACAGTGGTCTGTATGCAAGAATCTTATCTCAGCCCTGCCTTAAGGAGAAAGGCAACTGTAGGAGGTGGGTGTGGCAAGCTTTTGTTCTATTCATTATGAACCTGGTTGAAAGAAGACCCTAATCTTATGATTGTTACTAGCTATCAGGTATGTTTGAATATTTTTGGCAACCTTAGATATATATGACTGATAAATACAGAATTAATTGAGGCAACCTGAGATAAAGTAAAGAAAATATGTGAAGGAAAATCTATGAGAATCTGTTTAAAAATAGTAAATACTATGATACTGAAGTATTTAATGTGAGAGGGACAAACAGAAAGAGAGAGAGAGGGACAGAGAGAGACAGAGACATGTTTATTTATGAATCACTATTTTCTAAAGTCTAAATGGGAAGTACAGACCAACATCCTGCTCAATGCACTGTCACAGGGTGAGAACACTGAAAACCCTGGCCACTACCCTGAGTCCAATCAGGTTGCCCCCTCCCTTTCTTCATGAGATCACTGTGTGCTACTGGGGCTGAACCTGGGGACCAGATCTTCTGAGGGAACTGAGGAGAAGAGAGGGATGGAGTTCTCAGAACTTAGAAATAGGATTAATTTACTAAAATGAAGCATTTATTCCTGAATGAGACAAGCCTTTGTCATCCAAAAAAATGAGTACATTAATTTTAGGTGATGACTAATTTTCATATTAAACAAAGCAATGTTATGGATCAATGTAGAATGAAGCTGCTAGGTTGCTGAGGAGAAATTTGTTTTTCAGCACAATGAAAGAGATTTCCATAGAAAACAAGAGTAGTAAAATATGAGCAATGATTCCTGTCAATGCCTACATCACAGGCTTGGAGGCATGTAGAGGGACAGAGCAGGAAATGGCTTGGATAGGAAGTGTCATGACAGATTCTATAAGGAAATCCTTAACAAAACTGCATTTGTACATGAATCTGGTTTTTGAGTGTAGCGGTCACAAGAACAACCTGCTAGATAAAAGCACTGGAGATTTAAGAGTAGATTTACACTGAGATCCTCTCACTGTGTCTTGCACAGTAAAATATGATCATGTCCTTGCAGGACATAGAGTTCAGTTGCAGGGAATAGTGGTTCTTGTTTATTTCAGCCATGAAGGAGATTCAGCCTTGGAAAACCAGGTGGTAGTTTGTGCTTCCTAACAATTACCCCATCCACTGTACAGATTTCCCAGGAGACTGGAAAATCCAACTTCAGTAGAAACTGGAGATAGAGTGCCTGTTGAGAGTGCAGGTGAGAGACATGGTCTCCTCAGCTTCAGCAGGCTTGTTCCTGATTCCCAAAGTGTCAGATCCAACAGCACAACTGAGGGCAAGGGGAATCATGAAGAACCTTCCATTCCCACACACCTTAAATATCTAGAGACCCAAGTACCCTCACTCATGGGAGTAGCCATCAGGCACAGAAGGGTCCATGTTGCCTGCAGGATGAAGACCTCCCCCATAGTCTAGCTGCTAACAGGAATTTATTCTTCTAGTCCCTAACCTAATGTGCATGTATGTGTTGAAGGAGGACATATAGGATGTTGAGCCAAGGAGACTGCCACTGGTGTCCAAGATCTGGGATTACTGTGTATGGGAGCTGCCCAGCCTGGCACTCACTCATCATGTCAGATTTATCACTGCCTAAGATGTAGTGTGTTCTATGGCTTTGTATGGGTGGTTGATGCAGTTGATGGGCATGGAAAAGAAATGTTGAGGCTTTCCCTTCTGACTTGTATTGTTGCAGAAAATTCAATGTCAAATCATGTAGAAGGCTCTTTGCACTGCACAATGTAGCAGGCAACTTTACTGATCTCAATGCCAGTGTGCTGGGGGATTTAAGTGTCTAAATCACCAGTGATAATTCAATATTGAGTTAAGTTTAAATAGTTGGCAAGCAGGAATACAATGCAGATGGCCTGTTATTACATGATTGGCTACCTGAATCCAATTAAGTCACATTTTGTCAGGCAAGTTAACTCTAAATAGATTCACTTAAAAGCAATGTGAGAACACCCTCTGCACAAGGAGAGAACACTTGAGTGGAGCAATCAAAATTAAACGTATCCTTAATTGGACCACTTTGTTTCAACCAAATCCTTGAATCAAGTTGAAAATAAGATACATGGTCTTTTAACTTAAGGGAATCACAAGCTAGGAATAGTCAGACTGATCAGTGCACTATCAGTGAAAAAGCAGCTGGGCAGTCAAGACTGAGTTTAGCAGGGTGCTTACATGACAAATGGCAGGAGGATAGGCAGAAGCCACTATTTGATTTTTCATGTTCTATCATGTCTTTAATTTTGCTATGCTAACTCTGCCTTTACTATTTTATAATTGTGGCCTTTCTCTGTGAGACCATCAGGCTGTGTTCACACTTGCAATGCCCAGAGAACACTTCATGCAGGTGGTTTACTGGTGGAAGAACAAAGATGATATTTGCCCATCTCTCTGGGACTACAATAGTCTACCTCCACCAGATAGCTGTCTTTCAGAATTCACATTGATTCCCTCTCCAGCATCTCCATCATGTGTTTATCACGTGTGCTCCACATCACTTGATTAACTATCCTATATTTTTTTTAGTTCCTTTTTCAGAATTGTTGATGATCTTGCTTAACTGGCCCAGTGTCTTATCACTAATGCCTTCTACCCATATGCCTTTCTTTAGATTGAATGATTTTGTCATCTGCCCTAAATCACACTGACTGATTCACTTTAAGGCTTTTGGGTTCTTCCCCATCAGTGCCACTTAGATGAGTTTTGAAAGAGTTGGGAATTCTGGGAAGAATTCTGTGACATTTCCCTCTTGTGATTCTATTGTATTTTCTTGTTTTGTGTTGAGAGTAGTTAGTTTATTGCAGTTGACTATTTATTGTAGAATTGTCTTTGGTTAATTTCTATTTTCCAGTGATGTTCCCTAGATGCGATTAACCAGCAGCCTTTGTTTCTGTCCCAGGATTCATTCACCTTCATTTAATTGATGTCTGAAGTTAGAGCATGCTAGGCCTCATACACAGTTGTCTTGGAGTGGGCCACCATGTTATTAATGACACCAAGTTGACATAGATATTTGCATGTCAAAGAAAGACAATTCATAGCAATAGTTATATTACATTGGTACAGTATTTAAATCATTATCCATTATGTCATTAAATGCAAAATGAATATCGACCTTAAGGTTCAATAAAGTACTACATGTATCTATAGAAAAGTGATCTATATTTATGGAAAAAAATATTCACCTGCTCTGAACCTAAAGTAAAAATCTACTAAATGGAACACATTTGCCTCTATAAATTTAGAACATTATTCAATGGAAATTCTGTAATGTACCCTAGTTATGTAAAGATTCATAAAGTTCAATAGCTACACTAATCAAGGTAGAGGTTTGTGAAAGCAGAGAATGTTAAAGGCAATTAAAAATTAACATAAAGTATAAGAGGAATATTAGTATTTGGAAATGTAAATATGCACAAGTGATTGGACCTTGAGAACCCAATCATATTTTGATTTACCCACTCGTGGAACAGTGGATTAGTAGATTGTTGGTGAGGGGTTTCATTATGAGAGGGGTTATTTTCCTGACAACTTAGTTGCTCACACAGGATGACAACACATTGTGTGGACACAGTGTGAAACACTCTCCTTAAGCCAGCAGAGGCTTCTGTTGAGCTCTTTGGCTACTATTAAATCAATGATAATGAACTCAATCCTTCAGCACTTAATCACTCTGATCCACCCATCCTGTTGCAGCCACAGAAAATTGACTCAGATACCTACCAACACCATTAGTTGAAGGATATTTTACATAAAAAATTGTGAAGGTGTTGACCATTCCCTTACTGCATTAATGTGGAGAAAAATTTATTGAATTTAAAGATATAATCAACCACTATTTCCACAGAATTACAGCTACTTGTTCACTAATGAGTTTTGGATTAAGCCAAGAAATATACACTGTTTGCCAAGTGAAGTTAATTTTCCTTCTATGCTGAATAATGCTTCAGGTAACATTTCCTCTAATGTTTCAGATTCTGTGAATAATAAATTAATTATAATTATTTCAAATTATTTCTCCATGTTACTATGATTATATAGCTGTTGTGTGCACATCAGAAATTTGTCTTCATACTCTTGTGGATTTTATGTCACTAGTACTGAACTTATGCATTTTCCCTTCCTTGCCATTTTCTCTCTTCTAAATGTTACAGTTAATTCTTTTCCAGCAAAATGGATCTTCCTAGGAAGTGGCCTGCTTACTTGAGGACACACACTGAAGCACTGGGTGAATTGCTCCATGTATTTCCACCAGCATATGACCCTGCAATGAGCCAAACAGAGAAAATAATATTGTTAAGAATACTTAAATTCAGACTTAAATCTCTGGAAAAGAAGCCACATTGGAAGAGTGTTTCTCACACAGTATAGGAACAGCAATGTGGCTGTGGAATTGGAGTGAGGTTTCAACCTCAGAGAGAATCTTTGTAGAAAGTAAATTTAGTTCTTAATGGACAAGTGAATTTGTGTTTATTATGCACAACATGCTGTTTTGGAGTGAATCTTCACAGTGCAATGCTGCCACTCAACCAGTTAACACCCACATTATGTGCTTAAAACAGTAGAGATATTTAAGATTTTTCAGATATAAAACCAAGGAAATAGAGAGCTCAGGAAATGTGGACTAGCACATGATAGAAAACCAAACCCTGAGCCCCTCTGCCCACAAAGTGGCATCAGTGCCAAAGTATGACATTACTAGTGAGGGATGTCATGGGAAGATGGGGACACTAGTGGTGAGTGGCAAGACAACATTCATGTCACGCCTGTGTCCAGGGACCACTGCACCTATAATGATGTCTTGAAATTAGGAACCACATCATAAGAAAGTAAAGCACATTATGCCAAATTTGTGGACCAGACGACACAGGGTACACCTGAGTCTTCCTACAAAAAGTTTCTGAATTTTCTAATATTATAAATCAGATAAACAATAAAACATGAAAAATAAATGAAAAGCTGAATATTCAATTTTAATGAAAAAGAACTTTCTGAAGTTTCAAAAGTCACACAACAGAGTGTAACTATAGGCACTGACATAAGTAAACTCTCAGGGAAGGAATCACAACACATTGAAAATCTGGATGCAATAAATGGTGGTATTACTAGGTGGTTGGAAATGCTGAATGTGGCACTGCTGCTGTGGAATTGAGCCCTGGAAGATCTGTTCTGTTTTGTGGCTTTACACAGAGCCATGCTGTATATGACAATCATGTAAAAAAATTGAGTTTCTGTTTGCCTTCAATCAACCAAGCAATTGTTGCTTTAATACTAATTTCTGGAGAAACATTTTAGGAAGTTGATGTTCCTGCTGGTGATTTGGTCTCTACTTTGACCTGCCTGCATGCAACTGTGTCATCCATATTAGTCATAATTCTTATTGATATCTTCTCCAGGGTTTCTATCTACACAAGTGAATAGTGTGCTGGATCTGATCCAAGATAATGACCTTGTGCACACCAATATTTTAACAGGATCCTGGTCAAAGACAGTTCATATCTGAGAAGAATGTGCATCAAATATTACAGCAGGTGACAGACAGTGACAGCAAGGCTGAAGGCATGGTTGATATATTTGGACTGAGGGTCACTGGTGTTACTGAGGTCTGAGAGGTGAGGCCCACAGGAAGGATGACAGCCTTGATCTCCATGCAGTACAGAGATTTTATGGAAGACAGCACAGGGAGGAACATTCAGTCAAGATTTATTCTTTTCTAATTGACCAGTTCATGAATTAGAAATTATGTCTCCTGCTCATAAGTGCATTTCCAAAAAAAAAGAGGCCCAATTCCTTGACAATGACCCCAGGTGAAGTCCTCACAACACAGTGATTTTGTCATTTGGCTATTTGTGATGTACTCCAAAATATGGACACTTCTGGCTGGGGATTTAGCTCAGTGGCTTAAGAGCCTGCCTGGCAAGCTTGAGGTCATGAGTTTGATCCCTGGTACCAAAAATCATATGGACACTTTACCAGTGTCAAGACTTGTGACAGAAGTCTCCACACTAATCTGGGTTGTAAGGGAAGAGTAGGGAAATGATTTGAATAGAAAAAATAAATTCAAGGAGTAGAGGGTTCTGGAATAATCTGTGTAATTGTATTCAGACAGTAATAGGGATGGCAATTCTTCAAATGGAAGCACAATGTCAAGAGAAGGAAGGTGAAAAGGAGAGAAAATGAACTTTGCCCAGTTTAGGAAAACCAGAAACTTGAGTGCAAGGAACTGAGTAATTATTTCAGAGTGTACATTGGTACTATTTTAAAAATAAATAGTGATTGTAAGAATATTCTACCTTGTGCTTGTGCCACATTTCTTTATCCACTCATACATTGAATAGTACCTATTTTTGTGGTATGGATCAGTTATCAAGGCATCAAAAATAAATAATTTCATGCCAATGTTTTTCTAATTCACATTGTGTTTCATTTTTTTCTTTTTTTATTTTTTTCCATGGCACTTAATATCATGGATGTTGTTTCTACCTTTGTTGTAGTTTGGCATATCTAGCATCATCTTGTGCCATGTATTTGACCAAAAGAGTGCAAACTTATTAAGGGTACAAGTCCCATGAGAAAATCAGAATGAGCTGCACCCAAAGGAAGAAAAATTAAGCTGCTCAACAAAGAAGCAGGATACAGTAGTCTACCAAAAATTAATTTAAGATTCTATCTAACTTGTTTCCAGAAGGATGTCTATTTGTGGTTTTCTGTTTTAAAAGCCCTGTAACTTTCCATTTCAGGACCACTCATTTTGACTCTGAAACTAGGTCTACATGTAGTCACTAAGCTTGGTTAATAAAATTCCAAATTCATCAAATTGACTGCTTGAATTCCTATATTGTTAATGAACCCTTCACTTTAAGTGTATCATGATGTTTCAATACATGTGAACCTTGTGTTGAGTTTAAATTAGGAAACATAATTAATTTATGATAAAATCATTTAAACCCTCTTCTGCTAGGTTTGTGAAATCCACAGTGTGGTCCTATTACCTATATTTTCATTAATGTAGAAAAGCACAGTAGAGCTTCTTGTTCATTTGGAACTGTCCCTAAGTACCCATCTATATACTTCTTTCATCCTTCACTCTATTCTCTTTTAAAACTGTTGTATAAAAACCTGCAGCATTTCCTTACCCAAGTTGTGCTTCATAGTGTGTTCTGGCTTGGCAAAAGCTGTCACCTTGTCTTCTATGTAGTTTTCCAACTTGAGCTCTCACCAGCAAGGAATTTGAGTTTGTGTTGCTCAGCAGATTACAGGACTTGTAATGGCATATGAGGATGGAAATCTTTAGGAAAACCATTTTGTGGTTTCTTGTTATTTAATTTGAGGTTCCCATTCCCCCTCCTTTTTATTAAAACCAATTGTATGGATTCCATCATGGCCTGTTGTACGTGAGAGCATAGCATGCATAATATGAGCAACCCACAAAGTCCTAGGATATCTAGAAGTGCCAGGGTAAGGAGATTGGCTGCTGAGAACAAACATTGAAGGTTATGAAGATCTGTGAGAATAGTGTCAGCACAGGAACTTGAATAGCATCAATAGTTTGTATTTGATTTGTGAGTTAAAGTGATAAGGTCCAATAGGTGCTGTCTCCTATATCATAGGGATCAAGTATCCAGTCATGAAGTGTGAGGTGAACAATTGAGAGGTTGGCAGGTTTTGGGGTGATACAAAACAGAGTTGTAGTGTATTGGTGGTCACAGGCAGTTGTGGCAATGCACCAGAGGTCTTGAAGTTCAGCATCTAGAAATTCTATTTGTTGTTGTAGGTTCAAGAGTGCCATGTGAGTATAGGCATTTAGTTGTTGTTGTACACAAAAGGTTTCAGCAACAGTTTGGGATAGATTGAGTCCTTGAGCCACATCTCCTGTGGCAGTGGGTATAAGGAAAGCTATGATAAGTGCAGTGAGGGCAGAGGTGCCAAAGTCCCTCTTGATGAGCACCTGTAGGGCATTGAGAGAGAGAGAGAGCTGAAGAGGCAGATTAGGGGCTGCTCAGCTTGTCACATTTATGGGAACCCAGACAATGGAGGGGGTGTGGAGAATTAGCATAAAGGAGGGAGTGCTATTCCAGCAGTTGGATAGATGGCAGGTCCTGTTATGGGCATAGTCAAGTGATGTTCCTGTGGACAAGAGCAGGAGAAATGGGGAGGCAACACAGGCAGCAGCAGAGTGATTTAGAAATCAGGTGTGGTTCATGTGCAAGATGGATTCCCAAGATGATTAATTATGGGTGAATGTCCCATTGGAGAGTGACTGGCTACCCATCAGCATCAAGGGCAGCAGGTAGAGGTACCTAAAGGTCCTTCAGAGCATGTGTACCCCCAAAACAGACAAAAGGTATCACTGTGGATCATGTTTGGCAAATGACTCAGGGAATTTAGGATGAGAATGATTAATGGCTCCTGCACGAAAATAGAGGGTGCTGCAAAGCATGGTGTATTTGTCATTTTTATAAGGGGCTGAAGTAGGAAGGCACTTGTGCCAAGGAAGGTCATCAAGCCAGGTAAAGAAGTGTGTTGGAGGGGGCTGCATGGGTTGTAAAAGGGCCTAGCAGTGAATTGGTGAGAGATTTGGGAACAAGTTGTATTCCTCTGCCTTTGATGTTTGCAGGAGCTAAGAGGGAGGAGGATATCCATTGTTAGAAATGTCTTTGACTTGAGGGAGAAGTCTCCTGTCTGAAGACAAAAACAGGTTAAGTGCATAGGTGTCCTTTCCTTCCAGCCAGCTGGGTGGGTCAGATTGTCCGAGATAACCTGAAAAGTCAAAGGGTTATTGAGATCTGGAGGAAGCATCCAATTAGCAAAGGAAATCTTGGTGGCAGAGAAATGGAGTTCACATGGAAAGCCAAAGATACAGTCAGAAACAAAAAAATGAGGTAAGGCAGGAGAGTCAGCTGTGACTATCAAAAGGCCAGGTGGATTTTGCAGGGCAGCCCAGACCTGGACAGAAACCTCAGCGGTGGCTGGGGAGGAATTTATGGAGATGATGGCTCACATCATCAGGAACAGTTTAGCAGGTGATTGGTTCTGTGGGGGGAGGAAGCCACAGGCTTGGCTGTAGAAGGCCTTGATGGTTCCTCAGGTAATGGGGGGGCTGAGTTAGTGTTAGGAAGGTGTCTCCTCCTGCATCACGATGGTCTACCCCCTGGACATCTGTCATTGATTGTCAGGTGTCAGTGGTGGTAGTGGGAGGCCAGACATCATGAGCTGGGATCCACACAGGATGGGGTGCCATTTCTGGAAATACACAAGCAAAGCCTTGGCCTTGTGTTAGTAGTGGGGCAGGTGGTTGCCACAGCTGGGTCATTGGGTCCCTCCAGTGAACAAGAGGGAGAGGCATAGGTGGGGCTAACAGGGGGCCTCAGTTTTGGTGGGCTGGGGAGAGACCTTTATCATTGAAAGATAAAAGACTTATTGTTATGAGAGCCATTGTGAGTAGTTCATCTGGTGTACTACAATGGTGTAATTTTCCCTCCTTTTTAAACAATGTTTTAAGAGTCTGGAGGGCTCTTTCTATGATGGCTTGTCCTTGAAGGTTATAGGGGATAATGTGGTATAATGTAATGTTGTATCTTGCACATGTGTTTTTGAAGGTTTGACTGATGAAATGTAGCCTGTTGTCCATTTTTAAGTACTAAGGTATCCCCAACATGAGGATGGTTTTTTGAGGTCTCAGGTGGCATGATTGGCTGTTTCTCCAGTCATGGCAATGGCCATAGTAGCACCAGAGAAGGTTGACTTGACAACATAAACATATTTTAGTTTTCCAAATGGGGAGTAATGAGTAACATCCATTTACCATCTGGCATTGGGGAAGAGTCCTCATGGATTGACTCCTTGAGGTTGGAGTGGTTCTAGTGGACAGAAGGGGATCCACGTTGCACAGCTTTGAACTAAGTGTTTGTATGTGGCTTTTGGGACTTCTGGGAATAGTTGGTGTATGGCCTTTGCTGACAGGTGAAATGGAGCAATTTTGCTTGTGTCAGAGGATCTGACAAGGATATTTGTATAGCCTGAATTGAAACTAAATGATGTGCATGTTGATTTCCTTGGGCGAGATGGCCACAAATCCTACAATGTGAGCATATGTGTTGGATGTGCCTGGGGTTTCTATGATGTTGGAGGGTGTTTTGTAGGGCCTTTAAGTCTTTCTCAAGTGTGGTATCTTTTATTTTTATGATAGCATGGGGGATAACATGACAAATTTGGACCACATATTGACTGTCTGAAAAGGTGTTCATAGGGCAGTCAGGGCAGTGTTGTAACACTTGAAAAACCACAAGAAGTTCAGCCACTTGAACAGAGAATGTATGTTTAGTAACCTGTATTTTGGGGTGGTCATACTCACTAGGGTGATGTATGATAGTGGCACATGTTGTTTTTGAGGCATCTGTAAAAGCAACCCTACTATGAGGAATAGGGTTGATGAAGGGAAATGGTACAGCCTCATAAAAGGAAACTGACTGAGGCCTTGAAGGGTTGGGCTGGGGGTGCAGTGGTTTGAGAGTTGGCCTGGAAAATTCAGGAGTAGCATTTGTAAATCTAGGTTGTACTTTTATTTGACTTTGAGTTAGTGAATTATCAGAGTATCTGGCTCACAACTGTAATGAAGAGTAGCTAACTTTCTCAGTTGTACACCTATGTAACAGATGGTTGCCAACAGTGCTGTTATCTTAGATAGAGAAGAATAAGCAAAAAAAGAGAGGACCCTGTTGCCACTGTTGCCATAAGACTCCCAGGGGCATTGCTGATGCTGACAGTATGATGGCTAAAAGAAGCTCCCTGGGGTCAAACCTATTAACATGTGTTTTTTGGGTAGCCTTGTCAATATAACCTAATGTTAGGTGAGCATCTGGGGAGAGGACTCATGGGGAGGCTGGATCTGGATTGCCTTGCAGAAGATCATATAATGGGCACAGCTTGTCAGAGGAGAGAAACATGGCTGGCTGAATCCAGTTGATAACCCCACACAACTGTTGTAGCTCTGCCAAGGTATAAGAGGATTGTCTGTGTAACCTGGGGGCTATGGGTGTAAAATTATCTGTAATGTGTTGACCTAGAAAGATGTAAGGAGCTTTAGTCTGGATTTTTTCTGGGGTGATTTGGAGTCCTAATATCTTAAGATTGTTTCATAATTGTTGAAGACCCAATTATAATTGGTGAGGGTCTCCATGGGAGAGAAGAAGATCATCCATATAGTGAATACAATGATAAGAGGATGAGAGGGGTTTGATGGCATGATCTACATACATCTGGAATATGGTAGGGCTATTTATCATTCCTTGAGGGAGTACTTTCCATTGATATCTCTTAGTGTGGCCCTGGTGGTTAGTCACAGGGACTGAAAAGGTAAATCTAGGATGGAGAAGAAACAGTCTTTTATATCTATGATAACAATATAATGATCTTTTGGAATTGCTGTAGGGGATGGCAGTCCTGGTGGAAGAGCCTCTATCTTTATAATATATTTATTAACTTTCCTAAGATCATGATGTAAATGGCATTTGTTCTTGTCCTTTTTATGGATGACAAACACCTATGTATTCCAAGGGCTAACTGATGGCTCTATATGCTTTTGATGTAATTGTTCCTCAATTAACTGTCAGAGGGCAATTAGCTTTTGGGATGGTAATGGCCATTTGTCATCCCATACAGGAGCATCAGTGTCCCAAGTCAGCTGTATGGGTTGTGGTTTTACCATAGGAGCAATGGCCCCTATGATGGTGGGAGTGGTTCAGTGGTTAACTTAACATTTAATTAAGTTAAAATATCTCTTCCCCACAGAACTTGTGGAAGGTCCTTTAGAAATAGAGGTTGGAAGTGTCCTGAGTGTCCTTCCCTGTCTCTCCATTTGATTAGACTTGTTGTTTGAATGGCTGGTTGTTGGCCTATGGCTCCTTGAATGATGGGCCCTGGGGCAGTGGGCCAAAAGGTGCCATAGTCGCCAATTGGAAAGCAGGATCATTCTGCCCCAGAGTCAATAAGTCTGGAGACTGACATCTGTTCTACCTCTAGGGTTAATAGTGCCTTGTTTTGAATGATGGGCACAGTCCATAGAATTTGTGAAGTAGTCTTCATTTCCCTCTTTTTTTGTTGGGCTGAGAGTTGCCACTTTTCAAGTTTAAAGGAATGCCATCTTTATCTGTTTTGGATCAGTAGTCTTTTGCCCAATGATATCCTCTTTTGCATTTGGGGCATGGTGTGGGAGGTTTTGGTTTTACATCTGAATCAGTTTGTCCCTTTTTAGGGCATAGTTTGGCAAAGTGTCCTGGGGCTTTACAATTGAAAGATAGAGACACAGTACTAGTGCAAATTTGCAGATGGACAGAGAGAGCCACTGCCAGTGTTTGTGCACCTTGAGCATTGACTTCTTTGAATGCCAGTATCCATTGGACTAAATCTCCATTTTTGATAGAGGCTATTAGATTCCTGCAAGGAGGGGTGGCTCCCTCAAAGATTAATTCTTTAGTCAGTGCATTAGCTGCCCCTTCATATTGTATCTTGCATTTGTAGGACTCCAGGTCTTTGGAAATGAAGGAAGCAAAGTCCTCATTGGCCCCTTTTATGAGCTTGTTCATTGGAGTCACTAGCCCAGCATGGCAGCAGTTAAAGGTTCTTAATGCAGCCAGTCATACTAGATCAAAATATTTTAGAGGGCCCTGGGCCTGCACCACTGGGGAGGTGTAAATGCCTTTTTCCACCAGACATTTATAATTAAGCCTTACATTTGTTCTCTGGTTGCGTTCTGCCTGTTGCTCACATTCATCCTTAAAGATAGTTAGCCAGTCCAGGTATTGACCACTACTAAAAACAGCCCTTGCTAGTTGTTACCAGTCAGTTGGGCAGTGAAGCTCCACACTGACAGTTTCAAGGAGCTGTTGGAAAAAGGCCCTTGGATGGCATTCTCTTGAACAGTCTTTCAGAGGCATTTTAATGTGGAATGCTCATGAGGGTACAAATGCAGAAGGTGAGCAGGATTTTGATGTAGATTAGCAGGAAACATCTCCTTGATCCCTTCTTCCCATTCCCAATGTTTAGCTTGATTATCTCTAGTTCAACAAAATCCCTCATAATAATTGTTCCATTCTATAACAGCCTGTGTTCTTTCTTTGGCATTGGCCTGCCCATAGGATTCCCATGGGTTTCTGGGATGTAATGATACATTGCCACCAGCATATGGCACTGAAGGATAAGCAGGGGCTTCATCCCATGTAGGTTTCACTTTCATCAGTAGGCTGGGCTTATTGTTTGTAAATGTGGAATTTTCTTGGTGAGGAGAACTTTCTCTAGGCACCATCTTTGGCTCTTGCTTTAAGTGCTTGAGTGAGGGATATATTTTTTGTGATTTGGGCAGAGGAGCAGAGGCTCCTCCTATAACTGATTTTATTTGTTCTTGTTGGTGTAGAGAAAGGTCTTGTTCTAACTCTTGGGTGAGGGATGGGCCTGTGGAAGGTGCCACAGCTGCAAAAGCAGTGGGATTTGCTTGCAGCAGAAAGGCCTCCAAATCAGCTCCAGTAACGCTGTGGGAGCCTGTTAAGCAGCCCTTATAGTGAGTAGAGAGGGTTGGAGCCCTAACAGGAATAACCTCCCTTCATGTTTTTCAGCCATCTGGACTTGCCTGATAAGGCAGGTCCAAGTTTGAGGATCCCAAAGACAGGCTGTTTGAAGCCAGAGATTCAAGGGGAGAAGTAGTTCCCAATATGGGGAAAGGGCTTTATAAGAAATCTTACACTGTCTAGTCTGCAAGAGAGCATCAACAGCTCTTGCCTGCAGGTGCTGTTCCTTGTGAAGTGCGGAGCCCATCTTGAGTGCGGGAGACACTTATCAGCTCCCAGGGGGTGCTCAGGGTCCCTGCTTATGGTGCCACTTGGGGATTGGGGAGCCTCAAGGGGGACCTGGGTCCATGGAAAATGGCGACAGAGGGAGTCTCTCCAGAGACAGAGCTGATGGCACAGATCCAACTTTATTGTGGAAAAGCAGGAAGATAGATATCAAGGGCAAGAGGGGTGATGGGGGAGTTCCCAGGGAGGGGCAGAGGTAAGACAGGGGCGAGGCAGAGCAGGAAGGCCTATGCAGGGCGAATCACTTGGTCTGCCAATGACATGGGAGGTCTGAGTATGCTCAGATCACCTCCTCTGCCATTGCTGTCAACAAGATCTCTGGACCTCTAATCCCCACATTCCCTTATTAGCATAATGAGAGTATAACAATCACAAGATTATTTGTCATCTGTATATCTTCTTTAATAATGTGCCACTCAGATATCTTACATATATTTTCAGGGATTTTCAATAGAAAAGCTTAAAATTCTCAGTCATTTCTTAACTTGCTGCTCAGAAACTTGTGTTTTTCTTTCCTCTTTTTAAGTTTTAGCATGAAAACAGAATTGAAAAGATGACACAGAATTTTAAAGCAATATAATAGGAGATTAATATTGGTTAATGTATTGTGTATTGATATCTTCAGAGCAGTTACTCATATTACAAAACATAGGCTTTAAAAATGATCAAATGATGAAAACAAAATCCATTGCTAGTAACATGTTACACACCTGCAGCTGCTTTGTTTGAGCTCCATGATGTTTCCTGTTGCATCTTTTTATTATTTCCATAGGAAACTGTGTACATAGCTTTTCAGGAAAACCAAACTTATTGAAACTTTGGTTTTACTGCACTTCAAATCTAAAGATGGAAACTAATACAAGGGAGATGAAGTGGGCACTTATTGAGACAAGACAACCTCATAGATGAACCAAGATGGAAACATCTGGATGACAGGCACTGCCTCTGGCTGTTCTGGACATTTTGGAGGTTGTTACTGAGACATATCCTAGTTGGTAGTAGCAATTCAGGGTACATAAGAAACCTCCATTATGGGTGTGTGAGTTGGAGGTATAGATAAGTGGGTTATTGTGGTCATGTAAGACCTCCATTAGAGGGAGTTTAGAGAAAGATCATTCAAGGGGACAAAGAAAAAGTGAAATAGGATAGTTATTGGCCAAGGGGAAAAGTTGGTTTTGGTTCCTATTTGTGTGTATTTTTATTTAATTGATATATTTCTGCTACTTCATATGAATTGTATATTCTTTAGTTACAGTTACAAAGTTAATTTGTTCTTATGCTGCTTTAGTACACACAAGGCTACCTAGATGGTTTGCTGACAAACAGTCATATTTATGATGAAACAAACTGAGAAGACAGGAAAAAGGAAGAGAAGGATTGAATACTATCTGGCCTCCAGAAATTCTATTAATTTCTGTCAGTTCATCCAAAGAACAGTTCGTGCTCTCATTACTTGGTTGCATGCTTATATTTTTTCATCCTTAATCTTGTAACTTGAAAACCTACTTTAAGGCAGTAATATGCAATATATTAATTAAAGCTAATTTCCTACTATTTTTTGAAATTCTCTATCCTCTCTATCAGTTTTTTGTTTTGCTTTTTTAAAATTAAGAAAAATAAAGAACTTGAGGGTTAATAATGTTTGGTCTTCCTTGGAGTTGTAGCATTCATTGGTTAATCAGTTGGATCTCGGACATTTTGTTATTATGTTTTAATTACTGCCTCAATTTCATTGACTGACTCTATATTGTTCAGAGTTTTCATTTTTTGTGGTTCAATTTTGGCTATTCACATGGATATAGAAATCAATCCATCTCTTCTAGACCCCCCAATTTATTGAAGTACATGTTTTCAAAAAAGTTTCTGATAAACTTCTGGATTTTACCAGAGCTAATAGTGATTTTACTTTTTTCATTTTTAATTGCATTGATTTGGGCCTTTCCTCCTCTTTTTGGTACAGGTGGCTTTATTTTGTTTATTGTCCTGAAGAAACAGCTCTTTAGTTGATAATTCTTTGTATATTTGTCTCAAATTCAGTAATATCTGAACTGACATTTATAATTTCATTCTTAAGCTAGCTTTGCATTTGAATTATTCAAGGTTTTCAAGGATCTTGAGTTCTTTCTTTGGGTTATTTATTTGGGCTTATGTTGTGTCTGGGTTATTTTTCTTATTGCTGAGACAAAATGCCTCATACCAAAGTTAAAGAATGAAAGATTTACTTCAGTTCACAGTTTGTAGAGGTTTCAGTCTGTGGTCAGCTGGACCCACAGAGGAGTGGCATGGCAGTGGGACATCACAGAGCAAAAACAGTTCATGGTGTGGCAGGAAGAAGACAGCAAAGAGCAGTTGTCTTTCACTTGTATTCCATCAAAAATATAAGCCCTTTGGGTGGGGTGATGTACACCAGGTAAGCTTCTGTCTTCAGTAAATCCATTCAGTCACATCTAGAACTACATTAATTCCTATCTGCAGACTAATTTAGTAATATGCAGCCTTAATTGCAGTGACACATGTCCTAGATCCAGCCAGTTCAGAAAATCCTAACTATGAGTATTAGATAGAAGGTAGAACAGTATTTTTTTCATGTGAACATTTATGGTTATAAAATTTCCTCCTAAAAATACTTTTGTTGTGCCCCTTAGGCTCTGGTATGTTGTAATGAGATCATTTAATCCTACAAACTGTCATAATATCTTCCTTGATTTGTTGTGTGACTCAGTGATTCAAGAAAGCATTTTTAAATTTCTGTGTTTGATTAATCTCTTGAGTTTTTTTGCCATTGATTTCTACTTTTATTGCACTGTGTCTGATAATGTGCACAGAAATTTTTCAGTTATTTTATATTACTTTAAGCATGCTTTTTTGGCTATTATGAGTTCTATTTTTGAGAAAGTTTCATGTATTTATGGGAAGAAGCTGTCTTTCATTTTTGGGTGGAGGGCTTGGTCGATATTCTATTATGTCTATTTGTTTAAAAGTGTGGTTCAACTGCAATATTTGTTTGTTCATTTCTTGTCTAGTTTATCTGCTTACTTGAGACAGTGGGATATTGAACCCCCCACTATACCTGTGTTGATGTTTATCTGATTTTATGTACAGGGATGTTTATTTAATGAGTTCAGCACACCAATATTTGGTGTATAAGTATTTATACATATTGTATTTTCCTGTTAACTCATAACCTTAACTAATATGCTGTGCCCTTTTCTTATTTTCTGTTCCATTTTGTCTTGAAGTCCAATTAGACTGAAAATAGGATAATTGTTCCTGTCAACTTCAGGCTCTGGATGCATGGAATATTGCTTTCCACCTGTAAAATTTTTATTCTATAAGTCTCTTTTTAATTTTGGATTAAATGTGTTTCTTTTACATAGTTTATAATTCATTTTTGCTTTTGATTAGTCCAAGCTGGCAATCAGTGTCCTTTCATTTTGGAGTTGACATCTTTCAGTTGAAAATCATTACAGAAAGTGTTTAAGTTAGTCTTGACATTGCATCATAGAGGAGGAGACATAGTCCATGGTTGGATAGCAAGAATCAGTCAGCTTCCCTTCTACTTTTTCCTTTATTGTATTCAGACTACAAGCATATTAATTGGTACCAACCATAGCAGTGGTGGCTTCCCATTGTCCACACCTAGAACTGTGCTAAGACACTCAGTGGAGTAATGTTAACATGTATCCTTAATTCAGATTCACACACCCTGATCCAATCACCATGAAAAGTGTCAAGGAATTACCTTATTTGTCCATTAACTCTGAAAGGTAGTTTTGTGGACATAATAAACTGGATTTAAAACTGTTTGCCTTTAGGGCTTGCAATGCTTTTCTCCATGCTGTTGGGAACTTTAAATTTTGTGTTGATTAAGAAATTAATTGCAATGCATTTACTTTTACATTTGACTTGTTGCTTTCTCTAACAGCTTTTAAGATTTGGCACTTGTGTTGGACTTGTGGAATTTTGATATAACATGTTTTGGAGAGGTTCTTTTCTCATTGTGGCTATTTGGGGGGTTCAATATACCAAATTTACCTATATTTTAGATTCCATACCTAGAAACTTTCCTTGTGTGATTTATGTAAACTACTATTATCTTCTTCATGCAATCTTCTGATTTTTCACTAATTCCAATTAATTATAGCTTAATATGATTGCATTATCTATCAGATGCTGACTGATTTTCTTTGCTCTCTTGTTTTTAAGATATTCCTAAGTGTATGTTCACATTCATGAGCCCCTGCTGATTGTTCTGACATTTGTGACTTCTGCTGCCAATGCTCTCACTAGATCTTTAAAAAAATCTCCTGGATTTTCTGTTTGGTGCATATTCTTGGACCATTATTTTTGCTATACTAGGTATTCATGTATTGTAATATATTTGTGTTTCAGCTAACTTTTTATCATATCTTCTTTCAGATCATTTTGTTTAATAAGTCAATTATCTGCTTAGTTGTGTCATCTTTGAGCTCACCAAGCTCATTATCAATCTGTTTTTGTTTCCTCTTTTGTGTTTTTGTATAATTTAACTGTTTTGCTTTAAATTTTTCTCTTCACAGATTCTCTGTTGATGAGTATATGTCACTGGATTTTTGGAGATATATTGTTGCTATGTTTGTACATCTTTAATATTCTGTGTGAATGTGTGTGTGAACACACATACATGTGTGTGTGCACATTAAAGTTTGAGGATTGAAAAGTGTGGGGAGAATTTATTGCTAGTATTTATATCTCTTTAGTCAGGGTCATCTTTCTAGTGATGTGCTCTTGGCAGGGCTAACCTTAGTACTTTCCTAACTCAACATTTGACCACTTCTGTCAATTTGGGGAGGAAAGGGTGTGGTGTAATTGGCTCAATACCATTTTCTTAGAAATAAACCAAAGTAATGTTGGTGTCACAAGACAAAACAAATATTGGAATATACTAAAATTCCAATCATAGCAAAAATCATTTTACAAAACAGTCAAGAAATCTTAACAGTTTCTCAAAGAGAAACTGGATATTGGTGTAATATAAGAACAAATAAAGTACTACAAATACAAATAGATGTAGAATAATAATACAAATAGATGTAGAATAATAATAATGTATACAGAACTGTATACCAATTATTGACATAAAACAAATATATAATAAATGAAACAACTATAATACCATTAACTATAGAAAATCAATAGATAACAATAAATACAAAGTTTAAAAGGCAAAATTTTAAGAACACAGAAAAGGAAGAGGATAAGGAGTAGAAAAATATGATATAAAAGATGCAATTGTGAAGTAAAAATTTGATTTCAATAAAAGTAACTGAAAAGACAAAAAGGGAAAGAAAAAAGAGAAAATCCTAGACTCCTCCAAAGAGAAACAAAAATGGATTAAAATTTTTCCATTTCTTTGAATGAGTATTTTCTTTCTGGGGTTCGAATTGCTGACACTCATAAGTTATGGGGCCATGTAGTAGTTACCAGTTCTGTTTTGCCTTTGCATTCAAATTGTTTGAGTGTGAATGCTGACTTTTCTGCCTTTTCTGCCTGGTGTAGTCAGTCAGTGGTGTCCAGCTTAGGACTCTAGGCACCTCGCCACCCCCATTTTTCTTGTCTTTCTGTGCACTACAAATCACTGTGATCTCTGCAAGGCTCTATGGCCTATGGGTCTGTGAGGTTCCCCTTAAATGCTCTTTGCTTACCCCAGTATGTGACAGCTGTTCAAACCAAGACACTTCTTTGAACATCTTGTCAGATGGGAAAAAGAAAGACCACTGAACTTCATGCCAAATTTGAATGGTCAAGGGGGTGATGATAAGCAGTATACTGAACTTGATGACTGTGCTTTTGATTCCCCCCAAGAACTAGCCAGGCTCCTAACCATGGAGGACAAGATGCCTCCTACTTCCTGGCCTGAGCTTAAATGTCTCAGGAGGGCTTTGTGTAGTCAACATCTTCTCTATATCTATGTCTCTGGCAGATCTCCTATCCAAGCACCCTGAAATATAGATATTCTGTGGCTTCTGATTCCTACAGTGGTTCACTCTTAAACAAATACCTCCATTCCAAAACATCTTCTGCTTAATCACTCAGTGGATTCTGAACAGAATTTCTTTTCCAACTTTAACCTGCTATGTGGAATCAGTTACTCTTAGAATAAAACCCTGTATAGTCTGTTTTTGCAGATTAGAGTAACTACAGGGTTTTTTGGTAGTTTTTTTTTTAATTTAGCACAGCCTGCCTGGGCAATTATTTCTCCCTGGAGCTGCTGACACAATTCAGGCTTATTTTGTTTCCAAAAAGACATGTTCCCTTCTAATCTCTACAGCTATTTTAGACTGCTCTTTTCTAGCTAAGTGTGTTGATGCATGCCTATAATCCCAGCACTTGGGAAGCTCAGGCAGAAGTACTGCAAAGAGTTAAGACCAATCTGAGCTGCATGGTGAGATCAACTTAAAAAACCAAATCAAACCAAACAAAACTAAACTAAACTAAGCTAAACTAAACTAAACTAAACTAAACCAAACAATCAGCTCCATTTTATATCTCTAAGGTAGTACACTGCACAATGCACCCTGGTTATGCATTTCATTTCTGATTCTCCTCCACCATCTCTGGACAACAAAAGGTTCAATTCATCCCATAAGCTCTGTAGTACACAGGCCTCATGACACTCACTGGAATTTTGGTTGTAGTGTTGAAGAACTCATTTTCAGGTACCAAAGCATGGTAGTTGGACAGAGTATGTCATGGATACTGAATTAGCTGATGCTTCTGGTAATGGTAAGCAGAGTCCTGCTTGGATTTTTTGCTTTTCCTATGATCACAGGTCTGCCTTCTCCTTCAATGAACTAAGCTGGTTGTTGTCCTATGATTTGTTTTCTTTCCTGCAGTGAGTGGCATGAATTAGGAGCTGAATGGAATACAAAGCTTGCTCCCATCACTCTAGTCAGTGCTTGGTTTAATTTTGATTATGCTCCCACAGGCATGGATAGTTGGAGGCTTGTGCCTTTGTCGTGTGCTCAGATACTTCAGTTAAGTTAAACATGTGGAAGGTGTGTTGTGGCTAGTCCATTACTCAGTTTTCACTGAATTCTTAACAGCATTTTCAATCTCTGTTTCTTTCCTTCATGATAATCCTGACCATCCCTTCTGGCTTTACATTTTGTGAGGCTCTGAATTAGTACAGTATGTCATAGACTCTGGCTGTGCCACTTTTCAAAGGCTCTTCACTTGAGTTTTTCCCTGCATTCCAAAAAAAGCAGAAATACCCTCCCTGTGAACTCTGTCATGCCTGGACTGTAGGAATAAAACACATTTTGTTTGGGCATAGAATGTCTCATGTGCAAGCACTGAAGAATGGGCAGTGTCAAGGATAGTCTGCAGACACAGAAGCACAGATGTCATGATTTGTAATGGATGGTTGTGCTGATGCTCATATTACTTTTCTCCCCAGGGCCACATCAATGGAGGCCAGTGCTTGCACCTGCAACTCCCTGAACCATGGCTGTCTAACTGCTTGGGCCTGGGTCTCTAAGTAGACTAGGTCTTTACTTTTTATTTTCACCAAGATGATTTCTCAGTCATTGCTTCTGAGTGATTCTCAGTTACTCTGAGCTCCTAGCCCATGAATATCTCCCTCACTTAAGTCCATCTCCCAGTGGGAGAATGGGTAGATTGGAACCAATCCCAGCATACATGCTTCCTCTTTCAAACTCATTACATTCTTTCGAGGGGTGATATTTTCACTAGTGGTCTTGATGTGTAAGGAGTGCTGGGTGCCTGCATGGCTCAGCATCCCTTTCTGCACTTCCCTGATTCTGGGCTTGATTTGGTGGATTACTCCTGCAGATTGCCTTACTGTATCTGTGTGCCTGTGCCTCCTTCATTTCTGAGTGCCTGTACTTTCTTGTAAACATCTTCTAACCTTTCCTTATTCACTGCTGTCTATACTCAGCCCTTATGGCTGGTCTGTATATTTCTTCATTTGAGGGTTTTCTGCTGACTCACTTTTTCATTTAATGATTAGGATGTTTTTTGATGTTCAGATTTTGGAGTTCTTTACATATTCTAAATATTAATCCTTGCTTGAAAGAATAGCTGGTAAAGATGTTGTCCCATTCTGAAAGATGTGCCTTCTGTTAATTACTTCCTATGCTGTAGAGAAGATATTTACTTTGTTGTCATCTAATTGTTGTTCTACTTCCTTTGCTATTGTGGTCCTATTAAGGAAGTCTTTTCCTGTGTCTATAGCTTCAAATGTGTTTCCTACATCATAGTTCAGCAGTTGTGAGCTGCCCAGTCTTATAGTAAAGACTTATATCCATTTTTTCTGATTTTAGCACAGAGTAAGTTCTCATTTCATTTTCCTACAAGTGGATAATTTTCCTTGCAGAAATTGCTGAAAAGTATATCTTTTCTTTAGCACTTATTTTTGTCTTCTTTGTCAGAAATCAAGTGGATTTAGGTGAATGAGATTGTGTCTATATTTTCTGTTTTATTTTATTTGGCTACCTGTCTGTATTGGTGAAAGTATTATGTTTCTGTTAATTGGCTTTGTAGTATAATTTTAAATTTGGTTTTGTGTTGCCTTGAGTGTGGGTTTTTTCTTCTTAGGTTTGTATAGACTATTCTGGGTCTTTTACGCTTCTCTATAAATGCTATGATTGGATTTTCTTGTTTGGTGAGGCATGTTGTCAGTATTTTATCAGGGAGTATATGGGATATTTATATTAGTTTTACTAATGTGGTCATTTTGAAATATTTCTGTCAGTACATGAGGGAGAGATTTTTCCATTTTCTAATGTCCTCCACAGTATTTTTTCAGTGCTTTGTACTACTCATTTCTAAAGTCTCCCACCTTATTTGATAGGTTGAGTCCTAGTTCTTTTTTGAAACAATTGTGAATGGAACCATTTTCATTTCATTCTTGGTGGTTCATTGTGGTACACAAGACAGTTATTGATTTTTTTGTGGCTATTCTGTTTCTTATCACTTCACTGAATTTATTACATTTAACTGTTTCCTGGTTGAATTTTTAAAGTCTTTTACTAAGAATCATATGATCAGCAAATAGAATTTGAATTCTTCCTTTCTTATTTGTATACTTTTAATTTCTTTTTTTTTACTTAAAGAGAAAAAAACATGTAAAGGTTAGAGAAAATACAGAATTTTAAAAAAGATAAATAGTAAGAAATCACTAGTTGATAAATTACATATTGTCCTCTTAGAAATAGTTGTTCAAGTTACAAAATTAAAGCATACAAGGTAGATATTCAAGCAGCCAGACTGTAAACAGCTATGCATGCATGAGTTTCTACATGTATTTCTATAAAATTAAAGCTTTAAAACATTACTGAGATAAAGTAAATAATACCTAAATAAATACCATATCTGAATATTTAAAGACACATTTTTTTAATTTAAAGAGAAATAAAAGCATGTAAAAGGTAGAGGTAATACAGAATTCAAAAAAACTGATGAACAATAAAAAAATCACTAGTTGATAAATTACATATTGTCCTCTTAGAAATAGTTTCTCAAGTTACAAAATTAAAGCATACAAAGTAGATAGTCAAACAGTGAAAGTGTAAACAGCTGCACATGCATGAATCTCTGCATGTATTTCTATACTTTCTGTATTAGAGGAAGAACAAAACTTGGCAAGACAAATTCCTATAAAAATCTGAAATCAAAATGTCATATAAAACCATAGTACAAGGTGATCTACAATAATTACTGTGTTGTTTCTTATTATCTTCAATAGAATGTCTACATCACCAGGCATAATTGAATATAGCAGTATAATTGAGTATATCAGTAAATAATAATAGTAGTAAAAATAAAACATTGTACAGTATAAAACTTCAAAGGCAGGTAATAATCAAACCATAGTAGATATTCTAATAGATCTTGTCATCTTAAGTGCAGTTGCCTATACTCTCAGACTTGATACTATCAATCATAACAGCTTTGAGTAAAAATCTATCAATACAAAACTGCAATCGAACAAACCAGATTCAATTACGATCAATCATGGTAAAACAGTGTAGGTTTTACAGAGATTTAGATTAAGTTAATAGGAAATTAAGGATGATTACCATGCTATATTCTGTTATTTTGGGGATTACTGTCTGTGCCCTCAAATCTAGTACAGGTAGAATGACTGGAACAGAATATAACACATCTAAGCAGAGTAGTGTGAGTAATGTGGGTTTTAAATCCTGATGCACTGTTAACAATATAGAGTATCAAGGCCATTTATATTAGAGTTTCTAGTTATCCTTCTCTGCCTCATTTCTGCCATGCTATTTTCCTGCATTTTTCTACTTTTCTCCTTCATTCTACTGCCTGCCCCACTCATTGAGGCCTTTCTGCCACTGTTCCTAAAATCCTGGTATTTTTTTCTCTCTCTCTAGAATATCCTTCAGTATTCTCTGTAGGGTTTGATTGGTGGTCACAAACTCGCCCAGTTTCTCTTTGTCATGGAAGCATCTTGTTTCTCCATCAATTTCTAGTGACAGTTTTGCAGGGTATGTCAATCTGGGCTGGAGGTTATTATCTTTCAGGGCTTTGAATACTTCACTCCAATCTCCTCTTGATCTGATGGTCTGTGTGGAGAAGTCAGCCATGATTCTGATGGGCTTACCTTTATAGGTAATCTATTTCTTTTCTCTGATGGCTTTTACCATTCTGTTTTTATATTGAATTTTTGGCATATTGATTATTATGTCTGGGTGTAGATCTGTTTTGGTTGTATGTGATTGGGGTTCTGTATGCCTCACACAGCCAAATGTCATTTTCTTTTCCCATGCTTGGGAAGTTTTCCTTAATTATTTCTGGAATAGACTTTGTAATTCACCTATATGTATTCCTGCTTCTTTGTTCACATTTCTTATTCTTAAATTGTAGAGTCTTTTGTCATCTTCTAGCCTTTGTATTGTTACTGCCTGTTTCCTTGTTATTTTTAAGAGATATTTCCTTTCATCATCACACACTGCCAATTTTTATTTAAGTTTTGATAGTCTATCCTTAGATTCTTTTAAGGAGTATTGCCAGCTTTCAATGGAGTTTTTAATTTCCTGGTAGTCTCTTTGAGTCTGCTTCATGTATTCTATATTTTTTATATTCTTTATTGAATGTTTCTCTCTTTTTTTGTGTTCTTCCCTTTTTCCATCTGTATCATCCTGAGAGATGCTTCCTGAGAGCATTTCTTTTATTACTCTACTCATATCCTGCTTTACATGATTTATTATTTCAGTTCTGAGCTCATCTACAAGGTCCTGAAGATATCTCTTAATATCCATTGAAGACATGTCTGATGTTGTGTGTTTTCTGCCCTCAGTTACCCTTGTTTTTCCTTCTCCTGGTTCAGTGTTCTCAGGGTTCCTGCCTCTCTCTCCTGTCATGGCCTTGGCTTTCTACACCCAGTTTACAGTGTAGGTCTCAGCCCCCTTCCCTGTTGGCCAAAGTTCCTCCGAAGCACACTGGCAAGGGACCTCTGCCCTCTCCCACCTGCTCTTGTTACTGAGGTGTAAGCAAGCTGTGTATGCCTTCCCCTCCCCACCAGGCCAAGCAAACTTCAGAGGCCTTTCACCCAGTTAGTGCATGCTAGGTGTAGTGAATTGATTTGGGATGGTTCATTGGGTCCTGGCCAGGGACGTGGCCCAGTCCAAGCAAATCCCACGAATCTGCTCTGGGGAGGGAGGAACCAACTGAAGTCACTGTCACTCCCAGTTCAGGCTCCTCCTGCCTGATTCCAACATGTCACCCATTTGGTTGCACACCTCCCATGTGGGGGGTCTCATTCCCAGCACTGACCATGGATTAATGAAAATCCCTTCACTGGCTCCACTTTCCATTGGGCTCACCAACCCCCAACCTCACTGCTGAAGTTCTTCCTGTGAGTGGCAGTGGTAATGAGTCTGGGTGGCTCTGCCAGCCAGTGCGGTTCCAAGCTGGTGCACACTTGCTGGGTCACCATGAAAATGCTGTGTCCCACAATCTTCAGCTGTCTCAGTTGTAGTCCCGAAGTATATAAAAAGATTTTTTATGTTTTAATTTCTTCCTGTGTCAAGAGGCTCCATCTCCTGTCTGGGTTTTTCCAGGGTGCTTTATTCTGGTGTATGGGTTGTTTTTCCCAGGAGGCTTTGTATTTTGTTGCTCACTGATCAGCCATCTTGTCTTCTATTTTTTATCTTTTTCTTGCTTAATTACATATATTAAAATTTAAAATACAACATTGAACAGGAGCGACAAGAGCAGACACAATCGTCTCATCCATAATTTTGGAGAATATGCATTCAGTTTTTATTACATTAAAGATGTAATTACAAAAATGCCCTTACAATATGCAGGCATTCACATTTTTCACATAGAATTTTTATCATTTTTAAAAAGATTCTTTTAACATAATTGATACAGGATTTTTCCATGATAAAAGAATGTTGAATAGTTTCAAAGTCAGGTTCTACATATAATGAGATAATCATGTGGTTTTTCCTTGGTTTTCTTTGTGTGAAGTATTATACTTATTGATTTACATGGGTTGAAACATCATTGCAAATTTTGGTGTCACATGCTTGATCATGTTATATGATCCTTAAGGTTTTGAATTTTGTTTTAAAAAATATTACTGTTGATATTTGAATCCATATTCACCATGGATATTTATCTGTAGTTTGATTTTATGTATAGTATTTACTTTTGGTAGCAGGATAACATTTTTATTGGTAATTTGTACAGGTTAATTACTTTATAGAAATCTTTTGGAAGTAGTGTTTCCTTTTTTGTTTTTAACAATTTTAGAAAAGTTTGGTGTTAGTTTTTCTTCAAATTTGACAAAATTCAGTGGCAAATACACCAAATCTTGGGCATTTCTTCATTGGGAGTTTTTCATTATTATTTTAGTCTTGTTTCTTGTTATGAATCTGTTTAAAATTTTGTCTTTTTTCTTCAATATTCCTTTATCATATATGTCTAGGAACTTACACATTTTGTATAGATTTTCCAATTTATTGGAATATGTCTTCAAAGTATTGTCTAAATTCAGTCCCTGGCACAAGGTAATTTCCAGCACACAGGGAAGGTTTGGACCATTGCTCAGAGCCTGAAAGCCCCAGACATACCTCCCAAATCATCAGAGGCTGCACTGAAAATCTCTGTAGGCCTAACTGACCCATGCCCAGTGACCCCAGGGTGAAGACAGTTGCCTACATTCAGTCTCTGGTAGCAGGTAATTTTCAAGGCACAGGGAAGATTAGGGACATGGATCTGAGCCAATAGTACACTCCCTAGCCTTCTAAATCACCAGAGGCCACACCAGTGGCCTTTGTGGGCCTAACTGGGACATACTCAGGGACCCCCAGAATGCATAGAGCCTCCTGTATCCCTTGGAAGGGAAGTGTGTGAGTTGCTTTCCAATGCATGGGGAATGCTTGGAACATTGTTCAGAGCCTGAAAATATAGGAAGATGACAAAGTGAAAGAGCAAAATGCAATCTCAAACCACCAGCCTACCCAAAGCAAAGCTAGATGTCATGGACATAGAAGAAAATCCAAGTCATACACCTGAAATACCTGAAATCATAGCAACTGAAGTAAAGAAACAATTCTCAGAAGCTATAAAAGAACTCAGACCAGAAATAATGTCTGAGGCAAAAGAATAAATGATAAATGCAATAAAAGAAATGCAGAACAGATCTGAGGAAGACATAAGTAAAAAATTAGAGAAACAATGCAAAAAGATGGAAACCTTGAATGAAAAATATGAGAAACAAACAAAATGCATGAAGCAGATTCAAAGAGAGATATAGGAAATCAAAAATTCCATTGAAAACTGTCAAAACTGCCTCAATGAAAGTGAAGATTCACTTTCTGACATCGAAGACAAGGTTACAGCTAGTGAATGGGAAAGGAAGTAACTTTTAAAAATGACAAGGAATCAGAAAATAACACTTAAACAGCTGCAAGTGGATGCAAAGAAGAACAATATAAAACTATTAAGTATAAATGAAAAAGGGGGACAAGACAAATGATATCAAGAGGCTATTTACAGAAGCAATAGCTGAAAATTTCCCAAAAGTGATAATGTAAAGGACACACAGATCAGTGAAGCATATAGAAATCCAAATAGCCATAACAAAATAAAACTACATTGAGACATATATTGAACACCATCCCAGAAATTCAACATAAAAACAGACTATTAAAAGCTGTTAGAGAGAAAAGACAGATCACCTATAAAGAATTACAGCAGACTTCTCAACACAACAGTGAAATCACAAAGAGTATGGTGTGAATTACTTCAGATCCTAAAGCAAAATGACTTAAAAGCCAGATTGATGTACCCTGCAAAATTATCCTTGAAAATGAATGGAGAAATAAGATACTTCAAAGAAAAAAGAACAGCTGAATAACTTTATGACCACCAAACCAACCCTGCAAAGAATACTCAGAGACATTCTAGATACACATAGGAAAAAACCACTAAGTAAGGCAAACAATTAAACAGACTGGAAAGATAAAGAATCAACAGCAGAAAGATTACATGTCAAAAATAAACCATTATGTATCAGTTATAACTATTAATGTAAATGGCCTCAATTCACCAATTAAAGAAACAGGCAGAATGGATGAAGAAACAACATCCAACCATATGCTGTCTAAAAGAAACCCATCTAATACTAAACAAAATTCATAGAATGAAAGTCAAAGGATGGAAAACAATACTGCATGCAACATGAACACAAAAAAGCAAGAGTATCTATTATGATTGCAGACAATGAGGACTTCAAACCAAAAATGATTAAAAGAAATAAAGAAGGTCACTACATACTAGTTAGGAGAAAACTTCAAGAAGAAGAGATTACAGTCTTAAATATCTATGCATCAAATTCAGGAGCACTGAGCTATACAAGGCAAATCTTAACAGAAATGAAAAATCTAATAAGCAATAACACAATTATAACAGAAGTCTTAAACATGCCATTAACACAGAGACAGATCTACTAGACACAAAAATCAGCAAAGAAATAACAAAACTGAGTCACACTTGAGAACAAATGAACTTGGTGGACTTATACAAAATGTTCCACCCCAAAACACTAGAATATACATTTTTCTCAGCAGTACATGGACATTTTCTAAATTATACTATATATTATCCAAAAGAATATGCTTAAGCACATTCAAAATAATTGAAATTATCCCATGCATGTTATTGGATCATAGTGCTATGAAATTAGATATTAATGACAAAAGAAACTGCAAAACCCTACAAACATATGGAAATTGAATAATACACTCTTGAACAATCAGTGTGTCACATTAGAAATTAGAGAAGATGATAAACAATATCTATAAGCAACTGAAACTACAAATAAAACTTACTGGAACCTGTGTGATGCAATGAAAGCAGTACTCAGAGGATGATTTATTGCAGTGAACTCCCACATCAGGAAAACAAAACATACACAAATAAACAATCTGATATTACACCTAAAAAATCTCAAAAAAGCAGAAATACTCATGCCCAAAGCCAATAGCAGGTTGGAAATTACAAAGGTCAGTGTAGAAATCAATGCAATAGAGAGTAAGAAAAAAATACAAAGAATTAATGGATCAAAGAGTTGGTTATTTTAAAGAATAAATAAAATTAATATGCCTATAGAATATCTTATTTTAAAAAATGAAAGAAAAAACTAAAAATCATGCAATAAGGAATCAAAAGTGTGAAATCACTATAGATCCTGTGGAAATATAAAAGATCATCAATACCTATTTTGAAAATTTCTACTCTTATAGGTTTGATAACTCAGAAGAAATGGACAGGTTCTTACAAACATATAAATTACCAAAGCTGGGTCAAGAAGATATAAAACCACTGAATAATCCAATGTCAATTAATGAAATTGAAAATGTAATTAAATTCTTACCAACAAAGAAAAGCCCAGGTCCAGATGGATTCACTGTGGAATTCTACAAGAAATACAAAGAAGACTTAATGCCAACTCTTTTCAAATCTTCAATTAAAATGAAAGGGTAGCAATTATCTCTAACTCATTCCTGGAAGCAAATATTACTCTAATATCAAAACCTGAGAAAGACACAACCAAACCAGAGAACTAAAGGCCAATCTCCCTAATGAATATAAATGCAAAATTTCTTAATAAAATAGTGGCAAACAGAATGTTGCAAATCATCAAGAAGATTATACACCACAACCAAGTGGGATTCATCCCAGGAATGCAAGGATGTTTCAACATATCCAAATCAATAAATGTAATCCACCATATCAACAGAACAAAAATAAGCATCACATGATCATTTCTATAGATGCAGAAAAAGCTTTTGATAAGGTCCATCACTTATTTATGATAAGAACCTTACAGAAAATTGGAATTGAAGGTCTTTACCTCAAAATGATAAAAGCTATCTATGACAAAACCAACAACCAGTATCATATTAAATGGCCAAAAACTGAAAGACTTTACCCTAAAGTCAGGAAGAAGAAAAGAATGTCCATTATCAACACTCCTATACAACATAGTCCTGGAAATCTACAACATAGAGCAATTAGACAAGAGAGAGAAATAAAAGGAATAAAGAAACAAAAGAAATTAAATTATGATTATTTGCAGATGACATGATACTCTACATAGGAAACCACCAAAATCCCAATGAAAGTCACTTAGGTACAATAAATACATTCAGTAAGGTAGCTGGAGAAAAAGTCAACACTCAAAAATTAATAGCATTCCTATACACAAACAGCAAAATATCTGAGAGAGAAATAAGAGAATGCATGCCCTTCAAAATAGCAGCCAAAAAAATGAAATTCTTAGGAGTCAATGTAACAAAAGAAGTAAAAGATCTATTCAGGTAAAATTATATACCATGATTAAAGAAATTGAATAGGACCTCAGGAAATGGCAAGACATCCCTTGTTCATGGATTGGAAGAACAAACATATGAAAATGGTAATTCTCCCAAATCTGTTATACAGATTTAATGCAACTCCTATCAAAATACCACTAGCATACCTCACAGATCTGGAGAAATCACTCCCAAAATTCATCTGGTACCAGAAGAGACCTTGAATAGCAATGGAAATTCTAAGTAACATAGGCAGGGAAGGAGACATCATAGTTCCTGACTTGAAATTTTACTACAAATCTACTGCATTAAAATCAATATGATACTGCAATACAAACAGACCTGAAGATCAATAGAATACATTAGAAGATACAATTACAACTACAAACATACTCAGACACCTTATCTTTGATAAAAGTACCAAACACATTCACTGGAAGAAAGATTTTCTCTTTAATATTTGGTGCTGGAAAAATTGGCTCTCTTTGTGTTGAAAACTAAAACTAGACCCATGCCAACACCATGTTCTAAACTAAAATCTTATTGGATCAAAGATTTTAAAATTAAAACAGAAACACTAAATCTTTTGGAAGAAAAATTAGGTAGAAATCTTGAAGACATAGATGTAGTTACAGAATTCCTGAAAAAACAATCAAACCACATGGGAAATATTTGCCACAATCAACAATTGAGAGTACATCTTACTAAAGAATTTTTGCATGTTAAAAGAAATCTCCAGCATAGTGAACAAAATCACACAAATTGGGAAAAAATCTTAATCTACTGTCCCTCAGACAAAGGACTTCTGTCTAGAACATATAAAGAATTTAAAAAATTAGGATGCTGAAATTCAAAGACCCAATCCAAAAATGGGCATGTGAAATGAATACACAGCTCCCAAATAAAAACATACAAAAGGCAAATAAATACATGGAAATATGTTCAACATCATTGGTCGTTAGAGAAATGCAAATTATAAAACCACTGACATTATAATCTCATTCCAGAAAGAATGGCCATGATAAAGAATACTACCAACAACAAATGCTGGAGAGGTTGCAGGTTAAAAGGAATTCTTCTGCAATGTTGGTGGGAGTGTAGATTGGTGCAACTACTGTGGAGGTTAGTCTAGAAGTTCCTCCAAATGCTGGGATTGGAAGACCCATTTGACCCAGCTAGTCCATTTCTGGGCATACTCCCAGAAGAACTGAAAACATCATACCACAGTGATATATGTGCACCCATGCTTATAGCAGGACAATTTTCAATAGTCAATCTTGGAAATAACCTAAATGCCCATCAACTAAGAAATGAATAAAAAAAGTTGTTGTATTTTTATGCAATAGAGTATTATTTAGCTATAAAGAATTATCATGTTGAGATATTTATAATAAATGGACACAACTTGAGACTACATTCATAAATGAAATAAATCAAACTCATGTGAATAAAAACCATATTGTCTCCTTAATGCAAGAAATAGTAAGAGTACATATGATAAAAAGCCTCAATATATGCAGTGAAAGGATAAGAATCTGCTGAAGAGGAAAAAAATAATATCTCTGGGAAAAGGAGGAAAAATGAAAATGAAGAGAAAAGAAAAAAATATCTAAAATTGTGTAATCATGCTTAGGATAACTAAGATGACTGTACTACATGAGTTCTTGGAACAAAACAGCTAACGTCCATAGGATTGTAAAAATTTTTCACTTTAGTGTCTGCTGATCTGAGGAATTCTTGAGGAACATTATGTAAAATAACAACCCTAGTTATGCTCCTACCACCTTGTTTTGAAGGCCTATATTGTCATTGTTTGGGGCTCTTTGCTGTTGCTATTTATTTGTCATTTTTGTTTCATGTTTTTTTAGAAATTTGTTTCTTTTGGTTTGTTTCTCCTCCAATACAGAAAATATAGGTATACTTGTAGAGGCTTATACATGTGTAGGACTTCCCCTAAACAGTATACATGAATCAATTATATTATGTGTGATGAAATGAACAGCTACTTTGAAGAAAAAGATCATTATTTTATCCTTTGCAGATATCATATCATAATGCTGTGAAATCCAGTAACATTATTCTTTGTTCAGAGTGGTTTTGGTCTGTTTTGTACTGTTTAATTTTGATATATGTAAAGTTATGGACAGCTAATTTGAATGAGAACAAAAGACATTACAGAAACCATTGTTGATTTTCCTATTACCTGGTTTTGAAGGCCTATAATGTCTTCATCCTGTTATGATCAGTTTAATACCATTTTTAATATGAATTCATTGTTTGTGAAGATATGGGCCACTATTTGAAGAAAACAGAAGAAGACATTGCCATAACCATGGTAGATATCCTATTATCTTGTATAGAAACCTGTGTCACATCATTTTCTTCAGATCTACTTTGTTCTGTTTTATGTTTTGTTTTATGTATTTAAAATAATAAAAGCAAAGTAATTTCTAGTAATTCTTTGGATTTGAGTGATATCTGCTGTGATTTTACGTTTCTGAGTTCTAAATTTACTAGTTTGGTACTTTTCATTTTTTCTTTTTAAAGTTTGGCTAAGGCTTTACTAATAAGATTTATGTTTCAAAGAGCTAACTCTGTGATCCATTGATAATTTGAATTGTTATTTGTCTCTATTTCACTTAAAATATGTACTCTGAGAAAGATGCACAAAGAGGACTTTAGTAAGTGGGAAGACACCCCATATTGCTGGATAGGCAGAATCCTTAATTTAAAAGGACTCCACCTTACAAAATTTATATACACACTTAACTCAGTCCCAATCCAACTATCAACAGCAATCTTCACAGAAACAGAAAAGTCAACCCTAATATTCATAAGAGACAAAAGACACTTAGAATAATAAAGCAATCATGAGGGACAAGTGATAGATTCTGCCAACCTGGGCTTAGATATCTGACACATGACATATAACCAACTTTGTACCAGCCCCATAGAAGCAACTTATTTCTCAAATAATAAATGCTATGTTCTCCTTCTCAGTCCACAGATAAACCTCCTGCTTCATTTTAGCACTTGCATCTAGCTTTCTCCAGTCCCAACACTCCTTAAACACCCAAGGTTCCACCACTGGTCCACAGCAAAACTTTCTGTATCTGTTTGGAAAAGGAAAATGTTCCTTCAAATCAGCTGTTAATGTGTCATTTTGCATGCCTCCAAAACTCCTCCCAAAGCCAGACCTGGTAAAAATAGCTTCACTTGTTTGTTGTTGCTGACAGCATTTATATTTATTTTATAATTCTTACAATGAAGATGAAAGGCCTGCACTGAAGGCCACTATAATCTTTGTCTTCTTTCTCATTTCCTCTGCACTGACTCAGATTGAGTACCAAAAATAATCAATAAGGACAAAGCAAGAAGCTTTAAAATTAAAGATTTGATGTTATATTGAAAAGCCACAGTGACTAAAAAACAAACAAACAGGCATATGGCTCAGTGGAACAGAATAGAGGATGAAAAAGCATCACCAGGCATATTCAGCTTTGACCAAGGATCCAAAAATATACTTTTCAAGAAAAAGAGAATCTTTAAAAATGGGGCTGGAAAATTGAATATCAAAAAAACAGAAGATTGAATGCAGCATACCACATCTTACCATGTATTACATTAAAAATCAAAATGGATAAAAACCCTAAGTGTTACAAAAGAAGCAGTCTGTTGGAATATTAAATATGTAAAACTCTTGAAGATATAAGTAAAAGCAGACTTGGAAAAAATGGCAGTTGTAAAAGAACTAATACCAAGGGTGTACAAATGCTGGCATATCAAATTTTAAGATTATTCAAAACAAAGAAGAGTCAACTGAGTGAAGACTATACAGAATGGGAAAAAATTTTGTGAGCTATTTCTCAGTCAGAGGACTGTTCAGAATACATAAAGAATTAAAAATTCACAAAAGGAAAAGTCCTAATCAAGAACATGAAACTGAAATAAATACATATTTCACAAGAGGCATATGAATGGCACATAAACATATGAAAATACTTTCTATATTGCTGGTCATTTGTTAAATCAAATTTAAAGCAAAACTGATTTCATTCTTCTCCAAAAAGAATAGCTTTCACCAAAAATCAAGCACTAACAGGTTTTGGTAGAGCTTGAGGGAAAAAGAAACCTACATTGTGGCTTGAAATGTAATCTAGCACAATCACTATGGAACTAAAACACTAAACTCAAATAAGTAAAACTGGAAATCCCATCTGACTGTTTAATTTTGTTTGTAAGTATATTATCAAAACAATTGAAAGACATGATAATACCATGATATGCAATACTCGTGTTATTAGCAGCACACCTCATAATAGCTAAATGCTGGAAACAGTGTCTATGTCCATTTACAGTTGAATATAAATATGTGGGATTTATGCAGAATATAATGTCACCCTACTGCAAAGAAGGGTAAGTTTCAGTCACAGTTATGAATTTGGATGCACCTTGAAACCATAATGCTAAACAAAATACATCAGAAGCATAAGTTTAAATATAGTGTATTTGTTTTACATGAGAAATCAAAAAGGTAACTGTTAGCAAAGTTAAAGATAATAGGAAGTAGGGGAATAGATCTTTTAAATTGTAAAAGAGATCAAGAGATGAGGGTAGGGGAAGGAAAGAGTAATAGAGAATAAAAAAGCACTATTATATTATGTATAAGTAGTCACTATCGAAAAGATTTGCAATAATTATGTAGGCAAACATATACCAATAAGAAGGAAGACCTAAGACAGAAAGAAAAGTTTAAATGATAGAGAAACAGCAACTTTCTGCCAAACAGATCCATAGGTAATTTATGACCACCAATACAGCACTGTAAAAATTACTCAGTAACACCCTAGACAAGGTAAGTGAGCCACCAAACACCAAAGATCTTATTGGGATGAATACATGAAGCTGGAGTGGGGAATTGAGTAAAAGGGAAGAACAAAGAAATCAGTGACAAAAAAATAACACAATGACAGGAATCAATCAACATCTTTCAGTAATTACTCATAATATAAATAGTCTCAACTCCCCAATCCAGTGTCACAGATTGGCAAGTTAAATCAAAAAACAACCCCAAATGAGTGTTGCATGTAGAAGATAAATATAATCCATGAAAAACACACTTACTGAAAACTAAGAGATAGAAAATAACACTGCATGCAACAGGAGCCTGAAAGCAAGCAAACCTTACAGAATATCAACAAAAGAGTAATGAAAAGTGGACTAGTTAATTCAAACATTCTATTTTATTTTAGTTTTGCAATATGTGAACTTTTTTTCTTCATAAAGTGCTCAAGAAATGAAGAAGAAGCTCTTTATAAACAGGAGGTACTACTAGGAAGACAAGCAGCAAAGCAAAGCTGTGCCAGCTACCTGAACACTCCCTGTAACTTGTAGTTAGGAGTGGAAACATCAAATAGCGTTGAATTCAATCAATTCAAAACCTCTTCTGAAAATGCATCTACCCTGAGTCTGGGATCAAAGCGAGTCCAAAGAAACATCTAACAGGTGAATGGCTCCTCCCTCATAAATATCCTTTCTCCAATCTTCAGGGACCTTTCAAAAATGTTACTGAACATCAGGGGACCTGTGGATACATTGCACAGTTCTGGTGAGTGAACCATAAGGTATGCAATTCCTTTGTGTGTGTGTGTGTGTGTGTGTGTGTGTGTTAAAGAACCTTATTATTGTTCTTAAAGGTACTTTTAAGTACAAAAAAAGATATCCTTTCAAACTTTTCCCCTCCTCATCTTCTTCTTTTTCTTTCTTTTCCTATTCTTCCTTCTCTCAGGAAAAACAGGCCAGAGAGAATGGTATGCTACAAATTTACACATATCAGGGGATTCACTGTTGAATTTTACAAGAATTAGAAGGTAAAATTTTTGTCAATAGTCTTAAAAATTTCCAAAGAATTTTAAGAGTAGGAAAACTGCTAAATAATTTATTTGATATTAATATTTCCTTCAAGAAAAAAATAGGACAAGGACTTATCATACAAGAATAATATAGACAAATTTCCTTTGTGAACCAACATGGAAAACTCCTCAATATGATACTTGCAGACAGAATTTAACACATCACTAAAAAAAACATAGATCATGACCCAGTTGATTTTATCCAAGAAATACAAGAATTGTTCAACCTACATGTTAAGAGATGAAATATATCACAGAAACATGTAATAGTAAAAATTTCATCACCTATCAGTATATGCAGAAAGAACCTTTGACAAATTCCAACTCTGATTCATGGGTAAAAAGAAAAGTTTGGTGAAAACAAATATAGAATATCTTACCTAAAAATTATAAAACTCATCCATGACACTCCTATTGCCTAAATACACTAAATGGAGAAAATTTTAAAGGCTAACTTCTAAAATCAGGAATAAAGTAATGATATTGAATCTTACCATTTCTGTCCAGTATAGTACTCAAAATTTTGCAAAATCAATTAAGCAGCAGAAATGAAAGCAATTCAAGTAGGAAAGGAAAAGTGGATAACATGACTCTTTAAACACATCAGCCAAAAAAAAAACAAACCAAAAAAAAAACCTCCACCAAAAGAGTCTTAGAACTAAAAGTAAATTCAACAAAGTGACAGGATACAAAATAAAGATACAAAACAAATAGCATTCTGATACACACACATGTACAACCACCAAGAAAAAATTAGGAAAACAGTTCAATTCACAGTAGTTTTACAAACATTATATAGCTTGGAATTATCCTAACTGAGGATGTGAAGAATCTTAGTGATGAAAACAATATTACCCTGAAAAGAAGATTGAAGACCATTAGAAAATGCAAAGGTGTCCCCTATTCTTGATTAGGCATAACTAATATTGTCAAAATATTCATATTACAAAAAATGCTATATAGTTTTAACAAACTCTCTGCTACAGTGTCATCAATTTTTTTGAGAACAAAAATGAGTAATTCTTAACAAATATATATTTTGTATAAAAAGCTCTATGAACAAGAAGAGACCCTGAAGAGCCAAAGAAGTCCTGCTAACAAGAACAAGACAGGAGGCATACCAATGCCAGCCTGAAAGCTATAGTACAAAGCTACAGAATTGAAACAGCATAGTACTGGTATAAAAATACATGTTACCAAATGGAGTAGAATACAGGATGCAGACAAACCCAAGGGCCAATACTATGTGCCAGACAAAATGAATGCTGCTTAACCCATATTTCTGGAAAAACTGGTTATCCATAGGCATAAGGGTGAAATATGATCCATATATTTCATAATGCACTAAAACAGAATAAAATGAGTCAAAATCCCATATATAAATGCCAATAATGATCTGCTGGGGAAAAATGGTGAAAATGTTTATGGCATAGGAATAAGCTATAACTTCCTGAACAGGGCACAAGAAATATTAGCAACAATCACCAAATAATATCCTTTTAAATTTAAAATCTCACACAGTAAAGGAAACAATTAGCAGAGTGCAAACAAAAGAAAAGATTGGGAAAAATTGTGTCAGCTATTCTTCAGGCAGAGAAGTAGTATCTAGAATATATAGAGAAATAAATGTACTAGACCTTCAAAAGTAAAAGACACAATTAAAAATAGACAATTGAAATGAACAGATACTTCTCAAAATACAAATTTATAATAGATACATGAAAAAATGTTCTGCATCTTTGGACATTAAAGAAATGCAAATCAAAACAATACTGAGTGTCCATCTGGCTCCTCTAGAAATTATCCAGAATTCAATAAAAAATTGAGGTGATTGTGGAGGATGAAACGACTGAAATGGTTGATACATTGTGTCAACTTAAAATTTTTTAAAGTTTATCTAAGGGACTCAACTGGAGCCATTATCTTCCCTTTGTAAATTTCCTCATTATGAGCAAAAAGAGGGCACTGAGATGGTGAGTGCTATACCCTCCTTGGGGGAATAGGTAACCTACACACATTATAAGGGAGGAAAAGAGGCTGGTCCTCCATTTTTTCTCTTGTTGATTTTGCTGTCTTCTGCCACCTGGAACAGTTGCCCTCCTGTCATGTCACCCTGCCTTGAAGTTAGCTGATTTTAGACTGAAACGTCCACAAACTGCTGCTAAATAAACACTTTTCCCCCATATTTTTGAGTATTGCATATTTTGCTTCAGCTACAATAGAAAAGTAACTGGTCATAACCACTGAAAATAAAAGACTCAATTAAAAATAGACAATTGAAATGAATAGATACCTCTCAAAAATGACAAATTTCCAATAAATACATGAAAAAATGTTCAGCATCATTGACCATTAAAGAAATGAAAGTCAATTCAACTCTGAGAGTTCATCTTACTGCAATAAATGGCCATTATCCAGGATTCAAGAAATAAAAAATGCTGAGAAAATTATAAAGGATAAAAGGAACTTGTATACATTGTTGTCAGGTATTTAAAGTAGTAAAGTCATTTTTGATATCACTATGAAGAATTCCAAAAAACTAAATGTAGAAGTTCCATTTGAACTGGCTCCACATGTTCACATCTTCTTGACAGAGCTTAAGTCATCATAGTATAGAAACATATATGTGTATACATATTTATACTACCACAGTTCACAAAAGCTAAATCATGGATACAGCCTATTCTCATGAAAAGATGAATAAAGATAATATGACATATCTACACAATGGAGTTTTAGTCATGAAGAAGGAATATTTTGAAACATTTGCAGGAAAGCAGATGAGTTTTGAGATCATAATGCAAAGTAAAATAATTCATTAGTAAAAAGCTAAATATCACATGGGGTCTTTGATGTAAAAGGACCAAATATAAATAATTTAGAGAGGAAAATAAAAGCCCATGTTATGAAGCAGAGATATAGACACTTTCTTGGTATGAAGGGGGTCTGGGTAACAAAAGGAGAGGGAAAGGTTGGAGAACAGGTGTAGTAAAAATGATCAAGATGCAATATGTACATACATCTGTATGTTTGAGTGTGTGGAATTAATAACCATGTTGCTAAAGTTTTAGTTGGATGGATGAGCAAAACTGACTGCAGTCTTACTGTTTGAATGTCCACTTTGTGGACTTTACTTTTGTAACTGGAACAACTGCATCTAACAGGAAATTATGTAATTATCAACTAGTGATTTTTTACTGGTTACTATTTTTTCTTTCTGTTTTGTTTTGTTTTATTTTTGAGATTTTGCATTTTTTCTTTAAATAAATGTTTTTTTTAAAAAAAGCAAGAGGAGGAAAACAAAGTGCTCTAAAAGAGATAACTGTATGTATACTTAAGTGTGTAGGATTGATAACCATGTTACTAAGTTTTTGTTGGATTGGTGAACAGAACTGTTTGCAGCCTCACTTTTTGAATATCCGCTTTGTATGCTTTAATTTTGTAACTGGAACAACTATATCCAAGAAGACAATATGTAATGTATCAAATAGTGATTTCTTACTGTTTATTTTTTTGAAATTCTGTATTGGTTCTACCCTTTTTTCTGTTTTGCTTCCCTCCTCTTTAAAAAAAATATGTACATGCATCAAAACCCCAAGTAAAATATAATAACTATCTATAAATGAATAAATAATGCAAAAAAGCACAAGGTGTACCATTAGTAAGGGATTGTGGAAAGGAGACAAAGGGAAGTTAGTGTCCTTCATACTCTACATTTCTTTATGAAAAAAATTTTTTGGAACTAGAAAGAGGTGATAGTTAAATGTACTAAATGTGACCAAACCATACATTTTCCAATGACCAATTTTATGTTAAGTGAATTTTACTTTAATTGAAAAAATAAAAGTGCTACAAATGAGAACTCAGGTGGAAAATTGACATGAATGCAATAGTCTCTTGTCTAAGAAGAGAAGCATAAATTGATGAAAACCCACAATAAAATTTTCCATGGTGATTCATTCTTTAAAGAGTCATGTTTATTGAGGTATCTTGTGTATTGATAATTCTGTGTATTATGCACTCTATGATATAGAGGCCACACATTAATTTTTGTTTGGGATTAAGAAAAACAAAAATTTTATGAAATTGTATAAAAGAGTTTCTTCTGAGATCTTGCTTGTTGATCTGTGGAGCAAAACCACCGTACGACACAATAGGCAGTTACATGTTGTACCTTTATTACTCTAAGGTCTTGGCAGATCTGAGGAATACCCTGATGTATTTCTCCCCTTCCCACTAGATTGACACTAGGGTCTTCTGTTTCTGAGTGACCCATTGGTCCTGAGGGACACAGCGCAGAGGTCTGTGGCTACTTATCACAGTGATGTCCTCCCAATGTGTGTCTTGTACAATAATACACAGTTGTGTTCTATGAGCCTACAGTGTTCAGCTGCAGGGAGAGCTGGTTATGGGATGTGTCAGGGGTGATAGGCACTTAGTCTTGAATAGATACTGCATACACATTATACCACTTGGACCTATAGTCTGTCCTTTGCAGCCACTCAAGACCTCTCCCCAGGGGCTGCCTGATCCATTACCAAGTAACACTGGTGCTCAAGACCATGTCCCTAGTGATGGTCTGTGAGTACTTCACAACTCTTATGCTTGATTTTTGCAGCAGGGCCTGGGAAAGGACACCTGCAGGCAAAAGGAAACAAGAAAGGTAATATTCATGGCCTGTGAATTTTGATTGAAAATCCACATTTTTCTAGATGCTGACCCTGTGAGAGATCCAGTTCAGACAGGAAGATGAGCAAGGCAACAGTCTTGTCCTGTGCGATGCTGACCATTTTTGTGCTCTGGAATTTAGGAGGCTGTGCAATCTCCAGTAGTAGGTGATATTTAATAGAAGTGAAGCCCATTTGCCTGTGCATCTGACTTCTTGATATAAGGCCACACAAGGATGTATGATACAGACAATTCACTGAGGCACAAGGGCCTCTGGTTTAGAACCAACTTTCACCAGAGCCACTTCCTTCATTTGCCCCAAGGCAGGTATAAAACCATTGTGATCAGCAGTGTGGCTCTGGCATAGGCTGAGCATGATGCTTTCAGGTTTTCAGCACTGAGAATCTTTTGACAGCAGCAGGCTGAATGTCCATATTAGTTTATTGGAACTCTTCATCTCTTCATTCTTTCATTCTATCAATAAATCTTGGAGAGTAATGTAAAAGCAGCTTAATCCAAGCTCTGAAGTGCCATCCATGAGGAAGGCAAGATAATTTGGCTGCTCCAGCCTGTGAGTGGGTAGAGGCATGCAGTGCATGGGGAGGGCATGCAGTGTCTGCCTTATTAGTCTTTGGCTGTTACCATGAGGGAGTGTGTGGGAATGGCCATGATGTATTTGTCCTAACACATGGACCAGTCCCCAGTGGAACTCACATAAAGGACTCATTGTTCCCCACAGTGGAGGTGTCACAGGCAAAAGCTGGATGTTGAGGTGATGAAAGTGATATGTTCTGCCCTGTAGGACAGCTCACAGCTCACAGCAAAACCAGAATAAAGGGCTTTGTGGAATTGTGGGAAGGGCAGACTTCAGGCATTTATGGTGAGTTACAATAGCTTCAAACACTGAGATCACCACAGCATATAAGATACAAGAGCAAGTACAACCACCTTCAGATATGGGAGGTTGCATGTCATATATGGGTCTGAGTCTGTCCTCCTACAAATGTTGAGCTCAGTTCCTCAGCATCAACTTTAGGGACATTTGTGATTCAATGAAAATTGGTGTCTCTCAGGTAGCTTGAGGCAGGGAAGCTCAAGACTGGACAGTTGCTTTGGTCAAGGCCTTGTAGTGTGTTGGTCAGTTACCAAGTGTGGAAAACAGCTAGGGAGAGGTGTGGCACAAGGTTCATTTCATAGGCACCCATGTACTTCCAGAGAGTGAGTCTTGGCTGAGAAAAAGAATTCAGATTCTTTGACAAAAATCCTCTGAACCCTGTTTTCAAATGTGTACAGACCAAGCCATTTCTTCCACTGTTTCCTTAGGAATGATGGAAAGCCTGTTTTATTCTACTGTATCTTGAAGCACTATTTGAAAATGTTACATTAGAATAGTTTGACCTCATAGTGTAAACCATCTAGAAACTTGAGGTGCAGAATGTTTCCAAAAACCATCCTGCTAGACTAGAGTGAAAGTCTATGACAGCTTGTGCTTTTGGCACAGTCCAGGGCTTGCCCAGTGCCTTCTCAACATTGCAATATATCCTAGATCAGAGGCTCATGGCCTCTGCTTAAGGACGCTTTCTGTATATGCCAGTTATGTAGGCAGATTTGTGAGGTGAGTTCTTCCGTGAGGCAGAGTAAAGAAAGAAACACAGGTGAGGAGGGAAAAAAGTGTCTTGGAAGAGGCTGTTTCTGACACTCTCTTAGATGGACACCAAAGGTAGTTTTGTGTCTTGGTTGCACTGTGGTCCCTCCCTGTATCTCTCACTCAGTAATGCATGGCCATGGCATTTGCTGCCAAGAAGCTCAGCTGTCAGGAGGAGAGATCCTGGCCAATTCCCTGGACATAGAACATGGGGTTTGGACAGGTGCACTGAGTTGTGTGTCACCACTGCACCTCAGCTGGCCCATGTACTTGGATCCTTGGGTGTAGGACCCAGGACCATAATTTACTGAAACTGATGGAGTTTCCAAATATGCAGCAGTGTGGAAGCAGATCTGAGAGGCCTCACCAGACCTGGCCCAACCCTGGCATCCTCTCTGTGCCAGATGAAAGCGGCCAGGGGACAAGGAAAAAATTCAGAAGTGATGAGACACCACAACCTATGGCCTAATTGCTGCCTCTGAGACACACCAATGAGGGTGCAGCCACCAGGCGGAGTAGAGCATTCAGAGACCCCATGCTTTCTTCAACATCAGACTCAATTGTCTCGGACAGGTACCTAAAGCACTGCAAGAAATGCTACTGCCTTTCTCAAGTACAACATTGGGTCTGGTTGGGTCATTGACAGGACTTTGTGTTTTTCCATGCTTGAGCCTTTAAGATTCTGCTGACTACTGCTATTACTCAGATAAATCCTTTCCCCCTCATATCCTACTGCTTCTTAGCCTTGCATTGTGGAATGAGGATGGGGATGAGGATGAGGAATGGTGAAAGGATAATAAGAAATGGAATAAATACTGCATGGGGGAAGGAACGTTTCTCCAGTGTAAAGACCCATTTGTAATGTATTCCTCAGGGAGTTTATTGAGGAGTTGAGAGTGTCAGTAAAGTCACAGACTTCCCCATTCTGTTTGGTAGCATAGAACAGTCTCCTTGTCCTGGAAAGGGACCATTTCCTGTGCTGGAGGGAACTGAGAGAATTCAATAATATTTTTCCACCAGGCAGGACTACAATGGCCCTTAAGGCACTGCCTTTCTTCTCCAGGGCCCTTTAGGAAGCCTCTGCTTGGTACTTTTGTAACATAAAAGACAGTGAAGTGGTCCTTCAGTGTGTATCTCAATTCAGCATTGGAGAAGCCAAGATTTTTTTTCTGACTCAAGATAGAGACAACTATCCTAAAGTAAATATATTATCTTACTTCAGTGCACCCTAAAGAGAAATAATTATTTTAAAATTCTTTTTTAAAACATTATTGGGTCCTGAATTAGATCCTCCATTTCCCAAAGTAGTGTACAGCAAAGGCTTAAAGAAATGAGACAAGTGGTATGATTTTTGGAGTCAATGAGGGTCAAAACCCTTTACCTAAATTCAAGACTCTGATGCCTAAGACAAAGACTCTGGACTGCTCATATTTATTATGAGGTCCAAACAAGGAGCATAGAAACTAAGGAAAGCATGAGCAATGAGCAAGATTATGTGTATCAGTTCCTGACATAGATCCCCAATCTCCCAAATGATTGTGAGGCAAAGTTTTAAATAAAATGAGACAAGTGGTGTGATTTTAGTACTCCATGAAAGTCATAATCATTTTGCTGATTTTGAGATTCAGAAGTTCCAAACAAAGAATTCTCTGGACTGCCCATATTTATTAGGTCAAAAAGAAAGGATGGGGAAAGTTAGGAAAGTTTTGGAAATGAGCAGGAACTTGGGAGTCACTTCAAATGCTTCTCCAGGTAGTAAATAATGCTAATTTAGGAGAAACATCTTATCTCCAGGATGAAATATATGGTAGGCATACATCTTCATGAGTGAGATTCCTTCAGCTGTAGTCTCTATTTATTCAATTAGTGTTAAAGCCTAAGTGTATTCAGCTGTGGCCTTATCTTGCCCCTTGAGGTATCTCTGGCCATACAAGGAACCAGACGCCTCAGCCAAGATGCGTGATTCATACAGGTTCACTTAATATGAATCAGCAGCTAGTGACAGCAAGGGGCCCAGGCCTAGAACAGACTCAGGGATAAACGTAGAAAGCTATTTAGTTAATTTTAAATCCTGCTCAGGGCAGCTTCATAGTGGTCTCCAAAATCTCTCCCTTTTTGTTTTTGTAACTAAACTGGATCAGAGTACGTCATGGTTGAATGTTATCTTGGAGTAGGCCTGTCTTGGCTTCTTGTCAACAGACTATGAATAGAAAAAGGAGAAACAGACAGATTACTCCAAGTATACCAAAATAAATCCAGAAGTGTCTCTTTAGATAGTGGAAAGGATTTAATTGACCTAAGACATTAGAAAATTTGTCCCAATCTTGAATTTGTTTGTTAAATCTTTGGGTTTGTTGGGACATTGAGAACACTTCCCTCTAGAGAGCTTCAATATACATAGTAGCATTTTGATGGATAGTTCCTTGTTTATGCTTTTTTTGTCTTCCCAAGGATGCATAAATTTGTTATAAATGAAGGCAGTTATGCATAAATGAGTAGCTTTTTCATGACACTTAACCTAGGACCAGTCATGTCTAGTTCATGGTAAATCTCAGGTGGAGAATCTGCCAAAGTAATGGGCATAACTAATGGTGAATTAGTGACATAAGCCCATTGCTGCACTCTAGAGACTGGTGTCATATATATGGATGTTGTCAACAGAACAAATAATGCAACCAAATAATTTTCAAGGGTAGGTGGAATTTCCCTGCTGGTGACTATACCCCTAGCCTCATGAATGACTGCTTAGATTTTGTTCCACTGGATCATTTGTCCTCTCTCCTGGTCTCTTGGGGGAGCTGGAGGTGGATTCTTTGGCTGATTGCCAGCCATCACATGAGGCTGCCTCCAGCATTGCTGGACTCCCATCAATGCTTTATATTTTTCATGGATCCTACAATTGTTAATATGGAAGCATAACCTTGTTTCCACATTATTAGCTGTATTGATCTTTTAAAGTTTAAACAAAGCTTGGAAAAGGCAAAATAAGTTCTACCCGTGCAAAAAAAACTGGAATGTTTAAAAAGCAATTCTTTAAATCAGTTATGATGAGAGGCCAGTCTTGGGAAAATGTAGTTACATTTTGAAGTCTTGGCTGCAGCCCCCCATAGGAAGTAAGCAAGCATTTATAGCACTTAAATTTGTAACAAGCTGTTTGCCTGACTTCTTTGGAATAACAGAAACTGGAGTATTCCAAGGTCTAGTTGAGCTTTCTAAATGACCCAGATGCAATTCTTCTTCAACTAATTTGTGTAACTGAGTTAGCTTCACCTTGTTAAGAGGTAACTGATCTACCCAAATAGGCTCCTTCGTTTTCCATTGTAATGTTACAACTGTTTTGGGGAGAGAAGCATCAATGGCTCTTATCCAATAACCTAGTAGTATCCCATAGCTTGCTTCTTATTTTTAAGTTTAATATTAACATGCTTTTTGATTCCCTATAAGTTTATTCTTATTCCTTTATCTTCCTGATATCCCATTTTATTCATCATTTTCTTAATTTTATTATCTGAATCTTTTTGTTCAGTTTCCAAATTGGAAGTTTTTAGTTTTAAAATTAGAAACACTAGTAAGCATTTATCTCCACTTTTGTAACAAATTTCTTCCCCTCACATTAACTAGAATAGGTGCCACATAAGGTAAAAAGAAACCTTTTTTCAGTCTGGGCCCTCATGAGGCAATGGATAGACACTTTGTAACCCATGCTGAGGGGTTCCCAGTCTGATAAGGGAGATAGGAGCCAAGTCATGGGCTATTGTTCTGATGCAATCAGAGACACATATGCACCAGTGTCTATTAGACATTTAAAGTATTTTCCATTAATCCTTATAAAACATGTAGGCCTGTTTTTAGTCACTTTCTGTGTAAAGAATTGCTCTCTTTGCAGTCTTGCTCTGTGGATCTTTCTTCACCTTGAGCTGTCTATGCTTAACAAAAGAAGGCTTCTCTGTGGGTAACAAAATCAACTTTGCCACATAATTTCCCTGTTCAAAAACCCAGAGATCCATAGCACATGCAAGAATTTATATTGCATCTTGACAATCACCATCAATCACACTAGGCAAAATAGTTATTCCTTTTAAATTTAGATCAGCCTTTCCCTTGACAAGACCTTCAGGTGGTGGACCCCTGTTTCCTGGGGGAAGTGGAGTTAGATGGTCAACTCCAACGAGAGGGACTCTGCAAGCTGCAGGAAGATATAATCCTGCACTTTGACTCATTCCCCTGGTGAATGAGTTAATACCTCTCCAGAGAACCACCTTTGATGCTGTTCTTGAATTTTCTGGCAAGTTTGCACTGGGTCAAGTTGAGTGGGATTTTGACTCACAGGCCATGCCTCCTCTCTTGCTTTGTCAGCCAGAGGAAAGGTCCTCATCTCATTTTTTTGGCAAAGGTATACCACCCTTATGGAATCTAGCATGACAATATTTAGCCCAATGCCTCCCTTTTTGGCATCTGGGACAGAATCCAGGTGCAGAACCTGAGTCCTAATCACCAGAGGCATTATTGTGCTGCAGCTACAACATCTGCCCTAGTAGTTCTAACAGCTCTGCAATTATTTCTAGTATGTACCATTTTTCCACAATTAAAGCACTTTATATTATGCCTGTTTGCATTTCATGACCAGCCATAACATGAGCCATCATAATTGTGCTATAAGACTCAGTTCCAATGTCTTGACCTTCTCAAATATATGTTGTTAAATCATTAGTTGACTTTACAGGATTTAAATCCTGTTCACAATCCAATCAGCATTTTCATATGCTACTTGTAAAGTTAAGATGTTCACTGCTTCTGCATTTGATAACTGTCTGCAAATGGCTTCTAGTAACTTTGTCACAAACTGAGTAAAGTGATCCTGGGGTCCTTGCAGAATATGGAAAAAGGACATCAGTGGAGTCCCATCCTCTGGAATAGCTGTTCATGATTTTTTTACTATTTCTGCCAGTTCTGGAAATAGCTCTTCAGGACACAGAATCTGTTTCCCAAGTGATGCATATATTCCTGTCCAAGAAGACATTTTTCCATTTATTGCTGAATGTGTGTTGGAACCTGTCCGGTTTTTATGAGCCTGCTTTGAAACAAGAGTTTTTAGATTTACATCAAAATGAAAGAATTGAGTGGGAAACAGGCATGTTTGTGCTGAATATTTGATATCATAAGGTGTCAATTGATATGTATCCAAAATATTCCATGAGAGTTCTATAGTAAATGGACTTTGGAATCCATTGTTAACCACAATTGGTTTAAGGTTTGTTAGCAGTTGTATTTCAAAATGCATATGAACAAAACACTCATTGTCATTAGTGTGTCATTCAGTTCCACCTGGGAAGAAATCAAGGAGGGTATTATCCTCTCTCCATGAAACTCACTCTTCCTGAACTATCTGTAAGTTTTTTGATAGAGTGCCATAACACACTTTTTGTAAGGCTTCTGTCTGCTATTAAGGTGTACCCTCTAGGGTTTTTGTTTTGGTGGCATGCACCTAAGCAGGGAGCTCTCTTCCCTCCAAGTCCTAATCAGAGAATATTTACTTTAAGGTATTTAAAACTGAATGGACCAGATTCCAAGTTGAGAACCTCTCAGAGTAAATGATTTGCCCTGCCTTGTGTGCCTTTTTAAGATTTTCTCCAACTCTTTCCCAAATATCAATTTCCATTGTGCCTGTTTGAGGAAACCATGGATTAGATTTGGTTACTTCTTTTTAAATTTTTGTTAAAGTCTTTCTTTGTCACAAGAACCACTGAGCATTTAAGCAGGCTTTGAAGAGCAGTTGTAAATTCCTTTGCTCATTGGCTAAAGCATTTTGCCCCATATTTTACACCAGGACATAATGGCTTTTCACATTGGGATGAATCAGCCTTTTTCTTCCATCTCTTCTCTCCAGGCATCCCTGGTGAAGTTTTTGCTCTGTGAAGGCCTCCTCCATATGCAAACTTTTTCACACTGGGTGGACTTACTCATTCAGGCTAAAATTCCAATTCTAAAGATTTTAGGTCCCTGTCCCCATCTCCAGTTATAGGGTCCTGACAGAGATCCCTGATCTTACAAATGAGTGTATGTTGAAGACTTAAATTAAATGAGACAAATGTAATGATTTTAGAGCTCCAGAAGAGTCAAAACCTTTTAGCTGAGTTCAAGACTCTGAGTGCTAAGACAAAGAATTCTCTGGACTGCCCATATTTATTAGGTCAAAATCAGAGGGTGAGGAAACTGATAAAAGCACAGTGAATGAACAGAAAATTGTGAGTCACTTCAAAGACTTGTCCAAGTAGTAAATTATGCCAATGTAGGAGAACCATCTAATTTCCATGGTGACATTCATGGTGGGAGTGCAACTGCAGGAGTGAGATTCCTTCAGATGTAGTCTCTACTTACTTAGTTAGTTTTGGAGCCAAGGTGACTTCAGCTGTGGCCTTGAGTTATCTCTGGCCCTTGAATTATCTCTGGCCAAACAGGGCACTAGATGCCTCAACCAGGACCAGTGATCCATACAGGTTCACTTACTATGAGTCAGCTTCCATTTCCAGGCAAGATGCCGAGGTCTAGGACAGGCTCACAGAAAAATGTAGAAATACATTTAGTTAATTTTAAATTCTGCTCAAAGTGGCTTTCTAGTGGCCTCCAGAATTATCCATTGTAGGGTTTCCCAGGAATTTGTTGAATACAATTATAGAAACAACTACTGCAATAGCACAATGTAAGATTTTTCAGGTTAGAGAAAGTGTCTAGTCAAGTGTCAGCAGGAAATGTGCTGACATCCAAAGGTTCAGATCAGACAGGATGCCTGAGAACAAGAGGAGTCATGGAAAGCCTTTTCCATCACAATCCCATGACTCTGAAAGAAACTAGAGTCAACAGCACTGTCATCAAGAGGAGCTGTCATCAAGTGGAGATGGGTCCACATTAATTGCCTGGTGCCTGTAGAGAGATCTCCACACTGACCAAATCTGTAACAGGAGTTTCTTCTGCCAGTGCCCAGAGTGTTTTGTTTCTGTATAAGGCTGATTAATTTGGGTTAGCCTGGGTAAGTGCCACAGGTTCCTGAGACCTGGTGCTGTGTAGTTGTAGCTAATGAGCCTAACAACAGTAATCCAAGATATAATCTTAACCAATAATTTCTGTTCCTGTGACTTGCATGAGACTGTGCTGGAGGGGATGGTCATGTAAGGAAAATTTTGAGCATTTCCTTCTGCTATCAGGCCATCATGCTGTGTCTGTCATTTTAATTTTTGGAGAGCCTCTCCATGAAAGCATTCTTAGTGGTGGTTCACACTCTGTCTTGGCCCAGATAACTGGAAACAGAGTGACTCTTGTGCTCTATTTCAATCTGATATAGCTCTTTGGAAAATTCCTAAGGATTTCCTCTTCAGCATCTCCATCTACAGAAAGGAATAATGTGCTGGCCCTGAGAAAAGAAAATTTCCTTATTCACACCAGGCCCTTAGCAAGAAGTTGACCATAGACAAGTCAAATCAAATGTCATCAGCAGATGACAGCCAGTGACAAGGCAAAGGGCTGGGGGACACATCATTTAGATTCATGTTTTCCATACATGACACAGATTTTAAAGGAGTTTCCCACTTGAAGAAGGGACAACCTGGTCTCCCTGATGCACTAGAGAGAGCCCAAGATGGGGAGCCCATGGAGTTGTAATAGTCCAAAATGGATTGCTTTCAAACTAAGCAGCAGAGGAAATAAAAACTACATCAATATCCAGATTGAAGATATAAACTAAAAGTGCCAGCTTCTTTCATGATATCCCCACAGGTAAATTCATCACAGTATGCAGATCCTCCCACTGGGCTTTTTGACTGACTCCAAATTTGGACACATTGCTGTTGTGAGAACTTGTGGAGGAAGTCACCACACCAATTCTGGAGAATTACAGAATTTTAAAAAAAGGCTGATGAGAAAACCTGCAGGGAGCAGTGACTAGAGCAGTCATTGTGTGTGATAATACTGAGGCAGCAAAAACTATATTCATTACTCAATTACAAGCAGAATGTGATTGGAGGGAAGATACCAATAGGAAAGAATGCCTATGTGGCAACATGAGAGAGGGCAAAAATTTAAATAAAACTCTAGTGGACCTGGTTTTATTTCCAGAGAGGAAAATGGCACTGTGTTTAATAACATAGTGCATAACTAATTTTAAATAATTCTGTTCCACTGTTTATCTATTCAATGTACTGAGTGACATTTATGTTCTGTATAGGGCAGTTATGTTTGAAACAGCTGTAAAAATTCTCATCCTAATTTTTTTCTGGTTGCCAGTATTTTTGTTTCTTTTAATTTTGTTTTGATTCTGTTTGAACTTACATTTAAACATATCAAAATTACACATCTTTATGGAGATCATGTGATGTTTAGTATATATGCACTATATAGGGCTTAATAAGAGTTGAATTGTCTGCTTTCTAGAGAATGATCATTTCTATGATATCACTAAATTCCTCTTTGAAAGATTTGTGTAACAAATAGTACAGTACTTTTAGTTGCAGTCACCCTACTGCTCAGCAGCACCCCAGAATATCTTGACCCTGTGGGAATGCCCATAGCACCCACTGATGAGCTTCTCCCAGTCTTCCTCCTCCATCTTTATGTCTCATAGTTCCCTAGAGCCTGTGATTCCCATGGGTATGCTTTATGATGGTGTCTGTCTTTGGAAAGGCTGTCACAGTGTCTACAATTTAGGCTTAACATCTTGGGTTTCCATCAATAGGGAGTGGTAACTGTTCTGCTCAACATGTCACTAGGTGCAAGGATACGGCCCTATGATCTACTTCCTCAAACTAGGCCCTGCCGTCCAACAGGTTATTCAGCTGAGACCTCATCAATAGGTGACTCCTTTAACACATTGATGTCTTCATGAACCAATAATTCATTTAATATTTTAATATTGCTGCCCTGGGTATCAAGTCCATGTGTGAGATAAAGGAGTCATTTGAAGTGCAAATACTTACTCTAGGGCAAGAATGGATAGCATTTTAGAAAAAGTGCCCAAAATGCAACCCAAAACATTTCTTCATATCAAACTGTCAGTACTGCCATTAAGCTTCAGTACTGAAGTTTTAGTTTAGAAAAACTATTGATGCACTAACTTCAGCTGTTTTAAAGAAAAATAAATGCCACATATACCATATATTCATCATCTCTTACTAGGTTTTTTGGCAGCTCAGCTTGTTCAGTTTTACACTTTAGAGCTGAGTAAAGGTCCATGTTGTGGGGATGTGTATTATATTGCTTTCTAGATTCAGGGTACAGATTATGTACTACCTGTGATCCATTTGACCTGGTCACCAGGAAATACTCATGATGCATGTTTTAAGAAGATTTAATTTTATGTGTACTGGTTTGCAGTTCATATGTGTTATAAATGTTCTATGACTATGTGCCTGTTTCAAAGAAGATCATAACAATTATATCAAGTATGAAGGTGTATTTGAATTTTTTAAAATTAAAGTATATGCCACTGATAAATGCAGAATCAACTGAAAAAAGAGACTGTTATAAAACAAACTAATTGTGTGAGGCCAGAATTATGAAAATCATAGGAAGGAAATTCAGAATACAAGAAACTGGAATAGTTGTTCTTACATATTCTCCATTTTTATCTGATTTAAATGTGGAGAGAAAGAGAGAGGGGGGGAGAGAGAGAGAGAGAGAGAGAGAGAGAGATTGGGTGGAGAGTGTTTACACTGTACCATGCTGTATTTTATGAATTCCTCATTTCTAAAATTCAAAAGGAAAGTGCAGGCCCACGTCCTGCTAGTGCCCTTGGACCGAAAGAGCTCACTGAAGCCCATGGGCCCTGTGGTGAGTTCAGCCCACTCGCCCCTCTCACCTCCTCCCTGAACAAGTGACTCCTAATGGGGCTGGGGCTGAGCTGGGGAATCAGATATTCTTACATTGCCAAGGTGAAGATTGGGCTGTTTTATAAGATCTTCCAAACAGGAACATTGATTTAATTTCCTACACTGAAGCATTTATTTTGGCATTTGACAACATCTAGTCATCAGAATAAAAATTCTTTTTTAGATGATTTTCATTACTGCAAATTCCAGGACAGCCTGGGCTACAAAGTGAGATCAAGGCCAGCCTGAACTACATAGTCAAGCTCTGTCTCAAAAAGACAAAAACAAACTAAATCAAAACAAAAAACCTGAAAAAATATTGTGACATTTTGTTTATATTAGTGTATGTCAATTGTATATATGTATAGATACCACACCATATTTTAATCATGATCAAAATCAAAATACATGTATGTAATGTATAATAATCAAACCAGGGTAAATATCTTTTCAATAACCACAAAACTTTATCATTTCTTTGTGTTGAAAACAATCAAAATCCTCTCTTCTACTTCTTTATAATGTGCATAATAAATTGTTGGGAGCTGTATCACCTAACTCTGCTATACAATATCACAATTTATTCCTATCAACTGTTTTTCAATACCTGTTATCCATTCTCTGGCTATGACTTTTTTTCCTACTAATCTTCCTATCCTCTGATGACATTGTTTCTACTCTTCTACTTTTATTGAAGCAAATATTTTTGTTTCCATATGTAAGTAAGAACATGTCATACTTGTCTCTCTATGCCTAGTTTATTTTCCCTAATACTAATGTTTTCAAATCTCATGCATATGGATACCAGTGACAGAATTTCACTCTTTTGTTTAACTGAATAATATCAATTGGATATGATTTTTCCATTTTGTATGTATTATGTATACATTTTATTTTTTAATCATCTGTTTATTACATGTCTTACATATTGTGAAATAGTGCTGTAGTAAACAAAGTAGAACAGATATCTCCAATATGCCAATGTGCTGCATGGGTTCCTTCTTCTCTGGATGCTCACCAAAATTTGTTAATTTCTGTGTTTTTTTATCATAGCCATGCTGATATTTCATTGTGGTTTGGACTTTCATTTCTGTGATGGTTAGTGATGTTGAACATTATCTCATAAACTTGTTGATGAATTGTACATTTTTTTGAGAAAATATTACCGAAGTTTTAAGCTTACAACTTGCTAAATACTTTTCCCATTTTAATCTCTTGGTCTCCACATGTAAGAATGGCACTGTTAAGAAAATATTCACTATGGCATAATAATTAGTATGTCAGCATATTTAAAAGTAATGTATTTATTTATTGTATCAAGTTTGAAATCCTATCTCAAAACTCCAGAAAACAATTCTACTCTTTCTAATTCACTTAGCATAGTGGATGATAGCATTGAGCAATTTAATTGCATGGTAACTAACAAATTTAATTGAGAAATTGAGTTACAATTATTTGCATTATATTTTCAATGAGCTCATTAATTAATTTCTACTCTTCATCTTCACGGGACTAATGGCACTATTAATTTGTATACTAATGAAAACCTACTATAAAGTCTATATCTTGGAGCTTTTTTGTCTTGATTGTGTAGCAAGTGATATTTTAATTGTAATTTGAATTGCTAATTATAATCAAATAAAATTTTAATTTCTTAGTCCAAAAATCAAAAGATAAGTGGAAAATTCAATTAAAGAATATGGTAATATAGTTTATAAGATTAAAAAATTTAATTTAAATATATTGTAAAAGATTTATGCAACAAAAGTCATGTAGATATTTTAGTGAATATTAACATTGCCATTTTGTATGTCTATTCTACCAGTAATACAAGACAAACTTTGTATTTTTTGCATTTAATGATGATTACTAAAAGTAATATATAAATATTGACTATGGTTAAACATTGCTAGTGAACCAGTAAAGGACCCTAAAGTTTGGATTGTTTTGTACTGATGACAACTTTCACTGACATTTGTAGCATCATAGTTTAATTCTCCTTACCCATGATCACTTATAAAAAGAAATAAGAAAAATATTTATCATGGCATTGTTCTTCTCATAAAACCTGTGAATCAGTGTGATGGTGATTATAGGAGTGGATTATAATAACACTTCACATATTTGTGTGCATCTTCACACTTGCAAACTTAGCAGTTTTCTTCTATCTTTGATATCAACACCAAAAATATCCCAGAACTAATCACTCATTGACTTGTTATTTATTTAATAATTACTATTTTAAACCTACTATGAATTTGATAGTGCATTTAAAAGCTAAAGTCACAAGACTGAGTGAATTATGGACTCTGGTTTCAAAAAGTTTATGGAGGAAAATAACTAATCATCTCAGTATTTTAACAACGTGACAAATGCTTGGTTCAACACTTAGTGCACTGGGAGCTCTGAAGGTACACAATGAGTTCTAACTAATGATATTTGTTCTGTCCCAGCCAGGACAGAACAAATAGAAGTAACCTTTGAGTTGAATTCCTAAAGAAAAAATTAGGCAGAATTAAACAGGTTAGGAAAGGTTAGGAAAGAAAACTGGATAAGGTATGCCTGGACATACCAAAGAATCTAATTGGCTTTACATGATGACCACACTTATGCAGAGAACACCAGCACATCTACTCCAATGTTTACTAATTGAAACATTTAATTATTTTTATATTTATTATTACTACAACAATTTATAAATAGAAATTTCAAATATGTGCTCAGGTGTTTTCAGTTGAATTAATACTACTTACAGAATTATCTTTCACAAAATGTTTTTTTTTTTGGTGCTGGTGATCGACCTCACAACTTCCAGGCAAGCACTTATGTCCCTGAAATAAATTCCTTGCCCCAAAAATATATTTTTTAAGAATACAGAGTAATCAAGGAAGAAGAAGCAGATTTGGCAAAATATGAATTGATAAATGGATAATATTTAAAGGTGATGAGGGGTACAAGAGGCATCATAAAAATATATGTACATATTATATATACATATAAATATATAATATGTACAATACACACATATATACATGAAATATGCATATATAATATATAATTAAATATATATGTATACTTTCATAATATAGATTAGGATTTGAAAATGAAATAAATTAGGAGTATAAAGCATAGCATATTTTTTTCCCTCCCAATGGATTTGAGTCTTAGTTCAAAAACTGAATTTAAATTAACTGGGCAGGGTTATAAAATCTAAAACAGGCACACTGATTTAGTTTTTCTAGGGTGGGTTATGGCCATATCTGTAGAAAGTCATTGTGTGTGTGTGTGTGTGTGTGTGTACACCTAATTCAGAACAAATTTAAAGTGCAATGATTAATACATGTGAGATATATGGATCCAGCTTCAATCTTCTGCATAAGGATTGTCAGTATTTCCAGCAACATTTGCTAATGACTATTTTTCCTCCAACATATGTTTTCAGTTTATTTGTCAAAGAACAATTAGCTGAATGTGTCTGGGCTATTTTCTATATCCTCTTTTCTGTTTCATTGATCCACATGTCTATGCTTATTGCCATAGTCTTGTGGTATGACTTGAAGTCAGGTATTGTGATGTCTCTCACTTTCCTCTTATTGCCCAGGATTGCTTTTGGTACTGTAGATCTCTTCTGGTTCCATATGCAATTTAAGATTATTTTCTTAATTCTGTGAGCAGTGCCATAGGAATATTGCTTATAAAGGGTTATGTTATATCCACTTAACAATTTTGGAAGCATAACCATTTTGGTAATATTACTTCTGTCATAGATGATACCTTTCTATTGTTTGATGTCTTCTTCAATATCTTTTTTAAAAAAATGCTGTAGTTTTCATTGTAGAGGTCTTTCATGTCCTCAGGCAGTGAGGAATTCCTAGGTATTTAAATTTTCTTGATGCCATTGTGAATGGGACTATTATCCTAATTTTTTTATCAATGAGAAATGCCAGGAATGACATTTTTTGTGTGTTGGTATTATATCTTACTACATTGTTGAATTTACTTATTAATTCTAAGTATCTTTTGATGAAATTCAGTGGTCTTGGATGTATGGGGGTCATTTAATTTGCCAATAATTGTTTGGCTTCTTTTCCTCTATTCCTTTTACTTATTTCCCTTACTTCACTGCTCCTGCTAATGTTTTGAGTACTATGTTGAACAGAATTGGTGTTAGTAGACTTCCTTGATTTCTATACATTCTGTAGGTTCTCTCCTTGCTCTGTTAATTATTTCTTTTGCTGTGCAGATATTTTGTTAATTTTTGGCAGCTATTCCTCAGACAGAGGACTAATATATAGAATATATAAAAAAACTCAAAATAGAAGACCCCCCAATAAAAGATCTATCAAAAATGAGTAAGAAAAATGAATAGACATTTCTTGGAAGAATTACAAATGGACAATACAGATATGAAAAAATTTTTAACATCTCTTAGCATTGGAGAAATGCAAATTTTAAAAATACTAAGTTTTTTCTTGTGACAGAAAGAATAGCAATCATTAAGATATTAAATAATTATAAATGCTGGCATGGCTAAAAAGGAAAAGGAACTCTTCCACATTGTTGGCAGTATAATCAGTACAACCATTGTGCACATTAGTATGGAGATTTCTCAAAAAACTTAACACTAATTTCATCTAATCCAACTATTCCCCTGCTAGGTATCTAGATATAATATTACAGGAATACAGACATACCATATTTATAGGAACATAATTAATAATAGATAAATCTTAGGAAAAGCCTATATGTACATTAAAATATGAATGAATAAAGAAAATATGTCATAAAATGAAAAATAAGTAGAAAAAAATGAGAAATATATATAATGGAATATTACTGAGCAATAAAAAATATAAATTTGGGAAAGTTCTATGGAAATAGATACATCTTAAAAACATAAAGCAGACACATAAGCTTAAATTTCATATGCCTTCCCCTTTTTTTGAAGAAAAAAGCAAAATAAAGGACTGAGAAAAATCCAGAAATTTAGAACTTTTGAAAATGGGAAGGGGACAAAGAGGTGGAAGGTGAAGTTGGAGGCAAAGAAGTTGTAAAAACATTTAAGATGCTTTGTGTAGAAGTACCAACTACCCACAAGAAATGTAATCATTATGTGATTACATATATCATTACATGAACCAATAATAATAATACTAATAATAATGATAATAGTAAAGATAATGAAAATGTGGAAAAGGGATCTCAATAGAGGTGGGTGGGGAGAGAAAGGGGAATGAAAAATTAATGAAATATATAGAATACATGTACTTATTACATTAAATGAATGTAAACATCACATACTACAAATATATACTAATACAAAATAAAAATTGCATAGAAAAGAGCTATGGTTTCAGCATTTGTAATCCAAAACCTGCCACTAGGTTGTAATAATTATGAACCATGATTTTAAGCTTGACTTGTAGAGAGAACAGAACTTTACCCCTGTTTTTTTTTTCTACAATGGAAAGGTTACTGTATAAAGTAATGTCTTTAAAGAATAAGAAAAAATAGTGAACTAGCACTAGGTAAACACACTAATAGAAAGATATTTAAGTTGAATAAGCAGAGTGCTGCAGACACACTTAAATTTCCAGTAATATGAAGGGGCAGTTGTTGAACACAGTGTTATTAACAATATTGTTTGAAATAAGTAAATTATATTATAGGTAAATGTTATAGATTCTCAAAACTGAACCTTCCTTAAATGTGTTAGTATATGGCACTATTATCTATGATCCTGATTTCTTTCTAGTGGAATGGTTATACAGGTTTGTTTCTAAAAAACTCTGTATTTAGTGATGATGCATTGATAACTTAAAGTTACACATAATGTGAATGTTGAAGTAAGTCTTCTCTGTTGAAAGAATTGATTGTTAGACATTAACCATTATATAACTTTTGGATATTCTCTTATTCATGAGACCTTAAGATAATAAATATCACATCAGTATTTGTTCCATTTAGAGGAGGTTAATTTTATTGATTGAAGATGTATGTGTTCCCTCTGAAACCAAACCTCCATTTAGAGGAGGTTAATTTTATTGATTGTAATTGTGTGTGTTTTCTCTTAAACCAAACACAGCTACACATATAGTAGCTACTATATACCTATGGAAAAATAATGTATAATAGTACATTTCTGTGTTTGCTTGCATCTGTGTAATTCATTATCTATAGGATTCCTGTCTTTGAGAAATTTAAAGTTAATTGGCAAAAAACCTGTAAAAAATCAGGATGTAGTGACAAAAGAGTTTCATTGAAGACAGTGTAGGAGACACTTTGAGTGACCCCCACTGAATGCAGAAGAATTGCTTCAACATTAGTTAAATCCAGGCCTATTTCCATATACCAATATGTACAGAGCTGACTATGGTGTTTCCTTCTCTCTTCAATTGACTCTAAACATTGCAAATAAGGCTAGCTGAGGTATTGTTGTGTAGTGTCTAAAGTGATCAGACAGTCTCCTGTTTCCACACATCATGCTGTCTGAAAAGATGAGCACAGCAGACCAGCAGAGCCAGTGGGCACCAGGAATGTTAGCTGGGTACAAACCTTGAAATAAAGAGGTTATGAGTCCCCAGGAAATGAAAGTTTGCATAAGAGAAACAGAAACAACAACTTTCTAAAACCACTTAATTGCTACCTTTGTTGAATTATGCAGAGTGATCCTTCTGCATGTCATTCTTTCTGCATTTTGCAAAGATGTTTTTCTCCCTTCCTTGTTAGCCAGCTCAAGTTTCTCACATAGTTCCTTCTATCCTCATGATCACTCATCATCCAGCCACTCCCATCTTCACAAGATAATAAATTCTGGGAGAGGCCTGGGATCAGGGCCTTTGAGTATCCTCATTGTGATTGGACACAGGACCACTTGGCTGCTCTTAACTTGAATACTTCTTGGTGTCTTTACTCTCGCCTCAGACTGGAATTAACTTACTGGAATTCAAGTAACATTTAAACAGGATTTTAAATATAACTTTTAGGATTGTGAGGAAGACTGAAATAGGGATTAGGATATTGGATTACATTGGTCAATATAATTCAGGATTGCAATAGACAGGGCCACAGAGCAGAGGGTTCTGGGGTAAGAAGTAGCCAGATCCCCTGGGAAACTGGGAAGGGCTGAAAGGAGGAAGAAAAACAGGATGAGTGAGAAATTTCCAGACAGACAGAGAGAGAACCACCTGGGAGGAAGAGTCATTCATCACACTTAGTCAGACCATCTGCTTCATATTCGAATGCCTTTGTTTCGATTGGAATATAGAAATTCACAGAAAAACCCACCTCTGTTTTCTACAGTAAATGTGAAAAAAAGCTGCAGGAGAGACATAATCATGTCTTTCACAGCAGTTCAGAGGGCAAAGCACACAAATTTACAAGTTCTTCTAGGCCAGAAGGGGCTAGTTACTGCAATAATGGTAGATGGAAGCTAAATCAAATTTAATGCAATCCCAATCAAAATACCATTAACATACATTAAAGAACTAGAGAATACATTCTGAAAATTCATTTGGAATCAGGAGAAACCTAGAATAGCAAAGGCAATTCTGGGCAACAAAGGCAAGATAGGAGGCATCTCAATACCTGACTTGAAACTATACTACAAAGCCACAGTTATCAAATCAGCATGGTAATGGCAAAAAAGATCTGAGGATCAATGGAACAAATTAGAAGATGTAAGTACTACTGCAAAGACACTCAGCCACCTTACATTGGACAAAGGAGCTAAACATATTCATTGGAAAAAAGATAGACTCTTTAATATATGGTGTTGGAAAAATTGGCTTTCCACAAGCAGAAGACTGAAAAAAGACCCATGCTTATCACCATACAGTAAACTAAAATAAAAATTGGTCAAGGATCTAAATATTAAAACAGAAACACTAAATTTATTGGAAGACAAAGTAGATAAAAATCTTGGAAGCATAGGTGTAAGGAAAGAATTCATGAATAAAACACAAACCACATGGGAAATACTTCAAATAATCAACAACTGAGATCTTATATTACTAAAGATCCCTTATTTTTCACTTTGAAATAAGTCACCAGAAAGTGAAAAGAAAGTACACAGAATGTGAAAGAATTTTAGCTAACAATCCCTCAGAAAAAAAGGACTTATATCCAGAACATATAAAGAATTGAAAAATTCAAAAACTCTCTCCAAGAATTGGCATCAGAGAATTGGCATCAGAGAACACATGGTTCTCTGATGAAGATATACAAATGGTAAATAAATACATGAAGAAATGTTCACCATCCTTGGTCATTCAAGAAATGCAAATTAAAACAGACCTGAGATTTCATCTCACCCTGGAAAGAATGGCTGCCATCAAGAAAACAACTGATAACAAATGTTGGTGAGTATGCAGGGAGGAAAAGAACACTTCTCCACAGTTGCTGGGAGTGCAGACTGCTGCAAACACTCTGGAAATCAGTATGGATATTCCTCAAAAACTAGGATTGGAAGTTCCATTCAATCTTGTTATTCCCCCTCCTGGGTGTTTTCCCAGAAAAACTGAAAAGGTCATTTCACAGTTCACCCATGTTCATAGCAGCTCAATTTGTGACAGCAAAATCTTGGAAACAACAAAGATGCCCATCAACTGCAGAGTGAATGAAAAAAATGTGGTATTTTTGTACTACTCAGTATGAAAAAGGATTATCTTGAGGCCTTTATCAGTAAATAGAGGCAACTTGAGAATATCCTCATTAGTGAAATAAACAAGACTCACATTAGTAAATATTGTCACATTGTCTCTCTAGTGTAAAAAATAATAACTGACAGAATAATACTATCTAAAAACTATAATAGATATAAAAGTATAATATATATAAAAGTGTAATAGATATAATAGAAATTGTAAATGAAATGGAAAGAAAGTGCTCTAAAGGATATTGGTATGTATAGTGTTTAAGATAGATGACAATATTACTGAGCTTTGGTAGATCATTGAATAGAAGTGTTTATGCTATTAATGCTTGAGTGTCTAATTAAATTTTTATGATTTGATTTATAACTTTAACAACTACTGTTAAAATGACAATATTTAATGAATGTATCAACTAGCGATTTTATGATGATTTTTGAATTCTTTATTCTACATTTCTTCTTGTTTTTTATTTTGTCTTTTTAAAATTTTATTCTTTCTCTCTTAAAATAAAAATAAAAACATACATACTCTTAGATCATAAAGTAAACATTATTTTTTCACCTTATATTCAATTGTGGTTAGGTTCTGTTTGAGTACCTAAAATATACCAGTAGTGTCAGTAAAGTATAATCTTGGTTTTGAAATTACTAAATAGTGTGGTTTATTCTAAGTGGTAATTTACAGTAGTTAAACAAATTGTCTTAATTAGATTTCTGGAAGAACTAAGGTTGTTTCATAATAATATTGTCTTTCTTTCATTTACCTGGTCCTGTGTTTCTCAGTTCCAGTCTATGTCACAGAATAAATTTGCATTGTGGTTTTTCACTTGTTTTATGTCTGTTTATGGCCATTGTAACTATTGCTTGTCAAAACTCTAAAAATTTAAGGTGCTAACTACTAAATATAAAGGACTATAATTTACAGCAGACTCTACATAAGAATCACTCTTTCTAAATCTTTGACATTGTTCAAATTTAACAAAAAAGAGCTTAGGATGCAGACTAATTATGTGTCATAGCCACTGCAATGTAGGATATATTCTAATTAATCATATGTATAAAATTTTCCTTGACACAATGCAGCAAATCTGTCTATGATTAATTGACAATGCATAACAATACATTCAGAGATGAAGGGGACAATTTGCAACAATCAAAGAATCACATGTGTGTCAAACCTATCAATGTAAGCAGAGCTGCAGATGTTATGAAGGATAAGGCTGATGCATGACTGACTAAAAGCAACAGGCTATGCTAACAGGTGTGGTTAAATACCTCCTGACTTGGCTTTCTTTTATAATTAACATCATGAAGTTTACTGATTTTTTTGGGGGGGGTTCAAGCATCTAACTTCCATTGGCTCATACTCCAGCTGGCATTAAGGGACTCAAAGCACCAACCCAACAGTGGAGAAAACAGCTGATGTGGCACATGAGGCCCTCAGGACAGAGACTGAAATTAGAAAGGAGGAGAATTGTAAGTGATGTCAGAAATTAAATTTTTAAATGTTCCATTTTGTTTCCTTTAGTGGCAAGTGGCTTCCTGAGGCTTAGGGCATACACAGCTCCCCCAACATTTCTTCAGCTCAAAGGAATAAGAAAATATGCACATACTGACATCCAAATGCCTGGAGCCCTGTTTGCATTCTATAAAATCTGGAGAATGACCTAAAGATGACTAAAAGTGATCAAACAAGTGGAGAGATTTGAATTGTCTCTGCATGCTTTTCTACTCTCTATTCCTTACTGTAAAAACCATTTCCCACCTGTAGACAGTGAGATCATGATTAGAGAAAAACAGTCCCCTCTACCTCATCAATAGCTTTGAATGAATCCTTCCTCCTTTTTATCTATACATATGGCCTTCTTTTAATTTGACCATGGGGACCTATGGGGCTGGTGACCCTCAGGCTATGGTTCAGTAGGTACTGAGGATGATGAAGGACCCACCACCAGCTAGCTACTATGAAGTTTCATGTATAAATGGCAAAGAATCTGTCCATCTTACCTGTTTCAGTCAAAAGGATGCTGAAATTTCATAGGCATGTTGAAGAAAAAGTCATCTTGAACATGAATGTTTAAATGAAAAAAGAAAATCAATGTGGATTGGAATGGTAAGTAAATTTGAAAAGTTTAGTTAAAAATTTTTCAGAATTCTGCATCCAAATACCAGATTTCCCTGTTTATGTTAATATGCCATAAAATTGACAGATCATGCAAATGACTGAGTTATTTCACTTACTGCAGTAGAATGCATTGCTTTGAAATAATGAGCATGATGGAAAATATCTGTGATCCCAATATCTGGAAGACTGAAGCAGAAGAATCCTAAATATGATCTCTGACTGGGCAATTCAGTAAGATCAATTAAAAAAACCTCTGTCTGCTGAGTATTTAAGTCAATGGTAGAAATACTTCCTTGGCAAGTGCAAGGTCTTGAGTTAATTTCCAATTACAAAAAACCTCCACAAAAACAAAAAACTCTCAAAATATCTCTTTGTCTCCTGTCATATTGAGCTACATCTTCAGTTGTTTTCTAATTTTGTCATTTCTAACTTTGAGATTTCATCTTACTAAATTGGCTAGGCAGGGATCATACTCCCAATCCTCCTTCTTGAGATTTCTAGACCCTGTGATCATAGATGTTTTCCATCATGTGCATGTTTTTCAAAGATTTTCAATTGAATTCAGTAAGTGAAATAATTGTGTTGCTTAAATAAGAAATCTAAGCATACCTGTAGAGTACAGACTAGAATTTTATTTAGACTAGTATTTGTATGGTATAAAACCATTTTAGTTTTCAGGTGTTATAGCTTAGCCAGAGATTATGCTTCATGTAGTAAGTGTCATCTCACTTACTCTGGAATTTTATTCTTAAGATTTACCTTCTTCATCAAGGATATGTTTTAGGTACAAAATGTTACACTTGATATTTTACAAAGTCATTAAAAGTAAGTTTAATTATATCCTGTAAATAATTAATAAACATTTTCTGATAATATTAGAGAGAATATTTCATAGATAAATGGTAGAAATAGTTTTTGTGTACCTTCTAATAAACAATTATAAAGGCAATGGATAAAGTAATGAAAAAGACCATATTGATATAATGCCAATAAAGCAGGATAAGTGGCAAATGTTCTAGAAAGTAGGTCTCAAAAATGTCTTTCATGCCAGTTGTAAAACAAGTTATGTTCTGTCTAAATGATTCTATGGAGATTCTGTATATGAAGAATACATTAAAAGTCAGCAGCCTTGGTGTGGTGAATCTGGAGATGATCGTAAAATGATTTGTGTTTGAATTTCTGCTGCTTAAAGTACTTCATCTACTGAATGCTCAGAAGACTGGCACATCTTTTCCAGGAAAACAAGCTACAGTTTTGCTTTAGCTCATGGCAATTCCAGCAAGCAATAATGAGATGAAACACAAATTAAACGTGTTATTGGCCAAATTTATTTCGATTAAATCAAGAATATGAAAAACAATTTGCTTTGATACAAACAACAGTTAAATATTTAAAAAGTATTTATAATTTTATTGTTGTTAGCTATTTTTAATTATTGTACTATGGTAGGACAAGGGGACATCCTAAAATTCAGTCCAGTAGGTAGCAAAGAGCATGGTTACTTACTTTTGCCTAAGGCTCTTCATTGGCTCTGGCAACCACTGCTGCACTGCAATGGGATAAAAATAGTTCAGCTTCTTGTATACAATGAGAAAGGATTCCCAATTGTATGCTCAGTAGCAAGTAGCAAAGCAGCTCCATTTATTTAAGACTGGAAGAGGTTGTGCTCAGGGCTCATCTATGCAAATGAATGTGTAACATAGACCAGGTTCAGAAAAGTAAGAGCAAACAAAAAAAGTGGGCTGATAATTTAGGGTTTCAGTATTTAAAGGCTGGAAACTTGCTTTAAGGGCCTTCACCTGAATCTTGAGATGTGATTACCAGTGGATGTTTCAGGCATCTTATCATGTGGGAGTAGGGTAATGCTAACCAAAAGTTCAGGCTAGAGATCTAACACTGAATGTGTTCTCACCTCAGGTATCTATATCTCCTAAGCTTTGTTATTCTACTTTTTATCTCTCTTAGGATAATGGAATCAGTCATATCTTCAGGGTACAGTATAGGATGCCATAGTGAGAGGGGGTGACCCATTCAGCTCTTTTTCTAACTGCACTACAATGGCCTGATGCACTGGTGAGAAAGTCCTGGTGTTCATATTTTCTTTCACATTGCTTCTGTTTTTGTTCATCTCTGAATCTGTGATGGGATTGCTTCCCAAAAGCAATCTTAAACATCTAAAAACATCACAGCATCATATGATTCCTAAAGGGTAATTCTCTCAGTGGCAGAAACTTTAGTAAAGTAGCTCTTCCTATAACATGACTTGAGGGAATAAAGGGTAAAACACTCAGGAATATTTTAAACAATGATAGAGTATTACTGACACTCATGGAGAATATCTGGAGAAGCCTAGACAAAGCTCCTTCTCAGGCTTTGCAACCCAGACAGGAGAACTTTCCTCTGGGAAGTCACTCCTTAGCAATCTCAAAGGCATGGCCAGAACCACCCTGAGTTCTGAAGGGGGCTTCTATGGTCCCTGGGTGTTGCTCTGAGTTCATGTGGTGGGACATGCCTATGACTTGCATGGAACATGTAAGGCAAGTACCACTCATGACTTCCAGCCACTAGTTCAGAAAAATATTTTTAGACCTCAGTGTTTAGTGGCTCCAGGTTGCTCTAAGACCTCCAATTTTGTGACTGGAAAATTAATGTCAGTTTAATGCAATTAATTTTGAAAACACAATAGGAATGCACAAGCTGTCTTCTAATTGCCTGCTTTCTCAGCTAAGTAAGAAATCCTGACTGGCTTCTAATTAATAAAATACCTTAAAAAATAATATTTAAGATTGCCATGAAGGAACTGTGGACTTTGAGGCACAGACAACAACTGAGACCCACATGACAGTGTGAGTTGTGCCTGTAACCAACAGGGGATATTTGTAATAGAATTTCCATGGCATAGTCATGTGTCAGCCAGAGACAGCTGTGCCCTGGCAAGTGGAGGGAAGGTCCCAATGAGACCCAGACTGGTGGAGGAATATGGTAGGTGAGTCTAGGGCTCAAAATTCAAAATTATCAACAAGATGATGCTATCAAGGAAACTTCACCAATGTCATAACTACAGAAATCAAGCAACTTGTGGGGACAGACAAGTGTCTACTTGAAGATGGACTGACATTCATTGGACTTAGCGCAGCTTTCTGTAGCTTAATAGCAAACACTGTTTTCTGGCACACCTTGCATGGGACACAGGCACATATAGCTGCTGGCTTCTGAGTAGTGGTAACTGCATTTTTTTCTACCAATGTTGCATTTTGTCAGCAAATGCCTCTTACATATTTGTCAATGTGGTGGACTGACAGCTGTTGGAGAATTTGTGACACACAAAATTGAATCAGTGTGGTGCTGTGTGTAGGACCCACCTGAGCACTGTGCCCAGCCACATACAAAGAAGAATGGAAGAGGAAGAACTGGTTCTGTGGCTTCTCCTGGAGGAGTTTGTCATGCTGGCTTCCTGCTATGAACTTGGCTGTTCTCATCATTAGAGGAACTCAGGACCACTGAACTAATTCAGGCTTTGATAGTGTTAGAAATATATTTTCAAAGGTTAGGACTGGCTGTCTCCTCCAACCACTGGAGTTTTCCAAAGTTTCCCCATGATAAGATTGGTAATTTGTCTGAAATTACAGAATCTAATTCAGTAGCTCCAATCCACATTTGCTAGTGAATTCTTGAAATGTGACTAGTGAAAATTGACATGAGCAGTAAGTGTAATGCATAACAGATTTTGAAGACTTAAAACCAAGCAAGTGCTTTCTCACTTATTCCATGCTAAAATGATTTTTGTTATCTTGTATTAAACAATTGCTATTAAATATAAATGTGCATGAGGCATTATGGTGAATACCTATCAAACTAATAGAAGGTTGAACTAGGAAGATCACAATTTCCACAACAACCTGGCAATTTAATAAATTATCTAGACCCTGTATCAAAATTAAAAATAACAATAACAATAATAATATAGAGGCTAAGGATTTAGCCCAGCATGGAGATCCTGAGGGCAGTTCTTACCCTTGAAAATAAATCAGTTAACAAGAAACAAGCCTGTTTCTTGTTGCTTTTTAATAGCAACTAGTAGAAAATTTGATATTTTGTTTAAATTTGAAGAACTCAATTTTTTTGTAAATTGACAGAAAAATTGTATTTACTCATGGTTTGCAATGTCCATGGTTTGCATTCTGTTAGCACTGCCCTTGACAGTCTATTTTGCTTAGTCTAGAAAGGAGTCCAGAAACATTTAATATGATTGAACCTATTTTTTTATAATCAGGAAACTTTAAAGCAGTGTGTAGAGGATCATTGATAATTATCATTATGAAAATAGATGGAAAATGGTTTGGGAAGAGAAAAGAAGAGGAAGGACAAGGACCTACCTCTTTTTCCCAGCACCAGCCATCTCCCAGCCTTTCCCCTTCTCTCTCATCCCAAGTCAAACGTGAAAAGAGTGAAATTGCTGTTCTACTTAAGGAAAGACAAGTATAAACTAAATTATCTCTCCTTTAGGCTTTCATATTTCAAAGTAAAATGTTCAGGATCACGGGTTATAAAAGAATCTGTGACTGGGATTAGGAGGGTATGTTTTTTAGGTCAGAACCTATATAAGTGCTCCTGATAAGCAGCAGCTGACAGTTCTGTCTCCCCAAAATTTGCAAGCAAATAAAATATGTGGAATCAGCATTATTTAGTACTTTGCAACTGTCAAGTATCAGACTGCCCATACTCATGGTTACCAGTGTTTCAGTACCTGACAAAGCTCAGTGAATACTGACTCATTCCAAAGGGGAAACCAAGTGAAATAAAGGGGATTGGCCATGGGGAATATAGGCAATTATCAGTGCCTGAGTGCATGTGGAGAGTTGCATGCATTTTACCCGACTTGAAATTTGTTATCCAACTGAACTACTAATTATTAATATCTGTTTTGACAGTACCTGAGGACAAAAATTCTCAAAGGAAATCAATGTGCAAATTATAGTATATATCTTGGATGTGGATGTTTATTGAACTTTATCCAATATTTTCTATTCTTTCATTTATAGTATGAGAAAATAGTGTAATGAACTTCACTGCACTGACTCACCTGCTTCATCACATTCATAATAAGCATATGTCAATACACACACATTTCATTTTTCCAAAATTTAGTCCTTTATTGTATATCATTTTGCTACTCATGGAAAAGAAAAAGAAAATATTATTGAAAAACAGTTTCATTTTCAGTCATTTGTATTTTTGTACATTTAAGTTCTCATATGCAGAACGTAACAGGAAACTAAATACAGTGTTATATTTTTTCAATTATATGTTTGCTTCTTTTTATATTATGTTATAGGCCGGCTGGAAGTAAGACTTATGTTTTGGATAACTGGGAAAATTTGAGAAAAGTAGAGAAAAGTATAAAGAAATTCATAGTATCACCATATGTCTTCATAGTAAAATTTTATTAAGAAATATAATTATCATGTAAATTATAGTGAGAATATGGTGGACATAACATACAAATGCAAATGCTGGTAGGGAGACAAACTAATTTAAAAGACAGTACAAAAAAACACAGACTTTTTATATAACTGAATTTTTTAAGGCATTGTGAAATAAGAGTAGTAAATAAGATATTAAAATGATTAATATGTACAGGTTTTAGGGGGATACAGTTCACTACATTAAAAGTAATTTGCAAGATATCATGTTTTCTGCAAATTAGCATTTAACTTTATAGAGTTGTAAAAGGTGTGGGCCCAAATTAATAGTAAACAATAAGTCAAACAGAAGTAATTATTTTTTAAACAGAAGCCCTTTCAATGGTATGGAGAGTTTGTGAGAAAATGCCAGATCATTTCCTTGTAACACATAGAATCATCTTTTGGTTTCTCTCTCAAGATAAATATATTTTGCAAGATATATTAGAGACAACTCCCAACAACTTTAAAAATATTTATACTTCTAGACTTTTCTCAATGGGTATTTGGAATATACAGTAATTGAATTGTGGTAGATTTTGTAATACATTTTCAGCTCATACGTGAAATAAATCAGACACACATGTGAAACATTGTATTGTCTCACTAATGTGAGAAATTGAACAAATAAATAAGATACAAAATGCACAATAGATATTTTGAATTGTGCAAAAACTGTTCAGAAGAAAGGAGAAATTGTGGTGAGTGAAACAGGAGAGGAAGAGAAAAGGAAACTAATATCTATATCTATATTTATATCTATATCTGAGTTAAGATAGTAAAACAGGTAGTTTCTCTTAGTTCATTGAAAAAGAAAGTTTGGCTCTAATATTGTTTGAACAATATTTCATGTCTATAACTTACATACTGAGTAATTACTATAAACACAATACACTATGTATTAAATATTGTTACTCTCCTATTGGACTATTTTGAAACTTTATTTTATTGCTGTTGTTATTTTTTCTCTTTAAAAATATCGATGACCATATTTCTGGGTACTTTTGTGATTGTTGAACACATCTGTTTGCACTCTCACTGCTTTAGTGTCCACTTTGTGTGCTTTAATCCTGTAACTTACATAACTATTTCTAAAAGAACAATATGTAATGCATCAACTAGTGATTTCTTACTGTTTATCTTCTTTTCTTGAAATTCTGTAATATTTCTACCTTTTTCCTGTTTTCTTTTCTCTTTAAATAAAAAATATTTAAACATCTATTCTACTGGAAAAGCCCTAAAGTGTTCCTGAAATAATATATCACATGTTCACACCTCCTTAAGAAAATATCTCAGAATCACAGTCTCACAAGTTTATGACATGACACCACTAAAAGTCGACACTTTGAAAATTAAATAGTACCTTGTTAGTCAAAGAACATAGCATATTTAAGTTTATCAAAGAATACAAAGTTTCAGTTAGGATTAGTATGTTGAAGAGTAGCACTGTATATATAATATGGTAACTATGGGTAATAACAAGGAATTGTAAGCTTACAAATTGCTGACTGTAGATTTTAAGTGTTCTGAACACAAAAAATGGCAAAGTATGTGAGATAATTCATGTATTATTCTATGAGACTTAATCATTGCATGAGATACACATATATTAAAAGTATCAGGTAAATAAATATATACATAAATAAAACTTTATTTTTCAATTACAATAAATAAAAATAAATTAAAAACACAAATATAAAATAAATAATCCCTCTCTGCTTAAAACCATGAAAATTGGTAAGATCCAGTAACTACACAAAAAGATTTTTTTAACTTTTATTGTATATGCTTATAGTACACAATTATTACATTGAATGTAGCACATTGCTCCATGTACATGATACATTTCAATTCCCTCTTTTTCCTCACTCCCTTCAATCCCTTCTGTTTCCATTTTTCTAACATCAGATTCATTTATTTATAAGACCTCATAAAGACAATTATTGTATATGTAAATTAAAAAACATAGTAATGAATGAAAGAACATATAAAACATGTAAGACAATTAAACTATGTCTTACATGTACTAGTGGTACTAAGGCACAGTTTAGATACATTGTTCATACTGTATTATTGTACTTTTTTTAGTCTTTCTTTCTCTTCCTATTATCTCTTTTATATATGTTATATATAGTTTTATTAAATATGCATTTAGTTCATATTTATCAATTTTATTTTATTAATTTTAACTACATGTTATTATGTATTGAGTTTTTCCCATAAGAAAATCCATGCACTCTTTAAGCTTGTGTGTCTGAATTTTTCACTTAAGATTACAGTCTCAAGCCATGATTATTAATAGGAACAGACATTTTTGTCCTTATTTAAACTATATCAGATTGATTTTATACTCTATTTCAACTACCACAATGATAGATAGGAATTGGTTGATTTTGATGTCTCTAAAATATCAATGATTTTTATCTCTCCATTTCATTACAAAATCCATTGGAAGTGAAATACATCAGACATATGAACTTAAATGTTGTGTGATTTCTCTTATATGAGAAACACAAAATAGAAATAAAGAACAAAATAAAAGAAAAATAACTGTAAAAGGGGAGACATAGATTTTGTAAAGGGGAAAAGGATTAAGAGATGCAATGAACAGAGACTTAAGGGAGGAGAAAGCATAGGAACAACATGTCATGCATGTGTAGCACTCCCCAGGGGAAATGTAATCATTATGAACAAGAAACATATAATTAAAAAAAGAGAAAATTGATTTTTTAATATCAGCTAAATAAACTGTAATAATGGGGTTTAGAATGCTTCCAAAATTATCAATAATTTCATGGAAAACTGTTGAACATCATTGGTCATTAGAGAAGTATAAATTAAAACAACATTGAGATTTCATTTCACTCCACAGTTGTGGCTATCATTAAGAAATCAAGTAAAGATTCCTTGAAAAGAAAGTTTTGTGCTAATATTGTTTGGACAAGACAACATGCCTATATCTTACACTCTGAACAACAACTATAAGGACAATCCATAATATGTGGACTATTGTAAGCATCTAACTAACATGATTTGAAACTCGGTTTCATTGTTATATTTATCTTTTTTCCTTTTCTTTGAAAAAAAAGGAAATCAAAATAACAAATACTGGTGAGGATATGAGGAAAAACTGAACTCTTCTCCACTGTTGGTGGCAATGTAAGCTAGTGTAACCTCTATGGAAATAAGTATGGATATTCTTCAAAAGACATTAAAGTAGAAATGCTATTTAATACAGCTATTTCCTTTCTATGTATCTTCCCTAAAGATTTAAAGACCCCCTATTAGCCATGTATACCTATGTTTATGGAACCCTAGTTCTAAATAACTAAATCTCTAAACCAGACCATATGCCCATCAAGTGATGAATGGATAAAGAGAACATGGTATTTATGGTACCATAAAGAAGGATAAACTTGAGTCATTTTTTAGCAAAAATGGATGCACCATGAATCTATTACATTAGGTGAAATAAATTAGATACATGAGCTTAAATATCACATTTTCTCTTATATGAGAAATTGAAAATATAAATAAATAATAAAATAAAAAATATACAATAGAAAGTAGGGAGATACACATGGAAAGAGGATAAAGAAATGGAGGGAAATTGGAGAGAAACAAGATGACAAAAGGAATTCACATGTGTTATGTATATGTACCAGTTGCATATAAAGAATACAGATATTATGTATGGCATATGTGTGCTAATAAAAATTGAAAAACTGGAAAAAATTAGGATTAGGGTTTCACTGTACAAATTATACAGATGTCTCATCCAGGAAGCAGTTTCAAAGCATGCATTTAAAAGCAATACTTGTTACCCCCATACACTTGATACTGGCTTAAAATTCCCATGCAAAAATATATAAATAAATAGGATTTTAGATGTATATCATATATATATATATATATATATATATATATATATATATGCTTCTCTTTCTTATATTCTAATCCTAAAGTCTGGACTCATGGGTTTGTTTTCTAATATAATCTATATGGTTATCCTACAAAAGTCAATTTCTTTAAGAGTAGTGATAATTCAAATTCTTTCTTTTTTCAATTTCTGTTTTTTTCTCTACTGTGGCACTTGAGAAACAAAAGGCCTCACAAATGCTATGCAAGTATTCTATAACTGAGCTAAGATTTAGCTACATTTTTTGTTGTTGAGACAAAATACCTGACAACCAAAGTTAAGGGTGGAAAGATTTCCACAACAGCCAGCTCCAAGGCAGGGTAGCACATGGCAGAGGAGAATAGTTCAAGACAGGGTGATTGTAGCAAAACAAATGAGATAGACAAGACTCCTTATGTCCCTTATATTGTATGCAGGCTCTGTGCCCTAGAGAAGAAGTAGCACTGTCACCTGTAACTCTAGCCAGCAACATGCTAAATCCCTCAGTGGATTGATTTACTAATCACAGATCCTTAATTACAGCATGACACACTCTAAATTCAGTCACTTCTGGAAAAGCCTTATGATGGCCTGAGACACTGGGTTGGGGGAAATCTAGGCACAAACCATTACAAGCTTTATACATACACCAGTGCTGAATTAAAATCTATGCTTGGATTTTATAGAGTGCTTTTTTTAAATGTTTAAGAAATAAATAAATACTAGTATTAATTTTAATGAGAAAGAAATATAAGTAGTTATTTACTTTAAAAATTTTTTTTCTTTTGAGACAAGGTCTTGCTCTGCAGTACAGGTTGTCCTTAAACTCACTTTGTAAACTAGGTTGGCCTTTAACTCCTAGTTATCCTACCTCTGCCTCCCAAGAACTTGGAATGCAGATTTGTGCCACCATGCTTTCAAAATTGATTACTTCTTAAATAGAACTTTGCAAGCCAGGGAGACCCTGCATACCAACATTAGTTGGTCAAAGAGAGTCAATTACAATTTAAGTCAAAAATCCCTAAGCCTTTCCACAAACACAAATGCTCTTGGTAATGCAAATAGAAAATGTCCAAATAGAAAATTTTTCATTTTTAGAAAAAAGAAAGATGTTAAGATAAACTAATATTGTATGCTTTTTATAGGATAGTATTTATTTTCAGATAAGAGAGACAGATGATACCTGATTACATGAGAGAGCATTCTAGATTGTACATTCAGCTGTAAAACCTATCTCTTATTGTGTTTTTTACTCAATGACCCCGAGGTACATAGTTAAGTGCATGTTTCTTCTAAGTCCTACTCTTTTCAAGATGATCAGTAGAGTGAAAAATGATGTTGTATAAGAAACAATGAAAGCAACACATGCCCCATAAATTTAGAAGTGAAAATGATCATTAAACCTGATATCAACTAAACACTTGTGGGTTATTTTTCATTTGATATTCATTTGAATGTAAAATATTTCTCTATAGGTTTGAAATATTTTAGAGTTGGCTTTTTTATGGAAGTGATATGCATTGTAAAAATCAGAAACTGAGAAAAATTTGGGGCTGATATCTGGACCTGTAGTTTTTTTCATAGCTTATCAAGAAAAAAAAAGTATCATGCAGTGAAATTTCTTTGATATTTAGAATAATAATATAAAGTATCAAAATTGTTATCTAAGTTGCCTTAAGCGTATTATTTCCTTACATTACAGAACTGAGAGACAGCATTAATGACTAAATGCCATACTTCAGAGTACTTTATATGGTTTAGGACTCAAAATGTGCCTGAAATGAACTTTGCCCCATTTTTTTTAAAGAATAGTATCTATAATATATTAAATCTGACAACTAACCTACAGATTTTAAGGAAAATCTTCAAATGTAAATGTGAAATTTTAAAGACACAGCTAAATATTTAGAAGAAGCACTTTAATCATAGGGTAAAAAAGGAATTAGATATGACCAGATGAATATAGGGTGATATAGAATAACAGATTCTTCCTTTGATCATCTTATGATTGCATATGCTTATGTAGCTTTGATATTTCAGTTAAAATTTCCCATCTCTCCCAGTCCCAATGTACTGTACAGCAGTAATTTACTGTCATCTACTAGATTAATAAGCAGTCAAAGTCCATATTGTTTCAACATCCTATCCCCTTGTTTTTGTTTCTTGAGACTCTTTCACTATGTAGATAAGGCTGACCTTGAGCTCACTGTGTAGCCCAGACTTGCCTCAATCTCAGAGGATCCTCTTTTGTCAACTCCCTTAGTTTTGGAGTTGCTGTTATGGCCTGCTAGGCTTTCTTTCTTTTTATTTCAAATCTATAGACAACTGTAGTACTGTAGCTTCTGTCTTCAAAGAATATTTTGAATGTACCTTGGGACATACACTGTTAGTGTGGTTTTCAAGTATATTCAGTTATCCAAACTCACTGGTTTTAACACTCAGAGATGTACACTTTTTAGGATTGAAATTATGCCTCAGTTGTTAAAATCATAATTAGTCCACAAACTATATCAAATTGGAGTTCTTTTAAAGAGTTAATTTAATTAAAATTAAGTCCATATCCATTATTGATGTGTGATAATTATTTATGATGTTGAGGCTATTTTAGGTCATTAAAAATGATAATAGAATTTCTGTTACTTATGATACATGTACAGTGTGAAGTTTATCTCCCTTATTGTTTGATAGTACTTGAGATTTCAATGATTGATGTTTATGGGAGCAAATAGTGTGACATGTTTTAGCTCATGTGTGTTTAGGGTAAGATGACCTCATAGACAAACACATGTCAATTGCAAATGATATGAGTGCAAGACTAGATCTCAATTTATTTAACAGCAAAATGGAAAGAACCTCTTGTTTACAATGCAAAGGTCTTGCCAGGCACTGTGGTGTATCTCTGTAATCCCAACACTAATGAGACTGAGATAGAAGTAGTGCCATAAATTTGAGACCCACTGGGCTACATAGTGAGTTGTTTAAGGACAGCCTGAATTGCATAGTGAGACCCTGCCTCAAATACAAACAATCAAATAAACAGAAATTCAAAGGTACATAAAATATAAAATACAATTCCAGGAATCTGGGGACCTCCCTAAATCTCATCCATGGATATTAAGTTAAAGACATTTGTGACAGGCTAGAATAAGTTAAGATGCATGAATAAAGGCCTGTTGTGTTGACCACCACACAGTAGTTACTCCTTAAAACTTGCTATTTCCATCAATCCTTTCTCTTTGATCTTTGCAGCTTGTGAGAGAGAAAAAAATGTAGAAATGGTTATTTGCTTTCTAACATTTAGGATTAATTTCTGGAGGGCAGTGTTAGCCAGAGAAGAGCAAATTTGAAACTCTAAAAGCACCTTCAATACAGACAGAGGTCAAACCTGAATGCATTTATTTTTAAATTAATGAAAAAATATAACTAGTGGGCATACATTTATATGTCATCTGTTTCTTTTTTTCTGATGGTTTTTGACATTCTCTTTTTATATTGAATTTTTGTATCTTGATTATTTATATGAGATATATGTTATATCAGTCATACATGTCATAAATATCATATATGTCATAAATGTCATATATATCTTATATGAAATATATGTCATAAATATGTCATATGTGTCACATATATATGATAAACATGTCATGCATGTTATACATTTAATGTCACAAATATTGTAAATATCATGTATGTCACATATGTCACAAATGTCATAAATGTCATGAATGTCACACATGTCATAAATGTCCTATGCCACATATGTCACATAACATTAATGCCATAAATGGCACATATGTAACAAACCTGACATAAAGCACATGTCATCAACATCACATATGTCACATAAGTCACAAATGATATAAATGTCACATATGTCACATATGCCTTATCTGACAAATAATGTCATATATGCCATAAATGCCATATGTCATAAATGTCACTTATGTCACAAAATGTCATATATGTCACAAACGTCACATAGGTCATAATTGTCATATATTTCACATGTGTCATATATGCCCTATATGCCACATGTTACATGACATGAATGCCATCAATGGCACATATGTAATATACCTGACATATGTCTCCTAGCATAAACATCACATATGTCACATATGTCACCAATATCATAAACATCACATATGTCACATATGACACATATGTCTCATATGTCTATAGAACCTACAATGTCATATATGCCATAAAGTCCACATGTCATAAATGTCATAAATGTCACAAATGTCCTATGTGTCACAGATATCATATATGTCATCATTGACACACATGTCACATATGTCATATATGTCATAAATATCATGTATTTCATAAATGCCAATGATGTCATAAAACTCCTATATGTCACAGCAGGCAGTTCCCAGTGAAGCCAGCAATTGTCATAGTGTGATAGGGATCCAAGCTTCCCATGCAGCCAAGCTCTAAATGTCTATAAGCCATACTTTTGTGAAGGAGTTTCAAGAACTAACTAAGCTGAGACCTGTGTGAAATACAATCACTTTGTTACTTTCTATCAAGTTCAGTAATGTCTCTTGGCTCTTTGTTCAGTGTCAGCCATCTGGATGAAACATGGACATCGATTGACCATAATGCTTTCTATGAAAAATTGGCAGATTTTTTTCTCCTGGTAGTTCTTCATAGGCACACCATATATCAAAGATCACTTTCCTCTGTGGTCTCATAGTCTTCTTGACCCAAAGCCCAGAGACTGATTGAGTATCTTGGAATGATGCAAGCAGAGATACATTTTATATTTAAAGAGAAAAAGAAACATTAAAGGATAGAATTAAAACAGAATTTCAAGAAAGATAAACAGTAACAAATCACTAGTTGATAAATTACATATTGTCCTCTTAGAAATAGTTGTTCAAGTTGCAAATTAAACCAAACAAATAGACATTCATAGAGTGAGACAGTAAATAGCTTCCCATACATGAGTCTCCACATGTATTTCTATCCTTTCTCCATGAGAGGGGACAACAAAACATAGTAAGACAAAGCAAAAGAAATTCCTGTATAAACATGAAACCAATAGGTCATCTAAAACCACTGTACAAGGCGATCTACTATGGTTACTCTGTTTTCTATTGCTATCTTTAATACCATTTTCTATATCATCAGGCATATTGAATATAGCAGTATAATTGAATATAGCAGTACATAACAGTATTAGAAAAAACAAAACATTTTAGAAGGTGTAAAACTTCAAAGGCAGGTAATAAGCAAACCAATGTGGAAATACTAGTAAATCTTGTCGTCATCATTGTAGTTGCCTATATTCTCAGACTTGATACTATCAAGTATAACAGCTTTGAACAGAATCTCTCAATGCAACCCAGCAATCTAACAAAGCAGATTCAATTAAGATCAGTCAGGGTGAAAGCGTGTATATCATACAGAGCTTAGGGTCATGTAACTAGGGAATATCAATGTTGATTGCAGTACAATATTCTGCTATTTTCATTATTATTATGATGAATTTGTAAATGTCTTGTGTAGCACACAGAAAAACTGAATTCCTACCACATGCATTTTCTAATCACTACGTTTTGGTTCTATTTCAACTTTGTGCTATGTATTTCACAAGAAGATAAAGGCATTTTGTAGGAAGCAGGGTTTTGTATTGCCTTCCGTTTTTTTTATTATGATGAATGTTTAAATCTCTTTTGTAGCACACAGAAAAAATGAATACCTCCTGCATGTGTTTTCAAAACACTGCATTTTGGTTCTATTTCAAGGGTGTGCTGTGTATTTCACAAGAAGTATAAAGGCATTTTGTAGGAAGCGGATTTTATGTACTGTCTTTCATTCATTGTTAATATGATGAATGTGTAAATCTCTTGCATAGGACAGAGAACAACTAAATTACTGCTGCAGGAACTTTCAAAACACTGCATTTTGTTTGTATTTCAAGTGTGTGCTGTGTATTTCACAAGAAGTTTAAAGGCATTTTGTAGGAAGCAGGTTTTATGTATTGACTTCCATTCATTCTTCTTATGATGAATGTGTAAATCTGTTGTGTAGCACACAGAACTACTGAATTCCTGCAGCATGCACTTTCAAAACCTTGTGTTTTGGCTGTATTTCAAATGTGTGCTGTGTTTCACTAGAAGAATAAAGGCCTTTTGTAAGAAGCAGTTTTTGTGCTTTGGCTTCCATTAGTTCTTATTACGATGAATGTGTAAATCACTTGTGTAGCAGAGACAACTACTGCATTCTTGCTGCATGAACTTTCAAAACTTTGCATTTGGTTCTCTTTCAAGTGTGTGTTGTGATTCACAAGAAGTATAAAAGTATTTTGTAGGAAGTGGGTTTTGTTTTTTGGCTCCCATTCATTCTTATGATGATGAATGTGTAATGCGTTGTGTAGCACATAGAACAAATTAATTACTGCTGTATGTGTTTTAAACACACTGTGTTTTGGTACTACTTCAAGGGTGTGCAGTGTGTTTCACAGAAAGTATAAAGGTATTTCATCAGAAGCGGGTTGTGTGCATTGGCTTCCATTCATTATTGTTATGATGAATGGGTAAATCACTTATGTAGCAGAGAGAACTACAAAATTTCTGCTGCATGCATTTTCAAAACACTGCATTTTGGTTCTATTTCAAGTGTGTGCTGGGGATTTCAAAAGAAGTTTGAGGGCATTTTGTAGGAAGTAGGTTTTATGTATTTGCTTCCATTCATTATTATGATGAATGTGTTAATCTCTTGTGTAGCACACAGAACAACTGAATTCCTACCACATGTATTTTCAAATCCCTGTGTTTTGGTTCTATTTCAAGATGGTGCTGTGTATTTTACAAGAAGCAAAAGGCATTTTGTAGGAACCAGGTTTTATGTATTGGCTACCATTCATTCTTATTATGAAGAATGAGTTAATCTCTTGTGTAACACACAGAACAACTGATTTCCAACTGCATGTGTTTTCAAAACACTGCATTTTGGTTCTATTTCAAGTGTGTGCTGTGTATTTCACTAGAAGTATAAAAGCATTTTGTAGGAAGCATGTTTTAGGTATTGGCTTCCATTCGTTGTAATGATGAATGTTTAAATGTCTTGTGTAACACACAGAACAAATGAATTACTGTGGCATGCACTTTCAGAACACTGCATTTTGGTTCTTTTTCAAGGGTGTTCAGTATATTTCACGAAAAGTATAAAGACATTTAGTAGGAAGCGGGTTGTGTGCATTGCCTTCCATTCATTCTTATTATGATGAATGTGTTAATCATTTATGTAGCAGAGAACTACTGAATTACCACTGCATGCACTTTCAAAACATTGGATTTTGGTTCTATTTCAAGTGTGTGCTGAATATTTCAAGGAAGTTTAAAAGCATTTTATAGGTAGTGGGTTTTATGTGTTGGCTTTCATTCATTCTTACTCTGATGGACATGTAAATGTCTTGTGTAACACACAAAACAAATTAATTACTGCTGCATGCACTTTCAAAACATTTTTTTTCTATTTCAAGGGTGTGCAGTATATTTTGCAAAAAGTATAAAGGCATTTCATAGGAAGTGGGTTGTGTGCATTGGCTTCCATTCATTATTATTAAAATGAATGTGTAAATAACTTAAGTAGCAGAGAGAACTACTGAATTTCTGCTGCATGCACTTTCAACATACTGCATTCTGGTTCTATTTCAAGTGTGTGCTGGGTATTTCACCAGAAGTTTAAAGGCATTTTGTAGGAAGCGGGTTTTATGTATTTGCTTCCATTCATTATTGTGATGAATGTGTAAATCTCTTGTGTAGTACACAGAACAACTGTATTCCTAACCCATGCATTTTTAAATCACTGTGTTTTGGTTCTATTTCAAGATGGTGCTGTGTATTTCACAAGAAGCTAAAGGCATTTTGTAGGAACTGGGTTTTATGTTTTAGCTTCCATTCATTCTTAATATAATGAACAAGTAAATCTGTTGTGTAGCACACCGAACAACCGAATTCCTTCTGCATGTGTATTCAAAACACTGTCTTTTGGTTCTATTTCAAGTGTGTGCTGTGTATTTCACAAGAAGTATAAAAGCATTTTGTAGGAAGCGGGTTTTATGTACTGCCTTCCTTTTGTTCTTATTATGATGAATGTGTAAATCACTTGTGTAGCACACAGAACTACTGAATTCTTGTTGCATGCACTTTCAAAACCCAGAGTTTTGGTTCTATTTCAAGTGTGTGCTGTGTTTCACAAGAAGTATACAGGCATTTTGTAAGATGTGGGATTTGTGCATTGGCTTCCATTAGTTCTTATTATGATGAATGTATGAATCTATTCTGTAGCACACAGAACTATTGAATTCCGTTTGCATACACTTTCAAAACCCTGTGTTTTGGTTCTATTTCAAGTGTGTTCTGTGTTTCACAAGAAGTATAAAGGCATTTTGTAAGAAGCAGGTTTTGTGCTTTGGCTTCCATTCATTCTTATTGTGATGAATGTGTAATTGTCTTGTGTAAGACACAGGACAAATTAACTACTGCTGAATATACTTTCAAAACACTACATTTTGGTTCTATTTCAAGGGCATGCAGTGTATTTCACAAAAGGCATTTTGTATGAAGCATGTGGTATGCATTGGCATCCATTTATTCTTATTATGATGAATGTGTAAATCACTTATGTAGCAGAGAGAACTACTGAATTACTGCTGCATGCACTTTCAAACCACTGCATTTTGGTTCTATTTCAAGTGTGTGATGGGTATTTCACAAGAAGTTCAAAGGCATTTTGTAGGAATCAGTTTTATGTATTTGCTTTCATTAATTACTATGATGAATGTGTAAATCTCTTGTACAGCACACAAAACAACTGAATTCCTACCACATGGGTTTTCAAATCACTGAGTTTTGGTTCTATTTCAAGTGTGTAATGTGTATTTCACAAGAAGTATAAAGGTATTTTGTGTGAAGCACGCTGTATGTATTGCCTTCTATTCATTCTTACTAGGATGAATGTGTAAATCTCTTGTGTAGCACACAGAACAACTGAACCCATTCTGTGTGTGTTTTCAAAATGCTTCAGTTTAGTTCTATTTCAAGTGCATGCTGTGTATTTCACAAGAAATATAAAAGCCTTTTTAAGAAGTGCATTTTATGTATTGGCTTCCACTCATTCTTATTACATTGAATGAGTAAATCTCTTCTGTAGCACACAGAACAAATTAATTACTGCTACATGCCACTTCAGATCACTGCATTTTGGTTCTGTTTCAAGGGTGTGCAGTACATTTCACAAAAAGAATAAAGGCATTTTGTAGGAAGTGTGTTGAATGTATTGGCTTCCATTCATTTTTTTATGATGAATGTGTCAATCACTTATGTAGCAGAGAACTACTGAATTCCTGCTGCATGCAGTTTCAAAAAACCGGGTTTTCTTTCTATTTCAAGTGTGTTCTGGGTGTTTCACAAGAAATTTAAAGGCCTTTTGTAGGAAGTGGGTTTTACATATTGGCTTACATGCATTCTTACAATGATGAATGGGTAAATCTGTGGTATAGTACACAGAACAACTGAATTCCTATTGCACTTGTTTTCAAAACACTGCATTTTCATTCTGTTACAAGTGTGTGCTGTGTATCTCACAAGAAGTATAAAGGCATTTTGTAAGAAACAGGTTTTATGTATTGGCCTCCAGTCATTATTATTATAGTGAATGTGTAAATCTCTTGTGTAGCACACAGAACTACTGAATTCCTGCTGCATGCACTTTCAAAACCCTGTGTTTTGGTTCTATTTCAAGTGTGTGCTGTGTATTTCACAAGAAATATAAAAAGGCATTTTGTATGAAGTGGATTTTATTTATTGACTTCCATTCATTCTTCATATGATGAATGTGTAAATCTCTTGTGTAGCACACAGAACAACTGAATTCCAATTACATTTGTTTTCAATGCACTGTGTTTTGTTTCTATTTCAAGTGTGTGCTGTGTATTTCACAAGAAGTATAAAGGTATTTTGTAAGAAGCAGGTTTTATGTATTGGTTTCCTTTCATTTTATTATGATGAATGTGTAAATCTTTTGTGTAGTACACAAAACTACTGAATTCCTGCTGCATGCACTTTCAAAACCCTGTGCTTTGGATCTGTTTCAATTGTGTGCTGTGTTTATCAAGCTGTTTCAAGGCATTTTGTAGGAAGCATGTTTTATGTATTGGCTTCCATTCATTCTTATTATGATGAATGTTTAAATCTCTTCTTTGGCACACAGAACTTCTGAATTCCTGCTGCATGCAATTTCAAAACGGTGAGCTATAGTTCTATTTAATGGCTGTGCAGTGTATTTCACAAAAAGTATAAAGGCTTTTCTAGGAAGCTGGTTGTGTTCATTGGCTTCCATTTATTCTTATTATGATGTTTGTCCTAATCAATTATGTAGCAGAGAGAACTACTGAATTCCTGCTGCATGCACGTTCAAAAAGTTGCATTTTTGTTCTATTTGAATCGTGTGCTGTTTATTTCACAAGAAGTATAAAGGCATTTTGTAGGAAGTGGGTTTTATATGTTGGCTTCCATTCATTCTTATTATGATGAATGTGTAAATGTCTTGTGTAGCACACAGAATAACTGAATTCCAACTGCAAGTGTGTTCCAAATACTTCATTTTGGTTTTATTTCAAGTGGTTGCTTAGTATTTCACATGAAGAATAAAGGCATTTTGAAGGAAGCAGGGTTTATGTATTGACTTTGTTTATTATTATGATGATGAATAATTTAATCACAGGTCGCAGAGACAACTACTGATTTCTTGCTGCATGCACGTTCAGAATCCTGTGTTTTGGCTCTATTTCAAGTGTGTGCTGTGTATTTCAAAGAAGTATAAAGGCATTTTGTAAGAAATGGGTTTGGTTCTTTGGCTTCCATTAGTTCTTGTTATGATGAATGTGTAAATCACTTGTGTAGCAGAGAAAACTACTGAGTACCTGCTGCAGGCACTTTCAAAACACTGCATTTTGGTTCTGTTTCAAGGGTTTGCTGGGTATTTCGCAAGAAGCTTAAAGGCATTTTTTAGGAAGCAGTTTTTATGTTTTGGCATCCATTCATTCTTACTATGATGAATGTGTAAATGTCTTGTGTAACACACAGAACAAATTAATTACTGATGCATGCACTTTCAAAACACTGTGTTTTTTCTATTTCAAGGTGTGCAGTATGTTTCATAAAATGTATAAAGGCATTTTGTAGGAAGCAGGTTGTGTGCTTTGGCTTCCATTGATTCTTATTACGATGAATGTGTAAATCACTTATGTAGCAGAGAGAACTACTGAATTCCTGTTGCATGCACATTCTTTTTTTAAAATTTTATTTAGAGAGGGGGGAAGCAAAACAGAAAAAGTGTACAAACAATACAGAATTTCAAAAAAATAAACAGTAAGAAATCACTATTTGATACATTACATGTGGTCTTCTTGGATATAGTTTTTCAAGTTACAAAATTAAAGCATAAAAAGTGGACATTCAAACAGTGAGGCTGCAACCAGTTCTGTTCACTGATCTAACAAATATTTAATAACATTGTTATTAATCCTACACACACAAGTATACATACAGTTATCTTTTTTAGAGCACCTTGTTTCCTCTTCTTGCTTTTTTTTAAATTGTTTTATTTAAAGAAAAATTTTGAAATGGAAAGTGGTTAGAAACAATACAAAATCTCAAAAACAAAACAAAACAAAAGAAAATAAACCCAAAAATAGTAACCAGTAAAAATCAGTATTTGATAATTATATACTTTCCTCTTAGATGTAGTTGTTCAAGTGCAGTGCCCTTTTCCATCCATGCCATGTCCTAGTCCATCCACGCCTTGTGACAAGGTCCATGGGTGGAGGGGAGCGCTTCAAGGAATTGCTTCTCCAGGAAAAGGACACTGCATGTGGGAATTGGGTGCAAGGATCTTGTAAAGTTTTGTACTGATAATTGTAATTTGTGTAATTCACATATATATATTTTCATGTAATACTCAATATGAAATCGAAAATGGAAACTCCAGAGGAGTTACTAGAAACCTTCTAGATAACTTTGTGAAAACTAATTGTGAAATTTTACCTTCTGTGAGTAGTATGAGAGAGTTTATACAAAAGCTTTAAATGAAAGAGCTCATGGAGGAAGATTTGCAAAATTCCTGTGAGACAACTGCCCTGAGACAATGGACAGGCAGCCAAAGACAGGGAACTAGGACATGTATGTTATGCCACTGGCTGCCTAAGACAGGCACAGGACCAATTTCTGCCCTTCAGGCCCATGATGGGTAAGGCCTGGTTGGGTTCATATGAAGAGTCCTTGACCTAAGACAGGTGCTGTCCTACAGGCAGCCAGAGACGGGCAACTAGGACACATATATTATGCCTCCAGCTGCCTAAGACAGGCACAGGACCAATTGCTGTCCTGCAGGCCCATGATGGGTAAGGCCTGGTTGGATTCATATGAAGAGTCCTTGACCCAAGACAGGCGCTATTCTCACAGGGCCTGCCATACTCCCATAAGTGATAAAGGAAAAAATGTAGGGAGCGGCATGATAGCTTCACAGCTGCCGCTCTATCTCTCCCTCCTGTGGGCATCCAGGTGCATTGGCTTACATCTTCCAAGATAATTAAGTAACAAGAGTAAAATGTTACAAAGGTAAAAAAGTTGATTAACACATATTGTTTAAGATTGTCCCTGCCTGTCCCTAAGCCTGGGATGCTTCCTGCTTGGGGTTTGGGTTGCTGCCAAAAGTTAGCAAATATATATTCCAGCTTCTAAAAAATAAAATAGATTCAGATTCACTCACAGACTGGTGTGCAGTGTCTTCTGTCTCTCACTTGCCGACTCCCTGACCACCTTTGGGACCCCTGAGCCCTGCCGCAGCTGGACTCAGGCATTCAAGTTACAAAACTGAAGTCCACAAAGTGGACATCCAAACAGTGAAACTGCAGTCAATTTTCCTCATCCAAGTAAAACTTTAGCAACATGGTTGTTAACTCCACACACACACAAATACATGCAGTTATATCCTTTAGAATATTTTCTTTTTCTTTTTTTTCCTTTACAATAACTATAATCCATTCTCATAAACTACTTAGAAGTTCTACACATCTGTAAGTCTCTACACATATACCTAACCTTTCTGAATTAGAGGGAGAAACAAATCAAAACAGGTCATCAATGCAAATTCCTAGAGAAATACGAGATGAAAAGAACATACAAAACACAACATTAGTTGTTCTTTGGTAGTCACTATGATGTCTCTTGTTATTTTCTATAAATTGTCTATATTGTCAAATATAATATAAACTTAGCATTGCTTTACATTATTAAAAAAATCTAAACATTGGAGACATTATAGGACTTCAAAGACAGATAAAAATCAAAACAGAATGGGTATCCTATTCAATCCTGTCTCCTTCAGAGTAGTTACCCCTACTCTCAGACTTGACACTCTCAAGCATACCAGATTCAAATAAAATCAGTCAAGATAAAACAGTGATATAACCAATCTTCTCTGTTTTATCTCTGCCATGCTATTTTTCTGTTGTTATTTGTTTACTTTTCTCCTTTATTCCACTATCTGCCACTTTCTTTGAGGCCTTTTTGACATTATTCCTGGAACCCTGGTGATTTTCTTCTCTCTAGAATGTCCTTCAGTGTTCTTTGCATTGGTGGTCACAAACTCCCCCAGTTCCTCTTTGTCATGGAAATATCTTGTCTCTGCATTAATTATGAGAGACAGTTTTGCAGGGTACATCATTCTGGGTTGGAGGTTATTTTCTCTCAGGGCTTGCAATATTTCACTCTAAGCTCTTCCTGATTTGATGGTTTGCATTGAGAAGTCCACTGTGATTTTGATGAGTTTTCCTTTATAGGTAATCTGTTTCTTTTCTCTGACTGCTTTTAATATTCTGTTCTTGTGATGGATTTCTGGGATCCTGATTATTATATGTCTGGGTGTAGATTTGTTTGGGTTGTAGTTGGCTGGAGTTCTATATGCCTCATTTATCAGAACTTCACTTCCCTTACCTATGTTTTGGAAGTTTTCCTTAATTATTTCTGTGAATAGACTTTTTATTTTTTTGTATTTGTTGCTGCATTTTCATACACATTTTTTATTCTTAGGTTATAAATCTTCTTGTCATCTTCTAGTCTTTGTATCATTGCTTCCTGGTTCCTTGTTATTTTTAAGATATCCTTCCTTTCATGATCATAATCTGCAAATCTATCTTCAAGTTTTGAAAGTTTGTCTTTAGTTTCTGTTAAAAGGTTTTGCCAGGTTTCAATGGAGTTTTTACTTTCCTGATACTCTCTTTGAATCTGTTTCATATATTCTAGGTTTTGTTTATATTCTTCATCAAAGGCTTCTCTCCATTCTCTGGGTTCCTCTCTTTTTTCATTTGTGTCTGCTAGAGGATTACCCAGGATTTCTTTTATTAGTCTTCTTATAGCTTGCTTCACCTGAGTTACAATTTCAGATTTAAATTTGAGGATGAGTTCACGGATGTATTTCTTTATTTCCCATGAGGCTATCTCTGACATTACATGTTTGCTGCTCTCAACCTCCTTGTCATTTACCTCTGCTGGACTCACTTTCCCTGTTTCTGCAGTTGGGGACCTTTTGCTCTTTCTCTGTCTTGTCATGTTTTCGGCTTCCTTCAGACTGGAAGTTGGTGGAGATCTCTGGCCCTTTTGTTTTACTTACAGTTTTTCTGCAGCACACTTGGTAGTGAAGTACCACCCCTCAGTCTGCAGTGGATCTGTGAATTGCATGATGAGACCTGGCTCCTCCCCCTATGCCAGTCAACCAGTTTATGTTTCAACATGTTTGTGTGTTCCCTGGGGATGCCACTGGCCCAGAAAAGCCTCATCCCTGCCTATTGGGTTTCAACCAGGGGCGTGGCCCTGCCCGAGCATATCCCACCAATCTGCTTTGGACTAGGAGTCATCAGCAGACCCTGCCTAGGGCCCCAATTCAAGCCAGCCCTGCACAACTCCAAAATGTCACCCAGTCAGTCCTCCCCGTTTGGGGATTCCAGTTCCTGTCACTCACCAAAATTTGCACAGCTCAACTGATTGTTTCCATTCCCCATCTCAGGTTCTCCTCCAGCTGAGGGTCTGGAGATCACCTACCCCTACTCTCAGCAGGGCCACGACCTCAGCTCTATCATGAGTCACATAACTTTAAGACATTCCAGTACAGTGATCAGGGCTCGCCCAGCTCCAGACCTCGGTCCATGCTACTTTTTCTTCTTTCTTTCTTTCTTATTTTTTTCTTTTTCCTTTTCCTCAGTTTCTTCCTGGGTCGTGAGAATTCCTCTCCTTTTGTCTGGCTTTCTCCATGTTGCCAGATTACAGCATCTGAGTTGTTTTTATTTATTTTTTCCTCAGAGAATCTCCCTTAGAGTGCTGCCACTCAGTCAGCCATCTTGCAATCTTTTGCATGCACTTTGAAAACACTGCATTTTGGTTTTCTTTCAAGTGTGTGCTGGGTATATCACAAGAAGTTTAAAAGCATTTGGTAGCAAGTGGGTTTTATGTATTAGCTTCCATTCATTTTTATTATGATGAATGTGTAAATGTCTTGTGTGGCATACAGAACAACTGAATTCCTTCATCATGTGTTTTCAAAACACTGTATTTTGGTTCTACTTCTAGTGGGTGCTGAGTATTTCACATGAAGTATAAAGGCATTTTGTAGGAAGTGGGGTTTATGTATTGATTTCTTTTATTCTTATATGATGAATGTTTAAATCTCTTGTGTAGCACAAAGAACTACTGAATTCCTACTGCATTTGTTTTCAAAACACTGCATTTTGGTTATATTTCAAGGGCATGCTGTGTATTTCACAAGAAGCATAAAGGCATTTTGTAGGAAGCAAGTTTTATGTTTGGCATGCATTCATTCCTCTTATGATGAATGTGTAAATCTCTTGTGTAGCACACAGAACTACTGAATTCCTGCTTCATACGCTTTCAAAACCCTGTGTTTTGGTTTTATTTCATGTGTGTGCTGTGTTTCACAAGAAGTATAAAGGCATTTTGTAAAAAGCGGGTTTGGTGCTTTGGCTTCCATTAGTTCTTATTAGGAAGAATGAGTAAATCACTTGTATACAGAGAGAACCACTGAATACCTGCTGCATGCACTTTGAAAACACTGCATTTTGGTTCTGTTTTAAGTGTGTGCTGGGTATTTCACGAGAAGTTTAAAGGCATTTTGTAGGAAGCAGATTTTATGTATTGGTCTCCATTCATTCTTACTGTGACGAATGTGTAAATATCTTGAGTGACACACAGAACAAATTAATTACTGCTGCATGCACTTTCAAAACACTGCCTTTTTTCTATTTTAAGGGTGTGCAGTATATTTCACAAAAAGTATAAAGGCATTTCGTAGGAAGCAGGTTGTGTGCTTTGGCTTCTATTGATTCTTATTATGATGAATGTGTAAATGACTTATGTAGCAGAAAGAACTACTGAATTCTTGCTGCATGCATTTAAAAACCTTGCATTTTGGTTCTATTTAAAGTTTGTGCTGGGTATTTCACAAGAAGTCTAAAGGCATTTTGTAGGAAGCGGGTTTTATGTATTGACTTGCATTCATTCTTATTATGATGAATTTGTACATCTCTTCAGTAGCACAAAGAACTACTAAATTCCTGCTGTATGCACGTTCAAAACACTGAGTTTTGGTTCTATTTCAAGTGTGTCCTGTGTTTCACAAGGAGTATAAAGGCATTTTTTAAGAAATGGCTTTTGTGCATTGGCTTCCATTAGTTCTTATTATCATGAATGTCTAAATCACTTGTGTAGCAGAAAGAACTACTGAATTACTGCAGCATGAACTTTTAAAACAATGTGTTTTGGTTCTTTTTAAGTGTGTATTGTGTTTTACAAGAAGCTTAAATGTATTTTGTTGGAAGCAGATTTGTGCATTGCCTCCCATCCATTCTTATTATGATATATGAGTAAATGTCTTGTGTAACACAAAGAAAAAATGAATTACTGCTGCATGCACTTTCAAGACACTGCGTTTTGATTCTATTTCAATGGTGTGCATTGTATTTCACAAATAGTATAAAGGAATTTTGTAGGAAGCAGGTGGTGTGCATTGGTTTCCATTCATTTTTATTATGATGAATGTGTAAATCACTTATGATTCAGAGAGAACTATTTAATTCCTGCTGCATACACTTTGAAAACCCTATGTTTTGGTTCTATTTCAAGTGTGTGCTGGGTATTTCACAAGAAGATGAAAGGCATTTTGTAAGAAGCGGGTTTTATGTATTGGCTTCCATTCATTGGTATTATGATGAATGTGTAAATCTCTTGTGTAGCATGCAGAACTACTGAATTACTGCTGCATGCAGTTTCAAAACCCTGTGTTTTGGTTCTATTTCAAGCGTGTGCTTTGTTTCACAAGAAATATAAAGACATTTTGTAAGAATCGTGTTTTGTCCTTTGGCTTCCATTAGTTCTTCTTAGGATGAATGTGTAAATCTCTTGTGTAGCACACAGAACAACTGAATTCCTACTGCATGCATTTTCAAAGTACTGAATTTTGTCTCTATTTCAAGTGTATGGAGTATGTTTCACAAAAAGTATGAAGGCATTTTGTAGGAAGTGAGTTTTACGTGTTGGCTTCCATTCATTTTCACAATGATGAATGTGTAAATCACTTGTGCAACAGAAAGAGCTACTGAATTCTTGACACATGAACTTTCAACACACTGCATTTTGGTTCTATTTCAAGTGTGTGCTGGGTATTTCACAAGAAGTATAAAGGCATTTTGTTGAATGCGGGTTGTGTGCTTCACTTCCATTCATTCTTATTATGATGAAAGGGTAAATCTATTGTGTATCAGAAAAAATTACTGAATACCTGCAGCATGAACTTTCAAAACACTGCGTTTTGATTCTATTTCAAGTGTGTGCATTGTATTTCAGAAGAAGTATTAAGGGATTTTTTAGGAAGAGGGTTGTGTGCATTGGCTTCCATTCATTCTTATTGATGAATGTGAAAATCACTTGTGTAGCAGTGAGAACTACTGAATTCCTTCTGCATGCACCTTCAAAACCCCGTGCTTTGGTTCTATTTCAACTGTGTGCTGTGTTTCACAGGAATTATATAGGCATTTTGTAAGAAGCTGGTTTTGTGCATTGGCTTCCATTAGTTCTTATTATCATGAAAGGTTAAATCTCTTCTGTTGCAGAAAGAACTACTGAATTCTTGCAGCATGAGCTTTCAAAACAGTGCATTTTGGTTCTATTTCAATGGAGTGCCGTGTATTTCACAAAAAGTATAAAGGCATTGTGTAGGAAGCAGGTGGTGTGCATTGGCTTCCATTCATTCTTGTTATGATGAAAGTGTAAATCACTTATGGACCAGAGAGAACTACTTCATTCCTGCTGCATGCACTTTCAAAGCACTGCATTGTGGTGCTACTTAAAGTGTGTTCTTGGTATTTCACATGAAGTTTAAAGGCATTTTGTAAGAAGCTTAAATGCTTTGGCTTACATTCATTCTTATTATGATGAATTTGTGAATCTCTGGGTACAGCACACAGAAAGACTGAATTCCTACCACATGTGTTTTCAAAACACTGCATTGTGGTTCTATTTCAAGTGTGAGCTGTGTATTTCACGGGAAGTATAAAGACATTTTGTAGGAAGTGGGTTTAATATATTCACTACCATTCATTATTATTATTATGAATGTGTAAATCTCTTGTGTAGCACACAGAACAACTGAATTCCTACTGCATGTGTTTTCAAAACACTGCAGTTTGGTTATATGTCAAGTGTGTGCTGGGTATTTCACAAGATGTTTAAAGGCATTTTGTAGGAAGTAATCTCAGTGCAATGGCTTCCATTCATTCTTACTATGATGAATGTGTAAATGTCTTGTGCAACATGGAGAACAAATCAATCATTGCTGCATGCACTTTCAGAACACTGTGTTTTGGTTCTATTTCAAGATGGGTCTGTATATTTCACAAGAAGCTAAAGGCATTTTGTAGGAACTGGGTTTTATGTCTTGGCTTCCATTCATTCTTTCTATTATGAATGTGTAAATCTCTTGTGTAGCACAAGAAACAAATGAATTCCTACTGAAGCTGTTTTCAAAACATTGTGTTTTAGTTCTATTTCAAGTGTGTTCTGTGTATTTCACCAGAAGTATAAAGGCATTTTTGTGGGAAGCCGGTTTTATGTATTGGCTTCCATTCATTCTAACCAGGATGAATGTGTAAATCTCTTGTGTAGCACACAGAATAACTGAATTCCTACTGCAGATGTTTTAAAAACACGGCATTTTGCTTCTATTTTAAGTGGGTGCTGTGTATTTCACAAGAAGTATAAAGGCATTTTGTAGGAAGTAGGTTTTATGTATTGGCTACAATTCACTCTTATTTTGATGAATGTGTAAATGTCTAGTGTAGCACAAAGAACTACTGAATTATTTCTGCATGCACTTTCAAAACCCTGGGTTTGGGTTCTATTTCAAGTGGATGCTGTGTATTTCACAAAAAGTGTAAAGGCATTTGGTAAGAAGTGTGTTTTATATATTTGCCTCCATTCATTCTTACTATGATGAACGTGTAATTCTATTGTGTAACACACAGAATAACTCAATTCCTACTGCATTTATCTTCAAAACACTGCTTTTCAGTTCTATTTCAAGTGTGTGCTGAGTATATCACATGAAGTATAAAGGCATTTTGTAGGAAGTGGTATTTATTTATTGTCTTCCATTCATTCTTATTATTATGAAAGTTTAAATCTGTTGTATAACACACAGAACTACTGAAATCAAACTGCATGCACTTTCAAAACCCTGTGTTTTGCTTTTATTTCAAGTGTATGCTGTGTTTTACCAGAAGTATAAAGGCATTTTGCAAGAAGTGGGTTTTGTGCTTTGGCTTCCATTAGTACTTATTATGATGAATGTTTAAATCAATTGTGCAGCAGAGAGAACTACTGAACTCCTGATCCATGAACTTTCAAAACTCTGCATTTACATTCTATTTCAAGTGTGTGTTTTGTTTCACAAGAAGTATAAAGGTATTTTGTAGGAATCAGGTTTTGTGCATTGGCTCCCATTCATTCTTATTATGTTGAATGTGTAAATGTGCTGTGTAGCATACAGAACAAATTAGTTATAGCTGCATGTGTTTTTAACACACTGTGTTTTGGTTCTATTTCATGGGAGTGCAGTGCATTTCACAATAAGTATAAAGGCATTTCATAGGAAGCATGTTGTGTGCATTGGCTTCCATGCATTCTTGTTATGATGAATGTGTAAATCACTTATGTAGCAGACAACTACTGAATTACTGTTGCATGCACTTTCAAAACACTGTGTGTTGGTTCTATTTGAAGTGTGTGCTGGGTATTGCACAAGAAGTTTAAAGGCATTTTGAAGGAAGCGGTTTTTATGTATTGGTTTCCTTTGATTCTTATAATGATGAATGTGTAAATCTCTGGTGTGGTAGAGACAGCTACTGAATTGCAGACACATGAACTTTCAAGACACTGTATTTTTGTTGTATTTCAAGTGTGTGCTGTGTATTTCACTAGAACTATAAAGTCATTATGTAGGAAGTGGGTTTTATGTGTTGGCTTCCATTCATTCTTACTATGATGAATGTGTAAATCTCTTGTGTAGCACACAGAACACCTGTATTCCTACTGAATTTGTTTTCAAGACACTGCATTTTGGTTCTTTTTCAAGTGTGAGCTGTGTATTTCACAAGATGTATAAAGGCATTTTGTAGGTAGCGGGTTTTATATATTGGTATCCATTCATTTTTATTATGATTTATGTGTAAATCTCTTGTGAAACACACAGAACTACTGAATTCCTGCTGCATGCACTTTCAAATCCCTGTGTTTTCATTCTATTTCAAGTGTGGGCTGTGTTTCACAAGAAGCATAAAGGCATTTTCTAAGAAGCGGGTTTGGTGCTTTGGCTTCCAATAGTTCTTATTGTCATGAATGTGTAAGTCACTTGTCTAGCAGAGAGAACTACTGAATTCCTGCTTCATGCACTTTCAAACCACTGTGTTTTGGTTGTATTTAAAGTGTGTGCTGGGTATTTCACAAGAAGATTAAAGGCATTTTGTAGGAAGTGGATTATATAGATTTGCTTCCATTCATTCTTACTATGATGAATGAGCAAATGGCTTGTGTAACACACAGAACAAATTAATTACTGCTGCATGCACTTTCAAAACACTGTGTTCCTTTTCTATTTGAAGGGTTTCCAGTATATTTCTCAAAAAGTATAAAGGCATTTCACAAGAAGTGGGTTTTTTTCATTGGCTTCCATTCATTCTTATTATGATGAATGTGTAAATCTCTAGAGTAGCACACAGAACTACTGAATTCCTGATTCATTCCCTTTCAAAATCCTCTGTTTGTGTTCTTTTTAAGTGTGTGCTGTTTTTCACAAGAAACATAAAGGCATTTTGTAAGAAGTCAATTTTGTTCTTTGGCTTCCATTAGTTCTTATTATGATGAATGTGTAAATCACTTATGTAGCAGAGAGAACCACTTAGTTCCTGCTTAATGCACTTTCAAAACACTGGATTTGGGTTGTATTTCAAGTGTGTGCTGTCTATTTCACAACAAGTTTAAAGGCACTTTGTAGGAAGCGGATTTTATGTATTTGCTTCCATTCATTATTAAGATGAATTTGTAAATCTAATGTGTAGCACACAGTCCAACTGAATTCCTACTGCATTTGTTTTCAAAACATTGTTTTTTGGTTCTGTTTGAAGTGTGTGCTGTGTTTCACAGGAAGTATAAAGGCATTTTGTGGGAAGAGTATCTTATATATTGACTTCCATTCATTTAAATATGATACATGTGTAAATCTGTTGTGTAGCACACAAAACTACTGAATTCCTGCTGTGTGCACTTTCAAAACCCTGTGTTTTGTTTCTATTTCAAGTCTGTGCTGTATTTCACAAGAAGTATAAAGTCATTTTATAAGAAGCGGATTTTGTGCATTGGCTTCCTTTAGTTGTTATGATCAATGTGTAAATCCCTTGTGTAGCACACTGAACTACTGAATTCCTGCTCTATGCACTTTCAAAACCCTGTATTTTGTTTCTATTTCAAGTGTGTGTTGTGTTTCACAAGAAGTATAAAGATATTTTGTAGGAAGTGGTTTTTGTGCATTGGCACCCAGTCATTCTTATTATGATCAATGTAGTAAATGTCTGTGTAGCACACAGAACAAATTAGTTGCTGCTGCATGTGTTTTCAACACACTGTGTTTTGGTTCTATTTCAAGGATGTGCAGTGTATTTCACAAAAAGTATAAAGGCATTTCATAGGAAGCATGTTGTGTGCCTTGACTTCCATTCATTCTTATCATGATGAATGAGTAAATCACTTATGTAGCAGGGAGAACTATTGAATTACCGCTGCATGCACTTTCAAAACACTGTGTGTTGGTTCTATTTCAAGTGTGTGCTGGTTATTTCACAAGAAGTTTAAAGGCATTTTGTAGGAAGGGGATAGTATGTATTGGCTTCCATTCATTCTTATTATGATGAATTTGTAGATCTCTGGTGCAGCACATAGAACAATGGAATTATTACCACATGAGTTTTCAAAACACTGTGTTTTGGTTCTATTTCATGTGTTTGCTATGTATTTCAGAAGTATAAAGGCATTTTATAGGAAGCAGGTTTTATATATTGGCTTCCATTCATTCTTACTATGTCGAATGGGTAAATCTCTTGTGTATCACCTAAAACAACTAAAGTCCTACTGCATGAATTTTCACAACACTGCATTTTGGTTCTCTTTCAAGTGTGTGCTGTATTTCATAAGAACTATAAAGGCATTTTGTAGGAATTGGGTTTTATGTATTGGCTTCTATTCAATCTTATTACGATTAATGGGTAAATCACTTGTGTAGCAGAGAGAACTATTGAATTCCTGCTGCATCAACTTTGAAAACACATGAGTTTTTGCTCTATTTCAAATGTGTGCAGTGTGTTTCACGAGAAGTATTAAGGCATTATGGAGGAAGTGGGTTGTGTGTGTTGGCTTAGATAAATTCACATTAATGAATGTATAAATCTCCTGTGTAGTAGCGAGAACTACTTAATTCTTGCTGGGTGCACTTTCATCTCACTGTGTTTTGGTTCTATTTCAAATATCATATATGTCACAAATGTCACATATATCACCAATGTCATAAACATTACAAATGTCACATATGCCATATAGGAGGACCTACAATGTCATATATGCCATAAATTGCATATGTCATTAATGTCACATATGTCACACATGTCATATATGTCACAAATCTCACATATGTTATACATGTCATAAATGTCATATATGTCATAAATGCCAATGATGTCATAAACCTCATATATGTCACAGCAGGAAATTACCTTTGAAGCCAGCAATTGCCATAGTGTGATAAGGATCTGAGCTTCCCCGGCAGCCAAGATTTTAGAGGTATTAAATGTCTATAACCCATCCTTTTCTGAAGGGGTTTCAAGAACAAAATAAGCTGAGACCTGTGTGAAATACAATCACTTTGTTATTTTCTATCAAGTTCAGTAATGTCTCCTCAGGAATTATGCTAGAGACATGCATAGGGCCTCTTGGCTCTTTGTTCAGTGTCAGCCATCTGGATGAAACATGGACATCAATTGACCATAATGCTTTCTATGAAAAATTGGAAGATTTTTTCTCCTGGTAGTTCTCCATAGGCACACCATATATCAAAGATCACTTTCCTCTGTGGTCTCATAGTCTTCTTGATCAAAAGCCTGGAGACTCATTGAGTATCTTGGAATGATGCAAGTGGAGATACTTTTTTTATTTAAAGAGAAAAAGAAACATTAAAGGATAGAATTAAAACAGAATTTCAAGAAAGATAAACAGTAACAAATCACTAGTTGATAAATTACATATTGTCCTCTTAGAAATAGTTGTTCAAGTTACAAATTAAACCAAACAAATAGACATTCATAGAGTGAGACTGTAAATAGCTTCCCATACATGAGTCTCCACATGTATTTCTATCCTTTCTGCATGAGAGGGGACAACAAAACTTAGCAAGACAAAGTAAAAGAAATTCCTGTATAAACATGAAACCAATAGGTCATCTAAAACCCCCGTATAAGGTGATCTACTCTGGTTAATCTATTTTCTTTTATTATCTTCAATACAATTTTCTATATCATCAGGCATATTGAATATAGCAGTATAACTGAATATAACAGTGTATAACAGTATTAGAAAAAACAAAACATTTTAGAAGGTGTAAAACTTCAAAGGCAGGTAATAAGTAAACCAGTGTGGAAATACTAGTAAATCTTGTCATCATCATTGTAGTTGCCTATATTCTGAGACTTGATACTATCAAACGTAACAGCTTTGAACAGAATCTCTCAATGCAACCCAGCAATCTAACAAAGCAGATTCAATTAAGATCAGTCAGGGTAAAAGCATGTATATTATACAGAGCTTCAGGCCATGTAATTAGGTAATATCAATGTTGATTACTGTACAATATACTGCTATTTTTGGGATAGCTGCCTGTGCCCTGAAAACTATTACAAGTGGAATGACTGGAACAGAATATAATCCATCTGAGAAGAGTGGTATGAATAATGTGGGTTTTAAATCCTGGTACACTATTAACAATATAATGTATCAAGGCAATTTATGTTAGAGATTCTAGCCATAATCCCTGAATAATTTATGTTATGCTATTTTCTCCCACTGTTTGGATACTTTTTTCCTTTGTCCTACTGCCTGCCCCTCTCATTGAGGCCTTTCAGTCATTGTTCCTAAAATCCTGGTAATTCTTATCTCTTTCTCTAGAGTGTACTCCAGTATTCTCTGTAGGGTTGGTTTGGTGCTCACAAATTCCCCCAGTTCCATTTTGTCATGGAAGAATCTGGAACCTCCATTAATTTCTAGTGACAATTTTGCAGGTACATCAATCTTGGCTGGAGGTTAAATACTTTCATACTGCATGTGTTTTCAAAACACTGCATTTTGGTTCTATTTCAACTGTATGCTGGGTATTTCACAAGAAGTTTAAAGGCATTTTGTAGGAAGTGGTTTCATGTATTGGCTTCCATTCATTCTACTTATAACGAATGTGTAAATCTCTGGTGTAGCACACACAATAACTGAATTCCTACTGCATTTATTTTTCAAAAATTGCATTTTGGTTATTTTTCAAGTGTGTGCTGTGTATTTCACAAGAACTAAGGCATTTTGTAGGAAGTGGGTTTTATATATTGGCTTCTATTTATTCTTATTATGATGAATGTGTAAATCTCTTGTGTAGCACACAGAGCTACTGAATTCTGCTGCATGCACTTCCAAAACCATGTGCTTTGTTTCTATTTAAAGTGTGTTCTGTGTATCACAAGAAGTATAAAGTTATATTGTAAGAAGCGGGTTTTGTGCTTTGGCTTCTGTTAGTACTTATTATGATGAATGTGTAAATCACTTGTGTAGCAGACAGAATAAATGGTAGAAACAAGACAGAATTTCAAATAAAATAAACAGCAAGTAATCACTATTTGATATATTACATATTTTCTTCTTGGATATAGTTATTCAAGTTACAAAATAAAAGCATACAAAGTGGGCATTCAAGCAGTGAGGCTGCAAAAAGTTCCGTTCACTGATCTAACAAAAATTTAGTAGCATAGTTATTAATCCTACACACACAAGTATACATACAGTTATCTCTTTTAGAGCACTTTCTTTTCCTCCTATTGCTTTTTTTAAAAAATTGTTTTATTTAAAGAAAACATTTTGGAATGAAAGAGGGTAGAAACAATACAAAATCTCAAAAACAAAACAAAACAAAAGAAAAACAAAAATGGTAACCTTTAAAAATCACTAGTTGATAATTATATACTATCCTCTTAGATTCAGTTGTTCAAGTTACAAAACTAAATTCAACAAATTGGACATCCATGCAGTGAGACTGGAGTCAATTGTGCTCATCCATCCAACTAAAACTTTAGCAACATGTTTATTAATTCCACACACTCAAACATACATGCATTTATATCCTTTAGAATATTCTGTTTTCCTTTTTTTCCTTTACATTAACTATAATCCATTTTTGTAAACTACTTAGAAGTTCTACACAAGTATGTCTCTAAACATATACCTATCCTTTCTGTATAAGAGGTAGAAAGAAATCAAAACAAGTCAGCAATAACAAATTCCTAGAGAAACACGAGATGAAAACAACATACAAAAACACAATATTAGGTGATCTACGGTAGTCACTATGATGTATCTAGTTATTTTCAATAAAATTGTCTATATCATCAAATATAATATAAACTTAGCATTGCTTTACATTATTAAAAAAAATCTAAACATTGGAGACATTATAGGACTTCAAAGACAGCTAACAATCAAAACAGAATGGGTATCCTATTCAATCCTTTCACCTTCAGAGTAGTTGCCCCTAACTCAGTCTCGACATTCTCAAGCATACCAGATTAAAATAAAATCAGTCAAGATAAAACAGTGATATAACCAATCTTCTCTGTTTTATCTCTGCCATGCTATTTTTCTGTTGTTATTTGTTTACTTTTCTCCTTTATTCCACTGTCTGCCACTTTCTTTGAGGCCTTTTTGACATTATTCCTGGAACCCTGGTGATTTTCTTCTCTCTAGAATGTCCTTCAGTGTTCTTTGCATTGGTGGTCACAAACTCCCCCAGTTCCTCTTTGTCGTGGAAGTATCTTGTCTCCATTAATTTTGAGAGACAGTTTTGCAGGGTACATCATTCTGAGTTGGAGGTTATTTTCTTTCAGGGCTTGGAGGATTTCACTCCAAGCTCTTCTTGATTTGAAGGTTTGCATTGAGAAGTCTGCTGTGATTTTGATGAGTTTTCCTTTATAGGTAATCTGTTTCTTTTCTCTGACCACTTTTAATATTCTATTCTTGTGATGGATTTCTGGGATCCTGATTATTATATGTCTGGGTTTAGATTTGTTTGGGTTGTAGTTGGCTGGAGTTCTATATGCCTCATTTATCAGAACTTCACTTCCCTTACCTATTTTTGGGAAGTTTTACTTAATTACTTATGTGAATAGACTTTTTATTTCATTTGTATTTGTTGCTGCATCTTCATACACATATTTTATTCTTAGGTTATAAATCCTGTTGTCATCTTCTAGGCTTTGTATCATTGCTTCCTGGTTCCTTGTTATTTTTAAGATATCCTTCTTTTCATGATCATAATTTGCAAATCTATCTTCAAGTTTTGAAAGTTTGTCTTTAGTTTCTGTTAAAAGGTTTTGCCAGGTTTCAATGGAGTTTTTATTTTCCTGATACTCTCTTTGGATCTGTTTCACTTATTCTAGGTTTTGTTTATATTCTTCATCAAAGGCTTCTCTCCTTTCTCTGGGTTCCTCTATTCTTTCTTTTGTGTCTACTAGAGGATTACCCAGGACTTCTTTTATTAGTCTTCTTATATCTTGCCTCATCTGAGTTAGAATTTCAGATTTAAACTCGAGGATGAGTTCACAGATGTATTTCTTTATTTCCGATGAGGCTGTCTCTGATACTACATGTTTGCTGCTCTCAACCTCCTCTGAATTTACTTCTATTGATTTCACTTTCCCTGTTTCCACACTTGGGGACCTTTTGCTCTTTCTTTCTCTTGTCTTGTTTTCAGCTTCCTTCAGACTGGAGGTTGGTGGAGGTCTCTGTTCCTTTCATTTTGCTTACAGATTTTCTGCAGCACACTTGCTAATGAAGTACTGCCCCTCAGTCTGCAGCTGATCTGTGAGTTCCATGCTGAAACCTGGCTCCTCCCCCTACACCAGTCAACCAGTTTATTCTTCAACAGGTTTGTGTGTTCCCTGGGGAAGCCACTGGCCCAGAAATGCCTCATCTTTCCCTATTGGGTTTCATCCTGGTCTGAGCATATCCCACCAATCTGCTTTGGACTAGAAGTCATCAGCAGACGCTGCTTAGGGCCCCAATTCAAGCCAGCCCTGTCCAACTCTGAAATGTTGCTGAGCCAGTCCTCCCAGTTTGGGGATTCCAGTTCACATCACTCAGCAAAATTTGCAGAATTGACTGACTGTTTCCCCTCCTTGTCTCAGGGCCTCGTCCAGCCAAAGGTCTGGAGCTCACCAAGCCCTGCTCTCAGTAGGGCCGTGACCTCAGCTTGATCTTTAGTCACCTGACTTTAAGATGTTCCAGTACAGCAATCAGGGCTTGTCCAGCTCCAGCCCTCTCTCCCTGCTTCTTTTTCTTCTATTTTTCCTTTTTTTCTTTTTGTTTTTCCTCAGTTTCTTCCTGGGGTGTGAGAATTCCACTCCTTTTGTCTGGCTTTCTCCATGTTGCCAGAATCCAGCATCTGAGAGTTTTTCATTTTTTTTCCTCACAGAAGCTCTTTTATCATGCCTCCACTCAGTCAGCCATCTTGCAATCTCTTGCATGCACTTTCAAAACACTGCATGTTGGTTCTATTTCAACTGTGTGCTGGGTATTTTACTAGAAGTTTAAAAGCATTTTGTAGGAAGTGGGTTTTATATATTGGCTTCCATTCATTTTTAGTATGATGAATAGGTAAATCTCTTGTGTAGCAGTGCCAACTACTGAATTTCTGTTGTATGCACATTCTAAACACTGCATTTAGGGTTCTGTTGCAAGTGTGTGCTGTGTATTTCACAAGAAGTATAAAGGCATTTTGAAGTAAATGTGTTTTATATATTGGCTTCCATTCATTCTTATTATGATGAATCTGTAAATCTCTTGTGTAGAACACAGAACTATTGAATTCCTGTTGCATGCACTTTCAAAGCCCTGTGTTTTGGTTCTATTTCAAGTGTGTGCTGTGTTTAACTAGAATTATAAATTTATTTTGTTAGAAGTGGATTTTGTGCATTAGCTTCCATTAGTTCTTATTATGATGAATGTTTAAATCACTTTTGTAGCAGAGGGAACTACTGAATTCCTGCTGCATGAACTTTCATAACAGTGAGTTTTGGTTCTATTTCAACTGTGTGTTGTATTTCACAAGACGCAAAAATGTATTTTGTAGGAAGTAGGTTTTCTGCCTTAGCTCCCAGTCATTATTATCATGATGAATGTGTAAATGTCTTTTATAAGACACAGAACAAATTAATTACTGCCACATGCACTTTTAAAACACTGTGTTTTGGTTCTATTTCATGGGTATACAATGTGTTTCACAAAAAGTATAAAGGCATTATTTAGGAAGCATGTTGTGTTCATTGGCTTCATTTCATTCTTATTATGATGAATGTGTAAATGTTTTGTGGGGCATAGAGAACAACTGAATTTTTGCTGCATGCACTTTGAAAACATTGTGTTTTGCTTCTATTTTAAGAGTGTGCAGTGTATTTCAGAGTAAGAATAAAGGCATTTTGTATGAGGTGGGTTTTAGATATTGTCTTCCATTCATTATTGTGATGAATGTGTGAATCTCCAGTGTAGCACACAGAACAACTGATTTCCTACCACATGTATTTTGAAAACACAGCCTTTGGTTCTATTGCAAGTGTGTGCTGTGTATTTCATAACAAGCATAAAGGCATTTTGTAGGAAGCGGGTTTTAGTTGTTGGCTTCCATTCATTCTTATTATGATGAATGTGTAAATCTCTTGTGGAACATATGGAACAACTGAATTGCTACTGCATGCATTTTCAAAACATTGAGTTTTGTTTCTATTTCAAGTGTGTGCTTTGTATTTCACAAGAAGTATAAAGGCATTTTTTAGGAAGTGGGTTTTATGTATCAGTTTCCATTCATTCTTACTATTATTAATGGGTTATTCTCTTGTGGAACACAAAGAACAACTGAATTCTTACTGCATGCATTTTCAAAACACTGTGTTTTGGTTCTATTTCTTGTGGGTGCTGTGCATTTCACAAGAAGCATAAAGGCACTTTGTAAGAAGTGTGTTTTGTGCATTGGCTCACATTCATTCATTTAATGATGAATGGGTAATTGACTTGTGTAGCTGAGAGAACTACTGAATTCCTGCTACATGAAATTTCAGAACAGTGCATTTTGGTGCTCTTTCAAGTCTGTGCAGTTTATTTTACAGGAAGTATTAAGGCATTTTGTAAGAAGCGTGTTGTGTGCATTCGCTTCCATTCATTCTTACTGATGAATGTATAAATCAGTTGTGTAGCAGCGAGAAAGAATGAATTCCTGTTGCATGCACTTTCAAAACCCTGTCTTTTGGTTCTATTTCAAGTGTGTAATGTGTTTCACAAGAAGTATAAAGGCACTTTGTCAGAAGTGGGTTTTGTGCCTTTGCTTCCATTTGTTCTTATGATGATGAATGTGTAAATCACTTGTGTAGCAGAGATAACTGCTGAATTCCTGTTGCATGAACTTTCAAAATGCTGCATTTTGGTTCTATTTCAAGTATGTGCTGTGTTTCAAAAGAAGTATAAAGTCATTTTGTAAGAAGCAGGTTTCATGCATTGGCTTCCATTAGTTGTTATTATGATGAATGTGTAAATCACTTGTGAAGCAGAAAGAACTTCCTAGTTCTGGCCACATGCACTTTCAAAACACTGCATTTTGGTTCTAGATCACGTGATTGTTGCGTTTCACAAGAAGTATAAGGCATTTTGTGGGTAACAGGTTTTGTGCATTGGCTCCCATTCATCCTCATTATGATGAATGTGTAAATGTCTTGTGTGGCACACAGAATGAATTAATTACTGCTGCATGCACTTTCAAAGCATTAGGATTTGCTTCTATTTCAAGAATATGCAGTTTATTTCAGAGCAAGTATAAAGGCATTTTGTAGGAAATGGATTTTCTGTGTTGGCTTCCATTCATTCTTATTAGGATGAATGTGTAAATCTCTGGTGTAGCACACAGAAAAACTGAACTCCTACTGCATGCATTTTGAAAGCACTGCATTTCATTCTATTTTATGTGTGTCCTGTGTATTTCACAAGAACTATAAAGATATATTTTAGGAAATGAGTTTTGTGCATTGACTCCCATTCATTCTTATTATGATGAATGTGTTAATGTCTTGTGTGGCACACAGAACAAATTAATTTCTGCTGCACTCACTTTGAAGACATTGCATTTTGCTCTTGTTTCAAGAGTGTTCAGTGTATTTCATAACAAATACAAAGGCATTTTCTAGGAAGCAGGTCTTTTGTGTTGACTTCCATTCATTCTTTTCTGTTGAATGGGTAAATCTCTGGTGTAGCACATATAACAACTGATTTCCTACAGCATGTATTTTCAAAACACTGCATTTTGGTTCTATTTGAACTGTGTGCCATGTGTTTCACAAGAAGTATAAATGCATTTTGCAGGAAGCAGGTTTTTTGCATGGGCTCACATTCATTCTTATTATGATGAATGTGTAAATGTCATGTGTGGCACACAGAACAAGTTAATTACTGCTGCATTCACTTTGAAAGCATTGCATTTTGCTCATATTTCAAGAGTATGCAGTGTATTTCATAACAAGTATAAAGGCATTTTGTAGGAAGCATGTTTTATGTGTTGCTTTCATTCATTCTTATTATAATGAATGTGTAAATCTCTGGTATAGTGCACAGAACAACTGAATTCCTACTGCATGCATTTTCATAACACTGCATTTTGGTTCTATTTGAAGTGTGTTCTGTGTTTCACAAGAAGTATAAATGCATTTTGTAAGAATCAGGTTTTCTGCATTAGCTTCCATAAGTTCTTATTATGATGAATGTGTAAATCACTTGTTTAGCAGAGACAACTACTGAATTCCTGCTGCATGAATTTTTGAAACACAGCATTTTGGTTTTATTTCAAGTGTAAATTGTGTTTCACAAGAAGTATAAAGACATTTTGTAAGGAGCGGGTTTTGTGCATTGGCTTCCATTAGTTGTTATTTTGATGAAGGTGTTAATCACTTGTGTAGTTGAGAGAACTACTGAATTCCTGGTGTATGCACTTTCAAAGCACTTTGTTTTGGTTTTATTTCAAGTGTTTGTTGTGTTTCACAAGAAGTATAAAGACATTTTGTAGGAAGCAGGTTTTGTCCATTGGCTCCCATTCATTCTTGTTATGATGAATGTGTAAATATCTTGTGAGGAATAGAAAAAAAATCTGAATTCTTGCTTGCATCCACCTTGAAAATATTGTGTTTTGCTTCTATTTCAATAATTTGCAGTGTATTTTATAACAAGTATAAAGGCATTTTGTAGGAATCGGGTTTTGTGTGTTGGTTTCCTTTCATTCTTATTATGATGATTGGTTTAATCTCTTGTGGAACACACAGAACAACGAATTCCTACTGCATGCATTTTCAAAACACTGCATTTTGGTTATAATTCAAGTGTGTGCTGTGTATTTCACAAGAAGTATAAAGGAATTTTATCGGAAGTGGTTTTTATGTATTTCCGTCCATTCATTCTTATTATGATGAATGGGTAAATCACTTGTGTAGCAGAAAGAACTACAGAATTCCTGCCACATCACCTTTCAAAGCACTGGGTTTTGGTTCTATTTCAAGTTTGTGCACTGTATTTTACAAGAAATACTAAGGCATTTTGTCAGAAGTGGTTTATGTGCTTTGGCTTCCATTGATTCTTATTGATGAATGTGTATATCACTTGTGAAACAGTGAGAACTACTGAATTCCTGCTGCATGAACTTTAAAAACCCTGGGTTTTGGTTCTATTTCAAGTGTGTGCTGTGTTTCACAAGAAGTATAAATGCATTTTGTAAGAAGTGGGTTTTTTGCATTGGCTTCCATTAGTTCTTATTATGATGAATGTGTAAATCACTTGTGCAGCAGAGAGAACTACTGAATTTCTCCCCCATGAGCTTTCAAAAGAATGCATTTTGGTTGTAACTCAAGTGTGTGTTATGTTTCACAAGAAGTATAAAGGCATTTTTAAGAAGCGAGTTTTGTGCATTGACTTATATTAGTTGTTACTATGATGAATGTGTGAATCCCTTGCGGGGCAGAAAGAACTTCTTAATTCCTGCCACATGCACTTTCAAAACACCGCATTTTGGTTCTATATCAAGTGTTTGTTGTGTTTCACAAGAAGTATAAGGCATTTTGTGGGAAATGGGTTTTGTGCATTGGCTCCCATTCATCCTTATAATGACGAATGTGTAAATGTCTTGTTTGGCACACATGACAAATTAATTACTGCTGCATGCACTTTAAAAACATTGCATTTTGCTTCTACTTCAAGAGTTTACAATGTATTTCCAAACTACTATAAACTAATTTTTAGGCAGTGGGTTTTATGTATTGGCTTCCATTCATTCTTATTATGATCAATGTGTAAATCTCTGGTGTAGCACACAGAACAACTGAATTCCTACCACATGTGTTTTCAAAACACTTCGTTTTGGTTCTATTTCAAGTGTGTGCTGTGTATTTCACAAGAAGTATAAATGCATTTTGTAAGAAGCGGTTTTTATGTATTGGCTTCCATTCATTCTTATTATGATGAATGGGTAAATCACTTGTGTAGCAAAGGGAACTACTGAATTCCTGCTGCATCAACATTCAAAACACTGTGTTTTTGTTCTGTTTCAATTGTGTGCAGTGTATTTCACAAATAGTATTAGTGCATTTTGAAGGAAGCGGATTATGTGCATTGGCTTCCATTCCTTCTTATTGATGAATGTATAAATCTCTGGTGTAGCAGCGAGAACTACTGTATTACCACTGCATGCACTTTCAAAACCCTGTATTTTGGTTCTATTTCAAGTGTGTACTGTGTTTCACAAAAAGTATAAAGGCATTTTGTAAGAAGCTGGTATTTTGCTGTGGATTCCATTAGTTCTTATTGTGATGAATGTGTAAATCACATGTTGCAGAGAGAACTACTGACTTCGTGCTGCATGAACTTTGAAAACACTGCATTTTTTGTTCTATTTCAAGTGTGTGGTCTGTATTTCACTAGAAGTATAAAGGCATCTTGTAGGAGTGGGTTGTGTGCTTTGGCATCCAATTATTTTCATTATGATGAATGAGTAAATCTCTTGTGTAGCAGAAAGAACTACTGAATTTCTGCTGCATCAACTTTCAAAACACTGCATTTTATTTCTATTTCAAGTGTGTGCAGTGTATTTCACAAAAAGTATCAAGGCATGTTGTAGGAAGCGGGTTGTGTGCTGTGGCTTCCATTCATTCTTATTGATGAATGTGTAAATCACTTGTGTAGCAGTGAGAGCTACTGAATTCCTGCTGATTGCACTTTCAAAACCCTGTGTTTTGGTTCTATTTCAAGTGTGTGCTGTGTTTCACAAGAAGTGTAAAGCTGTTTTTTAAGAAGCGGGTTTTGTGCCTTGGCTTCCATTAGTTATTAATTTGATGAATATGTAAATCACTTGTGTAGCAGAGACTACTACTGAATTCCTGCCACATGAACTTTCAAAACACTGCATTTATGATCTATTATAAGGGTGTGATGTGTATTTCACTAGAAGTATAAAGGCATTTTGTAAAAAGTGGGTTTTGTGCATTGGCTTCCATTAGTTGTTACTATGATGAATGTGTAAATCACTTTGTAGAAGACAGAACTGCTGAATTCCTGCCCCATCCACTTTCAAAACACTGTGTTTTGGTTCTATTTTAAGTGTGTGCTGTGTATTTCACGAGAAGTACTGAGGCATTTTGTAGGAAATGGTTTGTGTGCATTAGCTTCCATTCATTCTTATTGATTATTGTATAAATCTCTTCTGTAGCAGTCAGAAATAGTAAATTCCTGCTGCATGCACTTTCACAACCCTGTGTTTTGGTTCTATTTCAAGTGTGTGTTGTGTATTTCACAAGAAGTATAATGGCATTTTTTAAGAAGTGGTTTTGTGCATTGGCATCCATTAGTTTTAATTATGATGAATGTGTAATTCACTTGTGTAGCAGAAAGAACTACTGAATTCCTGATGCATGCACTTTGAAACCACTTTGTTTTGGTTCTATTTCAAGTGTGTGCTCTGCGTTTCACAAGAAGTATAAAGGCATTTTGTAGGAGCCATTTTTATGTCTTGGCTTTCATTCATTCTTTTTATGATGAATGGGTAAATCACTTGTGTAGCAGAAAGAGCTTCTGAACTCCTGCTGCATGTACTTTCAAAACCCTGTATTTTGGTTCTATTTCATGTGCGTGCTGTGTTTAACAAGAAGTATAAATTCATTTTGTAAGAAGCGTGTTTTATGTATCAGCTTCCATTCAATCTTACTATGGTGAATGTGTAAATGTCTTGTTTAGCAGTGAGAACTACTGAATTCCTGCTGCATGCACTTTCAAAACCCTGTGTTTTGGTTTTATTTCAAGTATATGCTGTGTTTCACAGGAAGTATAAAGGCATTTTTTAACAAGCAGTTTTTGTGCTTTGGATTCCATTAGTTGTTACTATGATGAATGTTTAAATCACTTGTGTAGCAGAAAGAAATACTTTATTCCTGCCATATGCACTTTCAAAACCCTGCATTTGTGTTCTATTTCATGTGTGTTTTGTGTTTCACAAGAAGTATAAAGGCATTTTGTAGGAAGATGGTTTTGTGCATTGGCTCCCATTCATTATTATTATGAAGAATGTGTAAATGTCTTGTGTAGCACACAGAACAAATTAATTACTGCTGCATGCACTTTCAAACCACTCCATTTTGGTTCTATTTCAAGGGTGTGCAGTGTATTTCACAGAAAGTATAAAGGCTTTTCCTAGGAAATGTGTTGTGTGCACTGGCTTCCATTTATTCTTATTATGATGAATATGTAAATGTCTTGTGAGGAATAGAGAACAACTCAATTCTTGCTGCATGCCTTTTGAAAACATTGCCTTTTGCTTCTATTTCAAGAGTGTGCTGTGTATTTCAGAAAAAGTATAACAGCATTTTGTAGGAAGCGGGTTTTATGTTTTGGCTTACATTCATTCTTATTAAGAATATGTAAATCTCTGGTGTAGCACACAGAACAACTGAATTACTACTGCATGTGTATTCAAAACACTGCATTTGGGTTGTATTTCATGTGTGTGCTGTTTATTTCACAAGATGTATAAAGGCATTTTGAAGGAAGTGTGTTTTATGTATTGGCTTCCATTCATTCTTACTATGATGAATGGGTAAATCACTTGTGGAACATACAGAACAACTGAATTCCTACTCCATGTGTTTTCAAAACACTGTGTTTTGGTTCTATTTCAAGTGTGTGCTGTGTATTTCACCAGAATTGTGAAGGCATTTTGTAGGAATTGGGTTGTGTACTTTGCTTCCATTCATTCTAATTGATGAAGGTGTAAATCACTTGTGTAGCAGCAAAAACTACTGAATTCCTGCTGTATGCACATTCAAAACACTGGGTTTGTGTTCTATTTCCAGTGTGTGCTGTGTATTTCACTAGAAGTGTAAAGTCATTTTGTAGGAATTGTGTTGTGTGGTTTGCTTCTACTCATTCTTATTATGATAAATGGGTTAATCTCTTGTGTCGCAGAGAAAATTACTGAATTCCTGTAATCATAATCCCTGAATCATTTCTTCAGTGCAGATTCAATTAAGGTCACTCAGGGTAAAAGTGTGTATATTATATAGAGCTTCGGATTACGTAAATAGGTAGTATCAATGTTGATTATGATACAATACACTGCTATTTTCGGGATAGCTGTCTGTGCCCTGAAATCAATTACAAGTGGAATGACTGGAACAGAATATAATCCATCTTAGCAGAGTGGTGTAAATAATGTGGGTTTTAAGTCCTGGTACACTAATAAGAATGTAATGTATCAAGGCCATCTATGTTAGAGATTCTAGACATAATCCCTGAATCATTTTGCTATGCTATTTTCTCCCACTGCTTGGGCATTTTTTTCCTTTGTCCTACTGCCTGCCCCTCTCATTGAGGCCTTTCTGCCACTATTCCTAAAATCCTGGTAATTTTTATCTCTCTCTCTAGAGTGTATTTCAGTACTCTCTGTAGGCTTGGTTTGGTGCTCACAAATTCCCCCAGTTCCACTTTGTCATGGAAGAATCTGGTACCTCCATTAATTTCTAGTGACATTTTTGCAGGTACATCAATTTTGGCTGGAAGTTATATACTTTCAGTGCTTGGAATACTTGGTTACAAGCTCTTCACAATATGATGGATGATGGTGAGAAGTCTGCCATGATGTGGTTGGGCTTACATTTATAGGTCATCTGTTTCTTTTTTCTGATGGCTTTTAACACTCTCTTTTTATATTGAGTTTTGGCATATTGATTATTTATATGAGATATATATCATATCAATCATATATGTCATAAATGTCATATATATCATATATGAAATATGTCATAAATATGTCATATGTGTCACATATATATATGATAAACATACATGTTATACATTTCATATGTCACAAATATCGTAAATCTCATGTATGCCACATATGTTACAAATGTCATAAATATCTGTCACCCATGTCATAAATTTCCTATGCCCTATATGCCACATATATCACATGACATTAATGCCATAAATGGCATGTATGTAACAAACCTGACATTTGTCACATGTCATAAACATCACATATATCACATATGTCACGAATGATATAAATGTCACATATTTCACATATGCCATATAGGACCTACAATGTTATATATGCCATAAATTCCATATGTCATAAATGTCACTTAGGTCACAAATGTCATATAGGTCATAATTGTCATACATTTCACATATGTCATGTATGCCATATATGCCACATATGTCATGTGACATGAATGCCATAAATGGCACACATGTAACATAACTGACATATGTCTCACAGCATAAACATCCCATATGTCACATATGTCACCAATGTCATAAACATCACATATGTCACATATTTCACATTTTTCACATATGCCATATAGGACCTAGAATGTCATATATGCCATAAATTCCATATGTCATAAGTGTCACATATGTCACAAATGTCATATATGTCACAAATGTCACATATGTCATTTATGTCAGACATGTCATAAATGTCATATGCTGTATATGCCACATAGGTCACATGACACTAGTGCCATAAATGGCACATATGTAACAAACCTCATCTATGTCCTATGTCATAAACATCACATATGTCACATTTGTCATGAAAGATATAAATGTCACATATGTCACAAATGCCATATCTGACATATAATGTCATATATGCCATAAATGCCATCTGTCATAAATGTCACTTATGTCACAAATGTCATAGATGTCACAAACATCACAAATGTCATAATTGTAATACATGTCACATATGTCATATATGTAATAAATGTCATGTATGTCATAAATGCCAGTGGTGTCATAAACCTCATATATGTCAAAGAAGGCAGTTACCAGTGAAGCCAGCAATTGTCATAGTGTGATAGGGATCCAAGCTTCCCATGCAGCCAAGATTTTAGAGGCATTAAATATCTGTCAGCCATACTTTTCTGAAGGAGTTTCAAGAACAAACTAAGCAGAGACCTGTGTGAAATACAATCAGTTTTTTACTTTCTATCATGTTCAGTAATGTCTCCTCAGGAATTATGCTAGAGACATGCATAGGGCCTCTTGGCTCTTTGTTCAGTGTCAGCCATCTGGATGAAACATGGACATCGATTGACCATAATGCTTTCTATGAAAAATTGGCAGATTTTTTTTCTCCTGGTAGTTCTTCATAGGCACACCATATATCAAAGATCACTTTCCTCTGTGGTCTCATAGTCTTCTTGACCCAAAGCCCAGAGACTGATTGAGTATCTTGGAATGATGCAAGCAGAGATACATTTTATATTTAAAGAGAAAAAGAAACATTAAAGGATAGAATTAAAACAGAATTTCAAGAAAGATAAACAGTAACAAATCACTAGTTGATAAATTACATATTGTCCTCTTGGAAATAGTTGTTTAAGTTACAAATTAAACCAAACAAATAGACATTCATAGAGTGAGACTGTAAATAGCTTCCCATACATGAGTCTCCACATGTATTTCTATCCTTTCTGCATGAGAGGGGACAACAAAACATAGCAAGACAAAGCAAAAGAAATTCCTGTATAAACATGAAACCAATAGGTCATCTAAAACCACTGTACAAGGTGATCTACTATGGTTACTCTGTTTTCTTTTATTATCTTCAATACAATTTTCTATATCATCAGGCATATTGAATATAGCAGTATAACTGAATATAGCAGTGTATAACAGTATTAGAAAAAATAAAACATTTTAGAAGGTGTAAAATTTCAAAGGCATGTAATAAGCAAACCAATGTGGAAATACTTGTAAATCTTGTCATCATCATTGTAGTTGCCTATATTCTCAGACTTGATACTATCAAATGTAACACCTTTGAACAGAATCACTCAATGCAACACAGCAATCTAACAAACCATATTCAATTAAGATCAGTCAGGGTAAAAGCGTGTACAGTATACAGAGGTTTGGATTAAGTAAATAGGAAATATCAATGTTGATTACAGTACAATATACTGCTATTTCTGTAATAGCTGTCTGTGCCCTCAAATGTATTTCAAGTGAAATATCCGGAATGGAATGAAGGGAAGCCAATACATAAAAACCACTTCCTGCAAAATGCCTTTTAACTTGTGAAATACACACTTGTGAAACACACACTTTCAATGGAGCAAAAGGCAGTGTTTTCAAATTACATGTGGTAGGAATTCTGTTTTTCTGTGTGCTACGCTAGAGATTTACACATTCATCATAAGAATGAATGGAAGCCAATACATAATACCTCTTCTTACAACATGCCCTTATAGTTTTTGGAAACACAGCACCCACTTGAAATAGAACCAAAACACAGGGTTTTGAAAGGGCAGGCAGCAGGAATTCAGTATTACTGTGTGCAACATAAGAGATTTACACATTCAAAATGATAAGAATGAATGGAAGCCACTACATAAAACCCGCTTCCTATGAAATGCCTTTATACTTTTTATGAAATACACTTCACACACTTTAAATAGATCCAAAACACAGTGTTTTGATAGTGCATGCATCAGTAATTAATTTGTTCCATGTGTTACACAAGACATTTACACATTCATCATAATAAGAATGAATTTGAGCCAATGCACAAAACCCGCTTCCTACAGAATAAATTTATGCTTCTTGTGGAACACAACACAAACTTGAAATAGAACCAAAACACGTTGTTTTTAAATTTCATGAGGCAGGAATTCAGTAGATCTCTCTGCTACACAAGTGATTTACACATTCATCATATTAAGAGCTAAAGGAAGCCAAAGCAAAAACCCATTACTTACAAAATGCATTTATACTTCTGTGAAAAACAACACACATGAAAAATAGAACTAAAACATAGGGTTTTAAAGGGCATGAAGCAGGAATTCAGGTGTTCTGTGTGCTACATTAGAGATTCACACATTCATCATATTAAGAATGAATGGAAGACAATACATAAAACCTGCTTCCAACAAAATGCCTTTATACTTTATTGATATACACTGCAAACACTTGAAAGAGAACCAAAGTGCAGTGTTTTGAAATTGCATGCAGCAGTAATTAATTTGTTCTGTGTGTTACACAAGAGATTTACTCATTCATCATTAAAAGAATGAATGGGAGCCAAAACTCAAAACACAATTGCTACAAAATAACTTTATGCTTCTTGTGAAACACAACACACACTTGAAATAGAAACAAAATGAATTGTTTTCAATGTTCTTGCATCAGGAATTCAGTAGTTCTGTGTGGCACACAAGAGATTTACACATTCATCATAATAAGAATGAATGGAATCCAATACATACAACCAGCTTCCTACAAAATGCCTTTATACTTCTTGTGAAATACACAGCACACACTTGAAATAGAACCAAAATGAAGTGTTTTGAAAACATGTAGTAGGAGCTCAGTTGTTCTGTGTGCTACACCAGAGATTTACACATTCATCATAGTAAGAATGAATGGAATCCAATACATAAAACTCACTTCCTACAAAATGCCTTTACACTTCTTATAAAATACACAGCATGCACTTGAAATAGAACCACAATGCAGGGTTTTGAAAACACATGTAGTAGGAATTCAGTTGTTCTGTGTGCTGCACAAGACATTTACACATTCATCCAAGTAACAATGAATTGAAGCCAATACATATTACCCGATTCTTACAAAATGTCTTTATACTTCTTGTGAAATACACAGCATACCCTTAAAATAGAACCAAAATGCAATGATTTACAAATGTATGCAGTAGTAATTCAGTTGTTCTGTGTGCCACACAAGTAATTAACCCATTCATCATAACAATGAATGGAAGCCAATACATAAAATGCACTTCCTACAAAATGCCTTTGAACTTGTTGTGAAATACCAAGCAAACACTTGAAATAGAACCAAAATGCAGTGTTTTGCAAGTGCATTCAGCAGTAATTTACTTGTTCTGTGTATTACACAAGACATTTACAGATTCATCATAGTAAATATGAAGGCAAGCCATGGCACTAAGTCTGGTTTCCTACAAAATGCCTTTAAACTTCTTGTTATATACCCAGCACATACTTGAAATAGAACCAAAACACAGTGTTTTGAAAATACATGCAGCAGGAATTCAGTAGTTCTCTCTGCTAAACAAATGATATACACATTCTTAATAATAAGAACTAGTGGAAGCCAAAGCACAAAACCCACTTCTTACAAAATGCCTATATACTTCTTGTTAAACACAGAACACACTTGAAATGCAACCAAAACACAGGGTTTTGAAAGTGCATGCAGCAGGAATTCAGTAGTTCTGTGTGGCACACAAGAAATTTACACATTCATCATAATAAGAATGAATGGAAGCCAAAACATAAAACCAGCTTCCTACAAAATGCCTTTATACTTCTTGTGAAATACAAAGCATGCTCTTGAGATAGAAACAAAATGAAGTGTTTTGAAAACATACGTTGTAGGAATTCAGTTGTTCTGTGTGCTACACCAGAGTTTTACACATTTATCATAGTAAGAATGAATGGAATCCAATACATAAAACCTGCTTCCTACAAAATGCCTTTAAGTTCCTGTGAAATACCCTGCATATACTTGAAATAGAACAAAAATGCAGTTTTTTGAAAGTGCTTGCAGGAGGAATTAAGTAGTTGTCTCTGCCACATTAGTGATTAACTCATTCATCATAATAAGAATGAATGGAAGCCAATAAACAAAACCCGCTTCCTACAAAATGCCTTTATGCTTTTTGTGAAATACACTGCACACCCTTGAAATAGAACCAAGCTGCAGTGTTTTGAAAACATATGCAGTGGGAGTTCTGTTGTTTTGTGTGCTACAGAAGAGATTTACGCATTCATCATAGTAAGAATGAATGAAAGCCAATACATAAAACCCGCCTCCAACAAAATGCCCTTAAGCTTCTTCTGAAACACCCAGCACACACTTGAAATAGATCTGAAATGCAGTTCTTTTAAAGTGCAGGAAGCAGGAATTCAATAGTTCTCTCTGCTACATAAGTGGTTTACATATTAATCATAGCAATAATGAATTGTAGCCAATCAACACAATCCATTTCCTAAGAAATGCCTTTACACTTTTTCTGAAATACACTTCACCCTTGAAATTGAACAAAAATATGGGTTTTGAAACTGTATATAGCAGTAATTAATTTGTTCTGTATGTTACACAAGACATTCACACATTCATCCTAATAAGAATAATTGGGAGCCAATGCACAAAACCCATATCCTACAAAACGCCTTTATACATCTTGTGAAACACAAAAAAACACTTGAAACAGCACCAAAACGCAGTTTTGAAAGGGCATGCAGCAGGAATTAAGTAGTTCTCACTGCTACACTAAAGATTTACCCATTGTTCATAATAAGAATGAATTTAATCCAAAGCACACAAAACGCTTCTTACAAAATGCCTTTATACTTCTAGTGAAATACACAGCACACACTTGAAATAGAATAAAACCGCAGTGTTTTGAAATTTCATGAGGCAGGAATTCAGTAGTTCTCTCTGCTGCACAAGTGATTTACACATTCATCATAATAAGATCTAATGGAAGAAAATGAACAAAATCCGGTTCTTACAAAATGCATTTATACCTCTTGTGAAACACAGCACACAATTGAAATAGCATAAAAACACAGGGTTTTGAAAGTGCATACTGCAGGAATTCAGTAGTTCTCACTGCTACACAAGAGATTTATACATTCATCTATAAGAATGAATTGAAACCAATGCACACAAACCACTTTCTAAAAAAATGCCCTAATAGTTTTTGTGAAATACATTGCACACACTTGAAATAGAACCAAAATACAGGGATTAGAAAGTGCATGCAGCAATAATTCAGTAGTTCTGTCTGCTACACAAGTGATTTATCCATTCATCATAATAATAATGAATGGAAGCCAATACTTACAACATGCTTCCTAAAAAATGCCTTTATTTTTCTTCTGAAATACACAGAAAAATGAAATAGAACCAAAACGCAGGGTTTTGAAGATGCATGCAGGATGAATTCAGTTGTGATGTGTGTTCCCCACAAGATTTACACATTCATCATAGTAAGAATAAATGAAAGCCAATATATAAAACATGCTTACCACAAAATACCTTTATACTTCTTGTGAATTACACAGAACACACTTGAAATAGAACCACAACACAGTGTTTTAAAAATACATGCAGTGTGAATTCAGTTGTTCTGTGTGCTACACCAGAATTTTACACATTCATCATAATAAAAATGAATGGAAGCCTATACATAAAACATGATTCCTACAAAATGCCTTTATACTTGTTATGAAATACACTACACACTCTTGAAATAGAAACAAAACACAATATTTTCAAAGTGTAGGCACCAGTGATTAAATTGTTCTGTGTCCCACACAACACATTTACACATAAATCATAATAAGAATGAAGGGAAGCCAATGCATAAAACCTGCTTCTTAGAAAATGCCTTTATATTTCTTGTGAAACACAGCATACACTTGAAAAAGAACCAAAATGCAGTATTTGGAAAGTTGATGCAATAGGAATTCAGTAGTTCTTTCTGCTACACAAGAGATTTACCCATTCATCATAATAAGAACTAAAGGAAGCCAAAGCACACCACCAGCTTCCTAAAACATACCTTTATAATTCTAGTGAAATACAAAGCACACACTTGAAATGGAACAAAAATGCAGTGTTTTGAAAGTTTATGTGGCAGAAATTCAGTAGTTCTGTCTGCTACACAAGGGATTTACACATTGATCATAATAAGAACTAATGGAAGATAATGAAAAAACTCACTTCTTACAAAATGGCTTTATTCTTATTGTGAAATGCACCACACACTTAAAATAGAACAAAAACACAGGGTTTTGAAACTGCATGCATCAGTAATTCAGCAGTTCTTGCTGCTACACAAGGGATTTATACATTCCTCAATAAGTATGAATGGCAGCCATCGCACACAACCCACTTCCCACAAAATGTCTTAATACTTCTTGGGAAATACACTGCACACATTTGAAATAGAACCAAAATGCAGTGTTTTGAAAGTTGATGCAGCAGGAATTCAGTAGTTCTGTCTGCTTCAGAAGTAATTTACCCATTCTTCATAATAAGAATGAATGGAAGGTAATACATAAAACCCGCCCCTTACAAAATGCCTTTATACTTCTTGTGAAATACATAGCACACACTTGAAATAGAATCAAAATTCAGTGTTTGGAAAATGCATGCAGTAGGAATTCAGTTGTTCTGTCTGTTCCAAAAGAGATTTATATATTTATCATACTAAGAATCAATGGAAGCCAATATCTAAAACCTGCTTCATATGAAATGCCTTTATACTTCTTGTGAAACAACAAAAATTTGAAATACAACCAAATCACAGTATTTTGAAAGTGCATGAGTCTGTAATTAAGTAGTTCTCTCTGCTACACAAGTGATTTACACATTCTTCATAATAAGAATGAATGGACACCAAAGCACACAACAGGCTTCCTATAAAAAGCCTATATACTTCTAGTAAAATACACAGCACACACTTGAAATAGAACAAAAATGCAGTGTTTTGAAAATGCATGTGGTAGGAATTCAGCTTTTTTGTATGCCACACAAGACATTTACACATTCATGACAATAATGAATGGAAGCCATTGCACAAAACCGCTTCTTACAAAATGCCTTTATACTTTTTGTGAAATACACAGTACAAACTTGAAATAGACACAAAATGCAGTGTTTGGAAAATGCATGTGGAAGGAATTCAGTTGTTTTGTATGCTACAGAAGAGATTTACATATTCATCATAATAAGAATGAATGGTAACCAATACATGAAACTGCTTCCTACGAAATGCCTTTAAACTTCTTGTGAAATACCCAGAACACCCTTGAAATAGAACCAAAATGCAGTGCTTTGAAAGTGCATGAAGCAGGAATTCAGTAATTCTCTCTGCCACACATGTGATTTACACATTCATCATAACAAGGATGAATGGAAGCTAATGCACACAACCCGATTCCTATGAAATGCCTCTAAACTTCTTTGAAACCCAGCACACACTTGAAATAGAACCAAAACACAGGGTTTTGATAGTGCATGCAGCAGGAATTCAGTAGTTCTGTGTGCTACACAAGAGATTTACACATTCATCATAGGAGAATGAATGGAAGCCAATACATAAAAAGCACTTCTTAAAAAGCACCTTTATATTTCTTGTGAAATACACAGCACACACTTGAAATAGAACCAAAATTCAGTGTTTTGAAAATGCATGCAGTAGGAATTTTGTTGTCTGTGTGTTCCACAAGAGATTTACCCATTCATCATAGTAAGAATGAATGGAAGCCAATGCACAAAACCCACTTCGTACAAAATGTCTTTATACTTCTTGTGAAATACACAGCACACACTTGAAATACAACCAATACCCAGTGATTTGAAAGTACATGCAGGAGTATATAATTTTTTTCTGTGTGCCACACAAGATATTTATGCATTCATCATAATAAGAATGAATGGGAGCCAAGGCATAAAACACACTCCCTACACATTGCTTTAGCTTCTTTTGAAATACACAGCACACCCTTGGAATAAAATCAAAATGCAGTGTATTGAAAGTGTATGAAGCAGGTATTCAGTAGTTTTCTCTGCTACACAAGTGATTTTCAACTCATCACAATAAGAACTAATGGAAGCCAATGCTGAAAATGCGCTTCCTTAATAATGCCTTTATACTTCTTGTGAAATAATACTGCACACCACTGAAATATAACCAAAACACAGTGTCTGGAAGTGCATGTAGCACTAATTTATTTTTTATGTGTGCTACACAAAACATTTGCACATTCATCATAATAGGAATGAATGGGAGCCATTGCACAAAATCTGCTTCCCAGAAAATGCCTTTAAACTTCTTGTGACATACCCAGCACAAACTTGAAGTAGAACCATAACACAGTGTTTGGGAAGTGCGTGCAGCAGGAATTCAGTATTTCTCTCTGCTACATAAGTGATTTATACATTCATCATAAAAAATGAATGGAAGCCATTGAGCACACCCCACTTCCTATGAAATGCCTTTATACTTTTTGTGAATTACACTACACCCCCTTGAAATAGAAGCAAAGGCAGTGTTTTGAAAGTGCATGCAGCAGTAATTAATTTGTTCTGTGTGCTACACAACACATTTACTCACTCATCACAACAATGAATGGGAGCCAATGCACAAAACCTGCTTAATACAAAATACCTTTATACTTCTTGTGAAACACAACACACATTTGAAATATAATGAAAACACAGTGTTTTGAAAGTTAATGTGGCAGGAATTCAGTAGTTCTCTCTGCTACACAAGTGATTTACACATTCATCATAAGAACTAATGGAAGCCAATGCACAAAACACACTTCTAAAAAATGCCTTTATGGTTCTTGTGAAACACATCACACACTTGAAACAGAACCAAAACACGGGTTTTTAAAGTTCATGCAGCAGGAATTCAGTAGTTCTGTGTGCTACACAACAGATTTACATATTCCTCATAAAAAGAATAAATGGTAGCCAATATATAAAATGTGCTTCCTACAAAATGCCTTTATACTTCATTTGAAATACACAGCACACAATGGAAGTAGAACCAAAATGCAGTGCTTTGAAAATACATGCAGTAGAAATTCAGTTGATCTGTATGCTACACCAGAGATTTACACATTCATCATAATAAGAATGATTGGAAGCCAATATATAAAACCCTCTTCCTTCAAAATGTGTTTAACTTCTGGTGAAATACACAGAACAATTTCAAACAGAACCAAAACTCAGTGATGTGTAAACACAAGCCATAGGAATTCAATTGTTCTGTGGGCTACACCAGAGATTTACACATTCATCATCATAATAATAATAATAAATCATAATAATAAAATGAAGCAAATATATAAAATTCGCTTCCTACAAAATGCATTTAAAGATCTTGTAATATACCCAGCACATACTTGAAATAGAACCAAAACACTGTGTTTGGAAATTGCATGCAGGAGGAATTCAGTAGTTCTATCTGCTACATAAGTGATTTACACATTCATCATAAAAGGAATGAATGGAAACCAATGAACACAACCCGCTTCCTACAAAATGCTTTTAAACTGCTTGTGAAATATCCAGCTCACACTTGAAACAGAACCAAAATACAAGGTTGTGGAAGTGCATACATCAAGAATTTAGTAGTTCTTTGTGCTACACAAGACCTTTACACATTCATCACAGTAAAAATTAATGGAAGCCAATACATAAAACGCGCTTCCTACAAAATGCTTTCATACTGCTTGTGAAATACAGAGCACACGCTTGAAATAGAACCAAATCACTGTGGTTTGACAAAACATGCAGTAGGAACTCAGTTGTTTTGTGTGCTACAGAAGAGAATTACACATTCATCGTATTAGGAATGAATGGAAGCCATTACATATAACCTGCTTCCTACAAAATGCCATTAGAAGTCTTGTGAAATACCAAGCACCCACTTGAAATAGAACCAAAATGCAGTGTTTTGAAAGTGCATGCAGCAGGAATTCAGTAGTTCTCTCTGCTACATAAGTGATTTACACTTTCATCATAATAAGAATGAATTAAAGTCAAAACACACCACCCACTTCATACAAAATGGCTTTATATTTTTTGAAACACACTGCACACCCTTGATATAGAACAAAAAGACAGTGTTTCCAAAGTGTATGCAGCAGTAATTAATTTTTCTGTGTGCTACACAAGACATTTACACATTCAACATAATAAAAATGAATGGGAGCCCATGCACAAAATCTGCTTCCTACAATATACATTTGTACTTCTTGTGAAACACAGCACACACTTGAAATAGAACCAAAAGGCAGTGTTTTGAAAGTTCTTGTGTCAGGAATTCAGTAGTTCTTTCTGCTATACAAGTGATTTACTCATTCATCATAATAAGAACTAATGGAAGGCAATTCACAAAAATCGCTTCTTACAAAATGCCTTTATACTTATTTTGAAACACAGCACACACTTGAAATAGAACCAAAATGCAGTGTTTTGAAAGTGCATGCTGCAGGAATTGATTAGTTGTCTCTGCTTCATAAGTGAATTACACATTCATCTTATTAAGAACTAATGGAAGACAATGAAAAAAATTGCTTCTTACAAAATGCCATTATACTTCTTGTGAAACACAGAAAACACTTGAAATACAACCAAAACACAGGGTTTTGAAAGTGCATGCTGCAGGAATTCAGTAGTTCTGTGTGGTACACAAGAGATTTACACATTCTTCATAATAAGAATGATTGAAAGCCAATGCACACAACCCACGTCTCACAAAATGCCTTTATACTTTTGGAGAAATTCACAGCACCCACTTGAAATAGAAACCAAAACTCAGTGTTCTAAAAACACATGCAGTAAGAATTCAGTTGCCCTGTTTGCTACACAAGAGTTTTACACATTCAGCATAGTCAGAAAGAACGGAATCCAATTCATAATAACTGATTCCAACAAAATGCCTTTATACTTCTTGTGAAATACACAGCACACACTTAAATAGAACCAAAACATAGGGTTTTTAAAGTGCATGCCACAGGAAATGAGCAGTTGCTTGTGCTACACAAGAGATTGACACATTTCTCATATTAAGAATGAATGGAATGCAATACATAATACACCCTTCTTACAAAATGCCTTTTTATTTTTTGTGAAATACTCAGCACCCTCTTGAAATAGAACCAAAAAATAGTGTTTTGAAAACAGCTGCATTAGGAATTCAGTTGTTCTGTGTCCTGCACAAGAGATTAACACAGTCATCATCATAATAAACAATGGAAGACAATACATAAAAGCCACTTCCTAAAAAATGACTTTATACATCTTGTGAAATAATCAGCACTCACTTGAAATAAAGCCAAAATGCACTATTTTGAAAGTGCATGCAGTAGGAATTCAGTAGTTCTTTCTGCTACATAAGTGATTTACACATTCATCATAAGAAAAATGAATGGAAGCCAAGGTACACAACACACTTCCTACAAAATGTCTTTACACTTCTTGTGAAATATACAGCAACTACTTGAAAAAGAACCATAACACACTGTTTTGAAAACAACTTTAGCAGGAATTCAGTTTTTCTGTGTATTACACCAGAGATTTATACATTCATCATAATAAGAAAGAATGGAAGCCAATAGATAAAACCCACTTCCTACAAAATGCCTTGAAACTTATTGTGAAATATAGAGCAAACACTTTAAATAGTACAAAGACACAGTGTTTTTAAAACACCTGCAGTAGGAATTCAGTTATTCTTTGTGCTACACAAGTGATTTACTCTTTCATTATAGTTAGAATGAATGGAAGCCTATAAATAAAACTGGCTTCCTACAAAATGCCTTTGAACTTCTCGTGAAATACACAGAACACACATGAAATAGAACCAAATGCAGGGTTTTGAGAACACCTGTGGTAGGAATTCAATTATTCTATGGGCTACACAAGACATTTACACGTTCTTCATGGTAACAATGAAGGTAAGCCAATACCTAAAACTAACTTCCCATAAAATGCATTTATACTTCTTGTGAAATACACAACACACACTTGAAATAGAAGCAAAACACAGGGTTTTGAACATACATGCAGCATGAATTCAGTAGTTCTGTGTGCTACACAAGAGATTTAAACATTCATCATAAAAATAATGAATGGAAGCCAATACATAAAACCCACTTCCTACACAATGCCTTTATACTTCTTGTGAAATACACAGCACCCACTTGAAACAGAACCATTAGGCTGTATTTTGAAAACATCTGCAGGAGGAATTCACTTGTTCTGTGTGCTGAACCAGACATTTGCACATTCATCATAAAAAGAATGAATGGATGCCAAAGCACATAACTTGCTTCCTACAAAATGCCTTTGTATTTCTTTTGTAATACACAGCAACCACTTGAAATAGAACTAAAACACAGTGTTTTGAAAACACTTTTAGTAGCAATTTAGTTGTTCTGTGTGCTACACCAGAAATTTACACAATCATCATAATAGGATTGAATGGAAGCCAATACATAAAAACCACTTCCTACAAAATACCTTTAAACTTCTTGAGAAATACCTGGAACAAACTTGAAATAGAAACAAAATGAAGTGTTTTGAAAGTGCATGTGGCTTGAATTCAGTAGTTCTGTGTGTTATACAAGAGATTTACCCATTCATCATAATAAGAATGAAAGGAAGCCAATACACAAAACCCACTTCCTACAAAATGTCTTTATACTTCTTGTGAAATACACAGCACATGCATGAAATAGAACCAAAAAGAAGTGTTTGGAGAACAAATGCAGTATGAATTAAGTTGTTCTGTGTGCTACACCAGAGATTTACACATTCTTCATAATAAGAATGAATAGAAGGCAATACATAAAACCCACTTCCTACAAAATGCCTTTAAAGTTCTTCTGAAATACCCAGCACACTCTTGAAATAGAACCAAAATGCAGTATTTTGACAGTGTATGCAGCAGGAACACAGGGGTACTCTCTGCTACATAAGTGATTTACACATTCGTCATAATATGAATGAAAGGAAGCCAATACCTAAAACCCACTTCCTACAAAATACCTTTATACTTCTTGTGAAACACATAACACCCACTGGAAATATAAACAAAGTGCAGTGTTTTGAAAACACCTTCAGTAGGAATTCGTTTGTTCTTTTGCCGCACCTGAATTTTACACATTCATCATTGTTCTGTGTGGTACAAAAGAGATTTACTCATTCATCATACTTAGAATGAGTGGAAGCCAATATATAAAAAACACTTCCTATAATATGCCTTTATACATCTTGTGAAATACACAGTGCACTCTAGAAATAGAAGCAAAATGCAGTGTTTTGAAAACACATGCAGTAGGAATTCAGTTCTGTGTGCTACATAAGAGACTGACACATTCATCATAGTAAGAATGAATGGAACCAGTACATAAAACCCGCTTTCTAAAACATGCATGTATACTTCTTGTGAAATACCCAGCACACACTTGAAATAGAATGAAAATGCAGTTTTTTGAAAGTGTATGCAGTAGGTATTCAGGAGTTCACTCTGCTACATAAGTGATTTACACATTCATCATAATAAAAATGAATGGAATCCAGTACACACAAACCCCTTCCTGCAAAACGCATTTATACTTCTAGTGAAATAAACAGCACCCACTTGAAACAAAACCAAAGCACAGTGTTTTAAAAACAACTGCAGTAGGAATTCAGTTATTCTGTGTGTTACACAAGAGATATACTCATTCATCATAGTTAGAATAAATTCAAGCCAACAAGTAAAACCCGCTTCCTAAAAAATGCATTTTTTACTTCTTGTGAAATACACAGCACACACTTGAAATACAACCAAAACACAGGATTTAAAAGCACATGCTGTGGGAATTCAGTAGTTCTGTGTGCTACACAAGAGATTTTCACATTAATCATAATAAGAATGAATGGAAGCCAATACATAAAATCCACTTCCTATAAAATGCCTTTATACTTCTTGTGAAATACACAGGATCCACCTGAAATAGATTCCAAAATCAGTGTTTTGAAAACTCTTGCAGTAGGAATTCAGTTGTTTTTCTGGCTACACATGAGATTTATTCATTTATCATAATAATAATCAATGTAAGCCAAAACATAAAACCCACTTCTTTAAAATGCCTTTATACTTCTTCAGAAAAAGACAGCATACACTTGAAATAGGACCAAAATGCAGTGTTTTGAAAGTGCATGCAGCATGAATTCAGTAGTTCTCTCTGCTACATTAGTGATTTACACATTCATCATATTAAGCATCAATGGAAGCCAATGCACACAACCCACTTCCTACAAATTGCCTTTATACTTCTTGTGAAACACACAGCACCCACTTGAAATAAAACCTAAATGCAGTGTTTTGAAAAAATCTGCAGAAGGATTTCAGTTGCTCTGTGTGGTACACAAGAGATTTATGCATTTATCATAGTTATAATGAATGGTAGCCAATATACAATGCACACTTCCTACAATATGCCTTTATACTTCTTGTGAAACACACAGCACCCACTTGAAATAAAACCTAAATGCAGTGTTTTGAAAAAATCTGCAGAAGGATTTCAGTTGCTCTGTGTGGTACACAAGAGATTTATGCATTTATCATAATTATAATGAATGGTAGCCAATATATAAAGCACACTTCCTACAATATGCCTTTATACTTCTTGTGAAATAAACAGAACACACTAGAAATAGAAGCAAAAGGAAGTGTTTTGAACACACATGCAGTAGGAATTCAGTTGTTCTGTGTGCCACACCTGAGATTTACACTTTCATCATAAAAAGAATGAATGGAAGCCAATACATAAAAACAGCTGCCTACAAAATGCCTTAAAACTTCTTGTGAAATACCCTGCACACACTTGAAGCAGAACCAAAATGCAGCGTTCTGAAAGTGCATGGAGCCAGAATTCAGTAGTTCTGTCTGCTACATCAGTGATTTACTCATTCATCATAATAAGAATGAATGGAAGCCAAGGAACACAACCTGCTTCCTAAAAATGCATTTAAACTTCTTGTGAAATACACAGCACCCACTCGAAATAGAACCAAAAATCAGTGCTTTGAAAATGCATGCAGCAGGGATTCAGTTGTTCTTTCTGCTACATAAGTGATTTCCACATCCATCAAAATAAAAATGAATGGAAGTCAATGCACACAGCCTGCTTCATACAAAATGCCTTTATACTTCTTGTGAAATACAATGCACACCATTAAAATAGAACCAAAATGCAGTGTTTTGAAAGTGCATGCAGCAGTAATTAATTTGTTCTGTGTGATACACAAGACATTTACACATTCATCATAATCAGAATGAAAGGGAGCAAAGCATAAAACCCACTCCCTACAAAATACCATTATGCTTCTTGTGAAACACAACACACACTTGAAATAGAACCAAAGTGCATTGTTTTGAAAGTTCATGCAGCAAGAATCTGTAGTTCTCTCTGCTACACAAGTGATTTACACAGTCATCGTATCAAGAACCAATGGATGCCATGCACAAAACTGCTTCCTACAAAATGCCTTTATACATCTTGAGAAATACACAACACAGACTTGAAATAGAACCAAATGCAGTGATTTGAAAACACATGCAGTAGGAATTCACTTGTTTTGTGTGCCACACCAGAGTTTTACACATTCATCATAATAATAATGAATGGAAATGAATATGTGAAATTGCATCCTAAAAAATGGCTTTAGCTTCTTGTGAAATACACAGCACAAACATGAATAGAATGAAAACACTTTGTTTTGAAAGTACATGCAGCAGGAATTTAGTTGTTCTGTACGCTACACCAGAGATTTACACAGTCATCATAAAAAGAAAGAATGGAAGCCATACATAAAACCCGCTTCCTAACAAATGTCTTTATACTTCTTGTGAAATACAGAGCTCAAACTTGAAATAGAACCAAAATGGAGTGTTTTTACAACAAATGCAGTAGGAATTCAGTTGTTCTTTTTGGTAAACCAGAGATTTACACATTCATCAGAGTAAGAATGAATGGGAGCCAATAAATAAAACCCTCTTCCTACAAAATACCCTTAGACTTCTTGTGAAACACAACACACCCTTGAAATAGAACCAAAATAAAGTGTTTTAAAGGTCTTGTGGCAGGAATTCAGTAGTTATCTCTGCTACACAAGTGATTTACACATTCATCATATTAGGGACTAATGGGAGACAATGCACAAACCCCCCTTCTTACAAAATGCCTTTAAACTTCTTGTGAAACACAGCACAACTTTTAAATAGAACCAAAAGACAGGGTTCTGAAAGTAAATGCAGCAAGAATTCATTAGTTCTGTGTACTACTCCAGAGATTCACACATTCATCATAATAAGAATGAATGGAAGCCAACATATAAACCCATTCCTTCTAAAATGCATTTAAACTTGTTATGAAATACAGGGCTCTCTCTTGAAATAGAAACAAAATGAAATGTTTTTAAAATGCAAGCAGCAGTAATTAATTTGTTCTGTGTGCCATACATTTTCTCATTCATAATAATAAGAAAGAATGGAAGCCAACATAAAACTCACTTCCTACAAATTCCTTTATACTTGTTATGAAATACAAAGCACACTCTTGAAATACATGCAAAATACAATATTGTCAAAGTGCATGCAGCAAGAATTCAGTTGTTCTCTATGCCTCACAAGACACTTATACTTTCACCATAATAAGAATGAATGGAAGCCAATGCACACAACCTGCTTGGTATGAAATGCCTTTATACTTGTTATGAAGTACACTGCACACTCTTGAAATAAAAGCAAAATGCAATGATTTCAAAGTGCATGCAGCAGTAATTAATTTGTTCTGTGTACCACACAAGACATTTACACATTCATCATAATAATAATGAATGGGAGCCAAGGAAAAAAAGACACTTCCTATAAAATGCCTTTAACTATTTGTAAAATATGAAACACACACTTTAAATAGAACCAAAACACAGTGTTTCGAAAATGCATGCAGTAGGAATGCATTTTTACTTTGTGTTCCAAAAGAGATTTACCCATTCCTCATAGTAAGAATGAATGGAACCCAATACATAAAACTTGCCTCATACAAAATGCCTTCATACTTTTAGTGAAACATAGCACACACTTTAAATAGAAGCAAAACACAATGCTTTCAAAGGACATGCAGCAAGAATTCAGTTATTTTCTATGCCTCACAAGAAACTGACATATTCATCATAATAAGAATGAATGCAAGTCAAAGCACATAACACTTTTCCTATGAAATGCCTTTATATTTTTGTGAAATACACTACACACTCTTGAAACAGAAACAAAACACAGTGTTCTGAAAGGGCATGCAGCAGCAATTAATTTGTTCTGTGTGCTACATAAGACATTTATTCATTCATCATAGTAAGAATGAATGGAAGCCAATACATAAAACTTGCTTCCCACAAAATGCCTTTATCTTTCTTGTGAAACAAAACACAAACTTGAACTAGACCAAAACAGGGTGTTTTCCAAGTTCATGCAGCAGTAGTTAATTTATTCTGTGTGCTACACAAGACATTTACCCATTCATCATAAAAAGAATGAATGGGAGCAAAGGCACAAAACCGGTTTCATACAAAATGCATTTATGCCTATTGTGAAACACAACACACACTTGAAATAGAACCAAAACACATTTTTTTGAAAGTTCATGCAGCACAAATCTGTAGCTCTCTGCTAAACAAGGGATTTACACATTCATCATATTTAGAACTAAAGGAAGCCAATGCACAAAACACGCTTCTTACAAAATGCCTTTATACTTCTTGTGAAATACCAAGCACACACTTGAAATAGAACCAAAACGCAGTGTTTTGAAAGTACATGCAGCAGTAATTAATTTGTTCTGTATGTTACACAAGACATTTACACATTCATCATAATAAGAATGAATGGAAGCCAAGGCACACAACCCGCTTCGTATGAAATACCTTTATACTTGTTATGAAGTACACTGTACAGTCTTGAAGTAGAAGCAAAATGCAATGTTTTCAAAGTGCATGCAGAAGTAATTAATTTGTTATGTGTGCTACACAAGACATTTACACATTCATCATAATAAGAATGAATGGGAGCCAAGGCACAAAACCTGCTTCCTTCAAAATGTCTTCATACTACTTGTGAATACAAAACACACAGTTGAAATAGAACCAAAACACAGTGCTATGAAAATGAATGCAGAAGGAAGTCTGTATTTCTGTGTGTTCCCCAAGAGTTTTAAGCATTCCTCATAGTAAAAATGAATGGAAACCAACATATTAAACCCGCTTCTACAAAATGCCTTTATACTTCTTGTGAAATACACAGCACACACTTGAAATATGACTAAAGTGCAGTGTTTTGGAATCACATATGGCAGGAATTCAGTTGTTCTGTGTGCTACACCAGAGATTTACTCATTCATCACAGTAAGAATCAATGGAAGCCAATACATAAACACCGCTTCCAACAGAATGCCTTTATACTTGTTATTAAATACACTGCACACTCTTGAAATAGAAGCAAAACGCAGGGTTTTGAAGGGCATGCAGCATAAATGCAGTAGTTCTGTGTGCTACACAGGAGATCTATGCATTCTTCAGAGTAAGAATGAATAGAAGAAAATATGTAAAACCCGCTTCCTACAAAATGCCTTTATACTTGTTATGAAATACACTGCACAACCTTTCAACAGAAGCAAAACACAATGTTTTCAAAGTGCATGCAGCAGTAATTAATTTGTTCTGTGTGCCACACAAGACATTTACACATTCATCATAATAAGAATGAATGGGAGCCAACACACAAAACACAAAACACACTTCCTACTAAATGCCTGTATACTTCTTGTGAAATACATAGCACACAACTGAAATAGAACCAAAATGCAGTGTTTTCAAAACACATGTGGTAGGAATTCTGTTGTTCTGTGTGCTACAACAGAGATTTACACATTCATCATAATAATAGTGAATGGGAGGCAACGCACAAAACTGGCTTCCTAAAAAATGCCTTTATACTTCTTGTGAATTACAAAGCACACACTGTATATAGAAACAAAACACAGTGTTTTATAAATGGATTTTTAGGAATTCAGTTGTTCTGTGTGCTACACCAGAGATTTATACATTCATCATACTAAGAATAAAGGAAGCCAACACATAAAACTCACTTCCTATAAAAAGCCTTAATAATTATTAAGGAATACAGAACACACTGGTTAAATAGAAGCAAAATGCAATGTTTTCAAAGGGCATTCAGCAAGAATTCAGTTGTTCTTTATGTCTCACAAGACATTTATACATTCCTCATAATAAGAATGAATGGAAGCCAAAGCACACAACACACTTCCTAAGAAATGCCTTTATACTTTTTGTGAAACACACTGAACACCATTGAAATAGAACCAAGACATAGTGTTTTAAAAGTATATGTGTCAGCGCCCAATTTGTTCTGTGTGAAACACAAAACATTTACACATTCATCATAATAAGAATGAATGGGAGCCAAAGCACAAAACCTGCTTCCTAAAAAATGCATTTATAATTCTTGTGAAAGACAACACACACTTGAAGTAGAACCAAAACACAGTGTTTCAAAAGTGCATGCAGCAGGAATTCAGTAGTTCACTCTGCTACTCAAGTGATTTACTCATTCATCATAAAAAGAACTAATGGAAAACAATGCACAAAACCTGCTTCTTAAAAATGCCTTTATACTTCTTGTGAAATACACAGCACACACTTGAAATAGCACCAAAACTCATGCTTTTGAAAGTGCATGCAGCAGGAATTCAATAGTTCTCGCTGCTACCCAATAGAATTATTCATTAATAAGGTTGAATGGAAGCCAAGGCACAGAACACACATTCTGAAAAATACATTAATACTTCTTGTGAAATACACTGCACACACTTGAAATAGAACAAAAACACAGTGTTTTGAAAGTTGATGCAACAGGAATTCAGTAGTTCTCTCTGCTACACAAGTGATTTACACATTCATCATAAGTATGAATGAAAGACAATAAATAAAACCAGCTTCCTACAAAATGCCTTTAAACTTCTTGTGAAATACACAGCACATACTTGAAATAGAACCAAAACACAGTGTTTTGAAAATGTATGCAGTAAGAATTTAGTTGTTTTGTGTGTTCCGCAAGAGATTTACCCATCCATCATAGTAAGAATGAGTGGAAGCCAATACATAAAACACATTTCTTACAAAACGCCTGTATACTTCTGAAATACACAGCACACACTTGTAATAGAACCAAAATGCAGTGTTTTGAAAACACATGTGGTAGCAATTTAGCTGTTTTGTGTGCTCTCCAGAGATTTACACATTCATAATATTAAGAATGAATGAAAGCCAGTACATAAAATCGGGTATGTACAAAATGACTTTATGCTTGTTATGAATTACACTGCACACTCTTAAATGGAAGCAAAATGCCATGCTTTCAAAGTGCATGCAGCAGGAATTAATTTTTACTGTGTGCCACACAAGACATCTACACATTCATCATAGTAATAATGAATGAGAGACAACGCACAATAACCGCTTCTTACAAAATGCCTTTATAATTCTTGTGAAATACACAGCACACAATTGAAATAGAACCATAACACAGTATTTTGAATATGCATTCAGTAAGAATTCAGTTATTCAGAGTCCCAGACCAGAGATTTACACATTCACCATAATAAGAATGAATTGAAGCCAACACATAAAATCTGATTCCTTCAAAATGCCTTTTTACTTGTTATGAAATACACTGAACACTCTTGAAATAGAAGCAAAATGCAATGTTTTCAAAGTGCATGCAGCAGTAATTAATTTGTTTTGTGTGCCACACAAGACCTTTACACATTCATTTTAATAAGAATGAATGGGATAAAATGCACAAAAGAGCTTCCTACAAAATGACTTTATACTTCTTGTGAAATACACAGCATACACTTGAACTAGAACCAAAATGCAGTGTTTTGAAAGTTCATGCAGCAGGAGTTCAGTAGTTCCCTCAGCCACACAAGAGATTTACCCATTCATCACAGTAAGAATGAATGGAAGCCAAAACACACAACTTGCTTCCTACAAAATGCCTCTATACTTCTTGTGAAATACACTGCACACACTTGAAATAGAATAAAAACCCAGTGTTTTGAAAGTTCATGCTGCAGGAATTCAGTAGTTCTCTCTGTTACACAGGTGATTTACCCATTCATCATAATAAGAATGAATGGAAGCCAATGCATAAAAAAAACGCTTCCTACAAAATGCCTTTATACTTCTTGTGAAATACACAGCACACACTTGAAATGGAGGCAAAACACAGTGTTTTGAAAATGCATGCAGTAGCAATTCAGCTGTGCTGTGTGTTCCAGAAGACATTTACACATTCATCATAGTAAGAATGAAGGGAAGCCAATGCACAAACCTGCTTCTTAGAAAATGCTTTTATTCTTCTTGTGAAACAACACACAATTACAATAGAACCAAAACACAGGGTTTTGAAAGTGCAATCAGCAGGAAGTCAGTAGTTCTGTCTACCAAACAAGTGATTTACACATTCATCAATAAGAATGAATGGAAACTAATGCACACAACACCATTTCCTATAAAATGCCTTAAAATCTCCTGTGAAATACACTGCACACACTTCAAACAGAACTAAAATGCCATGTTTTTAAAGTTGATACAGAAGAAATTCAGTAGTTCTCTCTAATACACAAGAGTTTTACCATTTCATCATAATTAGAATGAATGGAAGCCAAAGCACACAACCCACATCCTAAAAATGCCTTTATACTTCTAGTGAAATACACAGCACACAGTTTAAATAGAAAAAAATGCAGTGTTTTCAAAGTTCATGCATCAGGAATTCAGTAGTTCTCTCTGCCACAAAAGAGATTAACACATTCATCATAATAATTACAAATGGAAGCCAATGCACAAAACCCACTTCTTCCAAAATGCCTTTATATTTCTTTTGAAACACAGCATACACGTGAAATAGATCCAAAACACAGGGTTTTGAAAGTGCATGCAACAGGAATTCAGTAGTTCTTTCTGCTACACCAGAGATTTACCCATTCATCATAATGAAAATGAAAGGAAGCCAAAACACATAACCCACTTCCTACAAAATGCCTTTATTCTTCTAGTGAAATACACAGCACACACTTGAAATAGAACAAAACTGCAGTGTTTTGAAAGTTCATGCAGCAGAAATTCAGTAGTTATCTCTGCTACAGAAGTGATATACAGATTCATCATAATAAGAACTAATGGTAGCCAATGCAAAAAACCCCCACTTCCTACAAAAGGCCTTTATCCTTCTTGTGAAGCAGAACACACATTTGAAATAGAACCAAAACACAGTGTTTAGAAAGTGCATGTGGCAGGAATTAAGTAATTCTGCTACACAAGTGATTTACACATTCATCAAAATAAGAACTAATGGAAGCCAAGGCACAAAACACACTTCTTATAAAATGCCTTTATACTAATTTTGAAACAGAACACACACTTGAAATAGAACCAAATTGCCATGTTTTGAAAGTTCATGTGGCAGGAATTCAGTAGTTCTCTCAGCTACACAAGAGATTTACACATTCATCATAATAAGAATGAATGGAAGCCAAAGCACACACTGCACTTCCTATATTATACCTTTATGGTTCTTGTGAAATCCCCAGTACACACTTGAGCTAGAACCAAAATTCAGTGTTTGGAAAGGGCATGCAGTAGGAATTCAGTAGTTCTCTCTACTACACAAGTGATTTACCCATTCATCATAATAAAAACTAATGGAAGCCAATGCACACAACGTGCTTCCTATGAAATGCCTTTATACTTTTTGTGAAATACACTGCACACCCTTGAAATAGAACCAAAATACAGTGTTTTAAAAGTGCATGTTGCAGTTATTAACTGGTTAAGGATGTTACACAAGACATTTACACATTCATCATAATAAGAATGAATGGGAACAAATGCAGAAAAACTGCTTCTTACAATATACATTTATGCTTCTTGTGAAACACAACACACACTTGAAATAGAATCAAAATGCATTGTTTTGAAAGTTCATGCAGCAGGAATATGTAGTTCTCTCTACTACACAAGTGATTTACACATTCATCATAATAAGAACTAATGGAATCCAATGCACACAACCCGCTTCCTATGAAATGCCTTCATACTTTTTGTGAAATGCACCACACACCCTTGAAATAGAACCAAAATTCAGTGTTTTGAAAGTGCATGTTGCACTTATTAACTGGTTGAGTGTTACACAAGACATTTACACATTTACCATAATAAAAATGAATGGGAACAAATGCACAAAACCTGCTTTCTACAATGGACGTTTATGCTTCTTGTGAAACACAACACACACTTGAAATAGAATCAAAATGCATTGTTTTGAAAGTTAATGTAGCAGGAATATGTAGTTTTCTCTGCTACACAAGTGATTTACACATTTATCATAATAAGAATGAATGGAAATCAAAGCAAACAACTAACTTTCTATGAAATGCCTTTATACTTTTTCAGAAATACACTGCACACCCTTGAATTAGAACCAAAATGCAGTGTTTTGAAAGTGCATGTGGCAGTAATTAACTTGTTTGGTGTGCTACACCACACATTTACAAGTTCATCATAATAAGAATGAAGGGAGCCAACGCACAAACAGGGCTTCCTACAAAATACATCTATAGTTCTTATGAAACTCAACACACTCTTGAAATAGAACCATAACAAAATGTTCTGAAAGTTCCTGTGGCAGTAATTCAGTACTTCTCTCTGCTACACAAGTGATTTACACATTCATTGTAATAAGAACTAATGGAAGCCAAAGCACAAAACCCACTTCTTACAGAATGCCTTTATACTTCTTGTGAAACACAGAACACACTTTAAATAGAACCAAAACACAGGGTTTTGAAATTGCATGCAGCAGGAATTCAGTAGTTCTGTGTGCTACACAAATGATTTACACTGTTATAATAGTAAGAATGAATGGAAGCCAATGCCTAAAATCCGCTTCCTACAAAATTCCTTTATACTTGTTATGAAACACACTGCACACTCTTGAAATAGAAGCCAAATGCAATGTTTTCAAAGTGCATGCAGCAAGAATTAAGTTGTTTTTTATGCCTCACAAGACATTTACACATTAATCATAAGAATGAATGGAAGCCATCACACAAAAACTGCATCCTACAAAATACCTTCAAACTTCTTGTGAAATACCTAGCACACACTTGAAATGGAACCAAAATGCAGTGTTTTGAAATTGCAAGCAGCAGGAATTCAGTATTTTTCACTGATACATAAGTGATTTACACATTCATCATAATAAGAATGAAAGGAAGCCAATGTACACAAGCCACTTCCTAAGAAATGCCTATAAACTTTTTGTGAAATACACCACACACCCTTGAAACAAAACCAAAATGCAGTGTTATCAATTGTGCATGCAGCAGTGATCAATTTGTTCTGCGTGTTAAACAAGACATTTACCTATTCATCATATAAGAATGAATGGGAGACAATGCACAAAGGACGCTTCCTAAAAAATACCTTTATGCTTCTTTTGAAATACCCAGCACACACTTGAAATAGAACCAAAACGTAGTTTTTTGAAACTGCATGCATCAGGCATTCAGTAGTTCTCCCTGCTACACAAGGGACTTACACATTCATCGAAATAAGAACTAATGGAAGCCAATGAACACAACCCGCTTCCAATGAAATGCCTTTAAACTTTTTGTGAATACATTGCACACCCTTGAAATGGAGCCAAAACAGTGTTTTGAAAGTGCATGCTGCAGAAATTCGTTGGTTAAGTATGTTACACAAGACATTTGCACATTAATCATAACCATAATGAATGGAAACAAAAGCACAAAACCCACTTGCTAAAAAATACATTTATGTTTCTTGTGAAACACAACACACACTTGAAATAGAAACAGAACACATTTTTTGAAAGCTCATGCAGCAGGAATATGTAGTTCTCTCTGCTACACAATTGATTTACCCATTCATCATAGTAAGAATGCATGGAAGTCAATATATAAAATCCACCTCCTACCAAATGCCTTTGTACTCCTTGTGAAATAAACAGCACATACTTGAAATAGAACCAAAATGCAGTGTTTTTAAAACACATGTGGTAGGAATTCAGTTGTTCTGTGTGTTAAGCCAGAGATGTACACATTCATTATAATAATAATGAATGGAAGCAAAATATTAATCCCGCTTCCTACATAATGCCTTTAAACATCCTTTGAAATATCCAGCACACACTTGAAATGCAGGTTTTGAAAGTGCATGCATTAGGATTTAATTTGTTCTGAGTGCCACACAAGAGATTTACACAGTCATCATTTTAAGAATGAATGGAAGCCAAGACAGGAAACCTGCTTCCTACAAAGTCCCTTTATACTTGTTATGAAATACACTGCACACTCTTGAAAAAGAAGCAAAATGCGATGTTTTAAAAGTGTGTGCAGCAAGAATTCTGTTGTGCTCTATGACTCACATGACATTTGCCCATTCATCATAAGAAGAAAGAATGTGAGTCATTGCACAAAAACTGCATCCTACAAATGCCTTTAAACTTCTTGTGAAACACAACACACCTTTGAAATAGAACCAAAATGAAGTGTTTTGAAAGATCGTGTGGCAGGAATTAAGTAGCTCTATCTACTACACAAGTGATTTCCACATTTATCATAATAAGAACCAAAGGAAGCCAAAGCACACAACTCGTTGCATTCAAAATGCCTTCTTACTTCTTGTGAAATACATAGCACACACTTGAAATAGAATCAAAACACAGGGTTTTGAAAGTGCATGCAGTAAGAATTCAGTAGTTCCTGCTGCTACACAAGTGATTTACCCATTCATCACAATAAGAACGAATGGAAGGCAATACAAAAACACACTTCCTACAAAATGCCTTTATACTTTTTTAAATACATGGGACACACTTGAAATAGAACCAAAACACAGTGTTTTGAACATGCATGCATTAGGAATTCAGTTGTTCTGTGTGCTACACCAGAGATTTTACATTCATCATGATAAGAATGAATGGAAGACAACATATAAAACCAGCTTCCAAAAAAATGCCTTTATACTTGTTATGAAATACATGGCACACTCTTGAAATAGAACCAAAAGTGCAGTGTTTTGACAGTGCATGAAGCAGTAATAAACTTGTTCTGTGTGCTACACAAGACATTTACACATTCCTCAAAATAAGAATGAATGGGAGCCATTGCATGAAACATGCCTCCTATGAAGTGCCTTTATAATTTTTTTGAAACACACAGCACACACTTGAAATGGAACCAAAAGGCAGTGTTTTGCAAGTGCATGCAGCAGGAATTCAGTAGTTTTCTCTGCTTCATTTGTGATTTACACATTCATCATAAGAATGAAAGGAAGTCAATGCACACAATATGCTTCCTACGAAATGCCTTTATACTTCTGGTGAAATACACAGCACACACTTGAAATAGAAACAAAACACGGGGTTTTGAAAGTGTCTACAGGAGGAATTCAATAGTTCTGGATGCTACACAAGATATTAACCCTTTCATCATAATAAGAATGAATGGAAGTCAATACATGAAACCCGCTTTTTAAAAAATGCCTTTGTACTTCTTCTGAAATATACAGCACACACTTGAAATAGCACCAAAACTCAGGCTTTTGAAAGTGCATGCAGCAGTCTTTAATTTGTTCTGTGTGTTACACAAGAAATTTACACATCCACTATAAAAAGAATGAATGGGAACAAAGGCACAAAACCACTTCTGACAAAATATATTTATGCTTCTTGTGAAACACAACACACACTTGAAATAGAACCAAAATGTATTGTTTTGAAAGTTCAAGCAGCAGGAACTCAGGACTTCTCTCTGGTAAACAAATGATTTACACATTCATCACAAGGAGAACTAATGGAAGCCAATGCACAAAACCCACTTCTAATGAAATGCCTTTATCCTTCTAGGGAAACACAGCACACTCTCAAAATAGAACCAAAATGCAGAGTTTGGGAAACACATGCAGTAGGAATTTGGTTCTTCTGGGTGCTACACGAGAGATTTACACTTTCAGCATAATCAGAATGAATGGAAGCCAATATGTATAACCCACTCCCTACAAAATGCCTTTATACTTCTTGGGAAATAGATAGCACACACTTGAAACAGAACCCAAACACAGTGTTTTGAAAGTGCATGCAGCAGGAATTCAGTAGTCCTCTCTGCTACATAAGTGTGTACACGTTCATCATAATAAAATGAATGGAAGGCAATGCACACAACCCGCTCCCTAAGAAATCCCTGTTTACTTTTTGTGAAATACACTGCAAACCCTTGAAATAGAACTAAAATGCAGTGTTTTGAAAGTGCATGCAGCAGTAATGCATTTGTTCTGTGTGTTACACAAGACATTTATGCATTCATCATAATAAGAATAAATGGGACCCAAGGCACAAAACCCGCTTTCAACAAAATACATTTATGCTTTTGTGAAACACAGCACACACTTGAAATAGAAACAAAATGCAGCACTTTGAAAACACGTGCAGTAGGAATTCAGTTGTTCTGTGTGCTAAAACAGAAAATTACACATTCATCTTTGTAAGAATGAATAGAAGCCAATACATAAAACGCACTTCCTACAAAATGCCTCTGTACATCATGCAAAATACACAGCACACATTTCAAATAGAACCAAAACACAGAGTTTTGAAAACACATGTGGTAGGAATTCAGTTCTTCTGTGTGCTGCAGCAGAGATTTACACATTCATCATAATAAGAATGAATGGAAGCCAATACAGAAAACCCACTTCCTACAAAATGACTTTAAACTTCTTGGGAAATACCCAGCACACACTTGAAATAAACCCAAACACAGTGTTTTGAACATGCAGGCAGCAGGAATTGAGTACTTTTCTCTGCTCGACAAGTGATTTACCTATTCATCACAATTAGAACTAATGGAAGCCAAGGCACAAAACGCAGTTCTTACAAAATGGATTTATACTTCTTGTGAAACACAGCACACACTTGAAATAGAAACAAAACACAGTGGTTTGAAAGTGCATGCAGTGGTAATTCATTTGTTCTGTGTGCTATGGAAGACATTTACACATTCATCATAATAAGAATGAATGGGATCCAAGACACAAATCCCGCTTCCTACACAATACCTTTATGTTTTTGCAAAACACAAAACAAACTTGAAATAGAACCAAATGCAGTGCTTTGAAAGTTCATGTGGCAGGGATCTGCAGTTCTCTCTGCTAGACAAGTGATTTACATATTCATCACAATAAGAACTAATGGAAGCCAATTCACAAAACCTGCTTCTTACAAAATGCCTTTATACTTCTTGTGAAACACAACACTCAGTTGAAATAAAACCAAAACCCAGGGTTTTCAATGTGCATGAAGCAGTAATTCAGTATTTCTGTATTCTACTCAAGAGATTTACACATTCATCATAACAAGAATGAATGGAAGCCAATACATAAAACCCGCTTCCTACAAAATGCCTTTATCCATCTTGTGAAATACATAGAACACACTTGTAACAGAACTAAAATGGAGTATTTTGAAAACACATGCAGTAGGAATTCAATAGTTCTGTTTGCTACACCAGAGAATTACACATTCATCATAGCAACAATGAATGGAAGCCAAATAATCAAACCCACTTCCAACCTAATTCCTTTAACTTTTTGTGAAATACCCAGCACACACTTGAAATAGAACCAAAAAAAGTGTTTTGAAAGTGTATGCAGCAGGAGTTCAGTAGTTCTCTGCTAAATAAGTGATTTGCACATTCATCATAATAAGAACTAATGGAAGCCAAAGCACAAAACCCGCTTCTGACAAAATGCCATTATATTTCTTGTGAAATACAGCCCACACTTGAGATATAACCAAAACACAGCGTTTTGAAAGGGTATGCAGCAGGAATTCAGTAGTTCTTGTGCCATGCAACAGATTTACACATTCATCATAGTGATGATGAAGGGAAGCCAATATATAAAACCCACTTCCTACAAAATGCCTTTATGCTTCTTGTGAAATACACAGAACACACTGGATATAAAACCAAAATGCAGTATTTATAAAGCACATGCAGGAGGAATTCAGTTGTTCTGTGTGCAACACCAGAGATTTACACATTCATCATAGAAAAGAGGAATACAAGGCAACACATAAAACCCGCTTCCTACAAAATGCCTTTATACTTCTGGTGAAATACACAGCACACACTTGAAATAGAAACAAAACACAGGGTTTTGAAAGTGCCTGCATTAGGAATTCAGTAGTTCTGGATGTTACACAAGACATTAACCCTTTCATCATAATAAGAATGAATGGAAGTCAATACATGAAACCTGCTTCTTACAAAATGCCTTTGTACTTCTTGTGAAATATACAGCACATATTTCAAATAGAACCAAAATGCAGTGTTTTGAAAGTGCATGCAGCAGTCATTAATTAGTTCGGTGTGTGTCAAAAGACATTTAGACATCCACTATAAAAAGAAAGAATGTGAACCAAGGCACAAAACCACTTCCGCCAAAATACACTTATGCTTCTTGTGAAACACAACACACACTTGAAATAGAACCAAAATGCAGTGTTTTGAAGGTTCAAGCAGTGGGAATTCAGGACTTCTCTCTGGTAAACAAATGATTTACACATTAATTACAAGAAGAACTAATGGAAGCCAATGTACAAAACCCGCTTCTAATGAAATGCCTTTATCCTTCTGGGAAACACTGCACACTCTTAGAATAGAACCAAAATGCAGAGTTTGGAAAACACATGCAGTAGGAATTCGGTTCTTCTGTGTGCTACACGAGAGATTTACACTTTCAGCATAATCAGAATGAATGGAAGCAATACATATAACCCACTTCCTACAAAATGCCTATATACTTCCTGGGAAATAGCCAGAACACA